>JAVJGI010000062.1:41894193-41916299 GCA_035590275.1 Ibycter americanus | reverse complement strand
TGCCGCTCCTGCGCTGGCCTGGGGGGCTGCAGGGCTGCGGCTCCCACACAGTCTCACCCCTCTCCCCAGCTGCAATTTGTTGCTCATGTGGTTTTTCCCCCTCCTTCCTAAAATCATTATCCCAGAGGCGCTCCCACCGTGGCTGCTGGGCTCGGCCTTGGCCAGTGACGGGTCCGCCTTGGAGCCGGCTGGCATGGGCTCCATCGGACATGGGGGCAGCTTCTGGCAGCTTCTCACAGAAGCCACCCCTGTGCCCCCGCTACCAAAACTTTGCCACGGAAACCCAGCACAGTTGTCAACAGGGCTTTTCTTGGCTGAGGTCTCAACCAAAAGACAATCCTTCCTCTGGAAACAGACATTCAGATCCCCAGGTTTAGTAAGAAACAGCACCTTTTAAAAAGTTGGATTTCAAACCAGTCAATTTCAAGGTACTAACCTTTACATATATTGAATAAATAAAGAACTGTAGATTAATGTGGTTAAGTGGTTATGTTCATTTTGAAATTCGTTACAGAAATTCAGAGACATGATTTCCAGTAGCAATACAGCACTTGTGACTTAGACGTTTTTGTACGGCATGTGTATCTTCTCAACCACTATTCATTCATGTGGGTTTAGCTCCTAGAAAATACAAATATTATGAGTACTGTTCATTAGTGTCAAAACGCAAGTGTATTTTAAATATTCTCATGCATTATGTATCAGAAAGAGTGGACTGACAGAGTGTCAGAAGCAAATGGATTGAAAATAACAGTTTAAGGTTACCTAAAGGAGATGCAGGCCTTCAAACTGGAAGTATCACTAACTTCTATGTTCTCTTAATCAAAATTGCCTAAGGGAAAGCACAGTTACATTAAGCCAACAAATACAGTTAATTGGGGTTATTTCCAAACTACCATCTCTGAGCTAGACCTTACATAAGGTTGTTTTGAAAAAAAAAACACCAACTCAACCCTGTATGTTATGGAGTTAGGAAAACCTCAAAATGTGCAGATTCGGAAGACCACTGGCCAGACTTTGATTACCTCCCAGCTGTATTACACTCCATCAACAAGAAGAGAACCAGCAAGCAGTTCTCAGTACAGGCAGCACAGAATGGTATAATGCCACACTAGGGGCAAAAGATGTGGTTTCTGAATGATGGGAGTGGTAGCTGTCTTGGCCCCAGGGCAGCCCACTGAAAACAGTGAGGAAATTACCAAAGAAGAAACACCACAGCAGCTGCTTTCACAGTTGTGTTGACTGTGATCAGGCATCTTTCCTGTGCCAGCTACACAACTCCCTGATTGTAACAAGTTTGAGTTGGCTCTAGTTGACGGGCAAAGTGGCTTTGTCTAAATTTCACCAGGCTAGAGTTAGCTGTGCACCATTCTTGCACAAACTTTGCTTTGGGCTGAGTTTAAAGCATGTCTACCATAACTGAAGGTGGATTTGGTTTAGTTATTAGACCAATGTAGACACTGAAATACTTCTGAGTTAGTATCATGTGATATGGCGGTATTGATTTTACAGATGAGTCTTCTAGGTCACTTCCCAGTTTGGGTTGCAATCTTTATTTTGCTTCCTGTTTTATTATTCATCTTGTGCTTGGTCTCTGCTGCTCACTTGTATCTCTGTTAATAACTGTATACAATATAAGTTGCAATGAGTTTTTAACTGTGGCATGAAAAGCTGGTCCCATGGAAACTGACGAATCATCTAGACAATCCGCTACTGCCTGCAACAGTGCTTCACATACAACACAGCAAACAAGACTAAAACCAAAACAAAATGATCTATGTATTAGGCCTGTCCTATAACATTGGACAAGAGATGCAAAAGAAAGCTCCCACCTCTACTTCAGATTCCTGCAATGCCTAAAATCAGAGTATCGATATAGCACAGTTACCACACAAAGAAGAAAAAAAAGGTAAAAAAAGTAAAAGCTATCTTTGAATTTTGAATTGATACAGGCATTTGAAAAGGAGTATATGTGAACAGGAAAATGTGCAAAATAAGAGAAAAGGAAAAAGGTTTCTTCTGTTTCTTTCTATTCAGAGAAAACTGTAGCTTGGGCATTTGCTCAGCATCTCTTGGCTGATCTCACTGACTCTCACTTGAACAATCTTTGTAAATGACTATCCCTATGACCACAACTGCCCCCTCCCTCATACTGCGGCTTGGGGATGTGTGTGTGGGGGAGAGGAGTCAAAAGTGGAGTGAGGCGGAGCATGAGAAAGTGGAGAGGGAAGGTATTTTAATACTTGTCTTTGTTTTTCACTACCCTGATCTATTTTAATTGGCAATTAAATTACTTTTCCTAAAGTTGAGTCTGCTTTGCCCACAATGGTAACTGGTAAGCATTCTATCTGCTTCAACCCATGACCTTTCTCATCCTAGTTTCTCCTCCTGTTTGACAGGGCAGGGGTGTGAGCAGCTGGGTGACAATTTGGCTGTTAGTCAAAGCTAACCCACCACAACAGTTAATAGCCTGGTGAAGAGTGGCATTGAATCTGAACTTGTAGAGTCCTGTTGGATTTTCATTGACTCTGTGAAAAGAAATGCAGATATCTCCATTGTATTCTGCAACTTATCCTGCCATACATCCATACATCCAATATTTGGAAGACACTAATTGTCTAGTGCCTCAGTCATTAGGAGGCTAACTGTACAATGAAGGAAAAGAAATGGTAAATCTACATGCAATCCCATAAGCATATATTTTCCAATCCTTGTAGTATATCCTGAAAAGACAATGGTCTATAAATTATTACAGATTATGACCCTCCTTTTCAAAATTATTACAGAATGGGGAATATTATTAGAAAGATTGTTGTGCTCATTTTCCAGCATGAAACAAAATGTGGAATTTTCAATAGCACTAAGAAATTTCTCAAAGAAAATTTGAACTGGGAACTAAGCCTTTTCCAAAATCTTGATCAGAACAATAAAAAGTTAGCCATACTTTCCCTTAACTAACAAACTAATATTACAGTTGCTACTATTGCCACTGACCATTGCTGAGGCCGTATTTTGCTACAAAAGTTCCATGAGGGCAAAACCAACATAGTGATGGCAAGAAATGATTGGTGTCAGTGGTTAAAACTTAAAGTGGATTAGAAAATAGAGCTGCAATTTTTAAGACAGAAAAAAATATAGCACAAATATGTGTTAATTCCAAGGACTGGGATGGACTTTACATGCCACTAGTAAGTTCTGAGAACACATTTGTCTCATTAAGATTAGTTTAAATATCCTCAGGGCAAGTTATTACATGTTCTCTACAGGCAGAATTTATGACAAGTAAAAAAATAAGTAGCAAGAATAGGTGCTGCATACATCCGACTGCATCACTTTTTTGTTATTGTTAAGAAATTAACATAGAAGTTTGCTAATACAGCTGAAAATGGTGCAACCTATTTAGTTTATGAAAGCTAATTTCATAATGCCATAGATACCTGCATAAGCCATACATCAGAGAACTGGGGAAGAAATGAAAGTAGGTTAAACCCCCACAACTGATTACAAACTATAATGTTCCTAAAAAGATTGATTAAAAAAAAGAAAAACCGAAAATATGACTCAAGGATAGTTTTTCCAGCCAAGCTTTCTGCTTACTAAATCAGTACACTACTTATTTAGCTTTTCAAGTTTTTGGCAATGGAAAGTTAACAAAGAAAGTAAGAGAAACCATTGTACTTTGAACAACTTGCATTTTAAAAGCTTTAGCCCTTTTTTCCGTTCTCAAAAACATTCAAGAAAAAAAAAAACCTCACACAATTTGACATAAAAGTCTGAAGGACTTTATGGGGCATTCCAATTGCATATGATTATGAAGGAATATAACGAAATAGCCATAGAGAGACATGCAGATGATGCAGCAGTCATTTTATACTCAGCAATGCTTAAAAACCAGATATGATTATTAGTGCCAATTAGATGATACTGGTTTGAAATGAAAGAGCAAGTGTTGGCCAAACAATATCACTTTTTCAATTGTTGAATAAAACCCACAGAATATAACATCTTTTGCTAGTTTGTGCACCAGCACTTTCAAGGGTCTTTGTTTTAAATCTTAAGAAAACCTCTGATCTTTTGGCAGTACACAAGTTTTTTGTGATAGATTAAACAACTGTCACAATTATCTATCCTTCTCATCACTGAGTTCAAAACTTCAGTATTAAGTGACAATTGTACTTTCTGATTAATAATCCGTATTTTAGGAAAGCCGTCATGTTGGAATATGATATTGGGGTGTATAGCAAAGTAAGATTGCACAAGACCTATTATCTGTGTCTGAGGCAATAATTTCTTGCATAAGTACGTATCTATATCTTTTTGTTTAAATATATATTTCAATTTTTATACAGAGAATAATACGGATTCTTTTATGCCCAATTTTTCTATTCTGTTTAGATATGAAAAATAATTTAGGAGGCCAAGGGAAATTTATTTAAGAGGGACACATCTATAAGAAAATTTCAGCTATTAAGACAGGCGCGTAGTCATGAAGTTCTTATAAAATATACCAGGCTCTGTTTTGGACAACTCTTCCAACCACTAAGAACTCCATTCAGTGTGAAACTTAGGCTAAAACGTCTGACTGCTGCATGACTTTCTAGGTAGCTTAGGCATAGGGTCTTAGGCTGAGGGATACCTGGTATCATTCCATGGAGGTCAGCATCTTTCTCTCTGGAGACACTCCCTGCAGTGCTGTTGCCCAGTGCAAAAGTGTTACGTGCTTATGCAGAACCAGAGAATTCAGCCCACTTAGGATGCAACTCCAGGTGACAAAACCATATTCCATGTTCAGTGTAATGTGGCACTTACATCACTGCTGTTGCAAGAGCTTTTTAAATGTGTGGCATAACTCAAACTTATAAGTGTTTTTATTCTAACTGAAAGAGGGCAATGACAAGATTCAGTCCAGCAGCGAGGAGAAAGCAGCTGTGGACAACCTATGAATATAAACACAATTACCGGACTTGAGGGAAAAGCCTGTATACTGAATAGCTACTATGATTAGCCAAGCCATATGTTTGCAACTGCTCACCCAACACATTTCATGGACTCCCCTGACAATGCCCCTTGTTAGCACTCCCCAGGATACAGACATGAGGGGAGGCATCATGGAAACATGAACTTTATGAACCCAGTAATTGAAGAGAAAGATACAACCTCCACGATTTCAAGAAAGTCTGCATCTCCCAGGATAAATAGAGGAAATGAATGCCAATTTCTATAGATAATTTTGTCAGAATTAAAGCTGCATTTTGTGTAACATCTTTACACAATCATTCAGCTGCAAGTCTCTGACAAAATAGGTAAGCCAATTGACATGTAAAGACTAACAACTCACAATTGACAGTATTTCACCACAGATAGCTTTGTCAAAAAAACTTACATGGAAGATGAGGAATCCTCTATCAGATATAAATAGATAAGGCATGTCTAACAACCACAGTAAAGAATGCTGCCTCAGCAGTGGAGGCATGTGATTTTGGGAAAAACAATGACAAAGTTATTTCCTCCTTAAAAATACCCTCTGAGAGCACTTGAAGGAAAAACTTTATCCTTAATAAAACCAATATAAGACGACAAACAGAGCATGTATGTCCACTCTTAAGGCCGATGTTCTGGCAACCAGTGAGTTCATTGATCAAGACTCTCCCATCCTAAAAGGAACATGTCATCAGTAGATCAAATGGCACTTAATTAGAGAAGATCAAAATCTCATTGAATGACAGAGTTCCTGACTGGCAAAGTAAGTCTAATTAAAGATCTCAAAAACTACCAGTAGAAAAATGAATAAAGTGGATAAGAGTTTAACTTCAGGATGCAGAAGCGAAACAGCACCTTAATGATGTTTGAGGAAACCAAAGTTCTTTAGCTCCAGTGAACAATCAATTTCTAGAAAAGAATTTCTAGGGATTTTGTGTCAATGGAACAAGGGTCACAAGTTGTCTTAAAAATGTGACTTCCTGGGCTTGTAGCTGGGGTTATCTATAGCATGGATAGTCTGTTCTGTATTGCCATGTGCACTAGTTCAGGAATGAAAGGAACTGTAGGAAACAAGTGTCTCATCTCTCCCAACAATGAAATCAAGAATGCATTCTGGACATCCATGAGGAAACTTGGTTCTGGAACAGAATTTTGGGGTCTTTTTAATGATTCTTGAAGCAAAAAGAGAGTAGCCTTAGAGTAGGTCCAGTTCTAAAAGTTTCTTGTTAAAATTATTTAACTCATCATTTTAACATTTTATGCATGATCTAGCATCATCAAATAACTGAAATTCTCTCCTGTAGTTTTCATCCTTGAATGGTGACAGACTAAAAGATAAATCTGACGGCCTGTGCACCAAGTATAGAGACAAAATGTATAATTAATGCCTAATTAAAGGAATCTACCATTATTTGATGTAGGAGAATGATGGTAGTACTGCCTATCTCCTTACAGATTTGCTGTTCTGCAATACATGGTATAAAGGTTTGACAAAAATTCCTTCAGGCACACTGAACCTGATCACAGCATATAATCCTTGAGCTCTTGGTTCAGACAAATGGGTTCTTCAGTACCAAAGAAAAGTATCTTTGGTTAGCATTCTGCACAAAGTGAGAAAACAAAATGGTATGCTTCTGCAGATGTGATTTAGTATCTCAGTGGCATGTGGAACTATGAATATTAATTACAATAATTACTGTGGTTTGTATCAAGCAAGTGGTGGTCTGTCTGATGCTGCTCTTTCATTAAGGGATGCCTGATGAACAGATATGATGCTTACAAACATCATATTCAAAGACTGGTATACATGGCTACGCTTGTACCATCACACGACCCATCCAAGTAAGGCAGGTCTTTAATGCTAGCCAGTGTTAAAAGGTTCAACAGAGATTGAAAACAAAGGAACAAAGCTCCTTCTACTAAAGAGGTTCTAGCTATTAAAGACAGACTGCTATCAAGTCTAGTTTTGCTATTGTAAATGCCAAGCACTGACAGTGAACCAGCTGGTATTTCACACTTAAACTCAGCAAATCTAAGACGTTTAGAATGAGGCTGACAGAGTTCATCAGTTGATGAAAAGAGCTTTTCTTTGTAAGTATAAAGGATAATCATAGCCTTCTATGAACAATCAGAGCCAAAGTCTTTGTGAAGATACTAGTTGCCATGAAAAGACCTAAAGGAAGACCCTAATTTGGCAACAACCCCACTGTTTCCAATATCAGATATAATCCAATCTAACAACCTGATAGCATCTGGCAGGTCAAAAGATGTGATCCTATCTCCCCTCTGGAGCTATGGAATCACTCATTGAGGTCCTCTTCTGCATGTTAGTTTTCTAACAAAAGGAGTTAAAATGTCAGTATCTAAGGCTGCTCTCCACCCTTTGTACTTCTCTGCAACCAGAAATACTTGCTGTGGAGCCCTTTCCCCTAAAAATGAACTCTCACTAGTTCTCTTACATTGGAGATGCAAACATGACTGACACTCCTGAGTGGCTGCTGAAGAAGAAGGGAAGAAGGTTCAGAAGGTGGCAATGCCAAAAAAACCCAGAACCTTCCACCTGTTTCATATAATAGATAACCTAATTTGGTTAAAAAATACGTCAGTCTGCTCACCAGAGGTGCTAAAAAATCTCAATGTGAATGGAGTGCCTCAGCATAAATCTTTTCTCTCCAACTCAAAATCTGGAATCAAAGCTGATACTTTCTGGAATCCCTCGTATTTGTTACTAGGGATGTCTTCCAAGGACCACAGAGGTGATGACCAGTCACAGATACTTAGGGACCTTTGAAAACAGCTGCAATTGCAACTGTATCAGAATATCAGAGTCCTTTCTTAAATTCCTGCAGTACAATCCCTCCAAACCAGTAAGTGAGCAAGGACTTGATGGAATAACAGTCCAAAAGCACCTCATAATGCGCAGCTCAAAACTGAAGCGCAGCTGCACAAAAGTCCCGCCCCTCCCCCAAAGGAACAAATATGTGAAGCCTTAGTTTCCTTGTTCTTCTCAGCAGATGGAGAAGCTTCCAGAGAAAAAGTGCTACAAGAAATTTAATATATTATCCTGGAATGCAGGAACTTCTTCCCTCTCACCTAGACATTCTTCCCCTGACTGTCTTCCCCCAAAACTGCATTATGGCAAATTAAGCATGCTCGATCTAAAAGCCCTGCACTAACAGCCAAGAAAAATTTAGAAGCTGAATAATGATGGAGGTTCAAGGCCATGTGTTATCCAGAAGCTCATTCAAGAGTAATAGTCAAAGAGGAAGCTAATATATTTAAAAGCTCCAGGAATAACTAATAGGTTATCATATGCCACTATATGAATTACTACAGTTCCTACTGGTAATTAAAGCAGGCTTTCCCAGAATAAGAATCTGAGGTCAGTGACAATATGGTTGAAAACTCCCTTTGTTAGTATTGCTACACTGAGAGGAGGTCCAGTGGAGCATGGGAGCCGTAGTGTGACGGAAAAAGACTTTTCATGAGAATAAAAAGTCAATCTCACAGGACAATCTAAATAAAATGGGGTCATGGTACACAATAAAAAGGTGTGTTTAGAACTTTGTCTGTAGTATTGTCAAAGATGGGCCACTGTAGTGGTTGTGCTAGTCTATGAGGAATTCACTAGGTCCTCAAGGAACCTTTAAGAGGGTTTCAACAATAAAGAAAAGTTGAGGGTACTCTGCTTTAGGCAAGCACAGAAGGACTACCAGCCAGCAAAACACTGGAAGAAAGAGAGAGGAAAGAGTATGCCTCACTCCCTTTGAAGCTATAGAAGACCATGCAGAGACAAGGGGTTTAGATCATGACCCTAGTATCACTGCCTAACAGCACCTGCATATGTGCACTCTGCAGTGTGAATATGCATATAGATAAACACTCAGAGAAACTCTATTACATTCTCCTTCTCTGCCTTAAAGGAACTTTTCTTGCTATGTTTCTAAAGCCTGTGAGTGAATTTAAATATGCCTGAAGCAGCCTGCTTAGATGCATCATCTGAAAAGCACAGCACTTGGTGTTTTTCCTTACTGCCTAACAGTATTTTGAAAGTAGATTTGGCTCACCCAAAGAAAAAAGTAAAAAAGAAAGAAAAAAAGAAAATAAAAGAAAAGAAATTGCAAGAATTGTTAAATTTAACAGGCAAGCCCCAGAACTATACTGACTTTTGGCAGACAGACCACAAAGCATAGCATAAAATCTCAGGCATGCAGCAGAGGCAGAGCACCACAGCATTCATGATGCAAATGAAAAATGCTAATTAAAAAAACCCCAAAACTGTAGTATCTGGATCAAACAATGCAAATTAAAGATATCTTAATCATAAGATAGTAACTACTCAGTCCTTGCACAATTGATGCAGATCATGTAACATCGATTCACACAAAACCTGCAACATGATTCAAACATAGTCTTAGAAAGTCCAATAAAGAAATAAGATCATAACTTTGAAATTAAGTTAAGAACTCATTTCAAAGTAGATTGGAAAGCTCATGCTTACTAATTACTTTGTTCTTTGTTGGGGTTTTTTAATAATTATTCTTGTTAAAAAAGGAATTCACAGGTGATTTGATACTTTCAACTGGTCCATGACTGGTCCACTGGTTAAAACCTGAAAATCTTTTCTACGTATTAAGGCCTACAGAATTATTTAAATATTTTTTTATTAGTGAGAATACTGTAGATTAGCTAATGTGAGGTAACTATTTGCTGCTTTTTTATTTGGTATTGCAAACACCATTTTACAAATTAGTTCTGAAGAGTTTTACCAATCATCTTTTAGCAGAGAACATAATCAATGAATATTTGGAAAGAAAAGGAAGTGAATAGAGATGACAATGAAAGCCAAAAAGACAATCCAGGCAATTAAATCCACCCCTCGCTTGAGAACTAATCCCTTCAGTTTATAACACCAAATATGGGTGTGGGAGGAGTAGGGAGTGGGATGATAAAAGAAATGGCAACAGCAGATAGGGTTTTACTTACATCAATATAAATACTGAAGGTTTTTAAATGTTTGAAATGCTGATGCAGGCATCTTTTTATCATTTTCAGGAACAGATATTAACTTCTAGATGAGAGGTTTGTTAATGCTTTTAATCTTTTAACCTCAGCAAACGAATTAGTTTTGTTTATTTACTCTAGTGTTAAGCACATTTTATCATGGAAATGTCTCTTGCAAATTTTGTATATTTTGAGCCTATATTCTGTCTTGTGCTTTTAGTCTTTCGGTACTTTTGTTTTTTTAAAGCAGAGTTAGCTTGCAAAAAGCATAATTTAATTGAGCAATAAAGATCCTAATATTTTCATGCATCTAAGAAATTTAATATGCTCTGCAGCTCACTGAAATAAAATCAATTCAATAAGGTTTTGCTTTTTCCCCCTCATTGTTTACTTGAGCTTTTATTACCAGTGTGGTGCTTACCACGGGTGAAGAAATGACAGCATGGAAGCCTCGAGTCCTCTACATACACACCAGCTAGGAGTAGTTCAAGTGGAAGCAATGCAAAGTTATTCCACAAGTGCAGATCCACTTCACATCTGACCTAACAGTGCCATCTCTTCCAAAGCAAAATGACCAGTCAGTTTTCATGTTCACTCAATTTTTTACCCTTATGTGGACTTTCAACTGTGCAAAACTGTGCATGATGGTTCTATAATGCTCTTGCCAACATACCAGCAACCAATCTTCAGACACCTCAGTAGGATTTGACTAAGATCTTCCAAACCTGCACAGTCATGTACTGGGAACCAATATACTGGGAATCAATTTTTCTAGTACCTCCTCAGGGAAAATGGTGGATGAGAAAATGCTCATGAAAAGATGATATTGGACTTCACAAATGAACACTGCTCTGATACTTAAATGTGCATCTGGTAAGGTATAATTTACATTTCAAGCTTTGATTCAGATGTCTACATTAGTTACAAAGCATAATCCTTTAATTTCAGATCTCTGCCATGGACTCTCTCAGCACAGTTTGTAGTCCAACATTATGTTCTGAAGCAGAAATCAAAGCTACTATGCAATATATGGCTCTTTGGCAAATTATCCATAATAGTCAAGAGCATGCATCAGATTCCTGGAATGTGGAAATATATTTAAGAAATAGATTTCCTTTTTTATTTTCCATGAAAAACACAGTATGATATGATTTTGCTTAATGTATGCATAAAGCACGCCTGTAACAGTAATATTAATAAAAAAGGAGACTGTAAAACTATTCTAAAAATGTACCTTTTCATTTGAAAGAAAGAGGTTATTTTGCCACTGCAGTGCTATCAAATATAGATGTTATTTTTCAGTGCTTGTACTGGGATTTTAAAGTGTTTGTACTGGGATGCAGATGTTATTTTAAAGTGTCTGGCTGGTATGGAGTTAGTTTTCTTCAGAGCATCCCATATGGTGCTGGGTTTTGGATTTGTGAGTAAAACACACCAACCTTTTTGCTTTTGCTGAGCAGTGCTTGCATGGCATCAAGGTTTTCTCCCTTTCCCACTCTGCAACCCAGTGAGTAAGCTAGGGGTGGGCAAGAAGCTGGGAGGGGACACAACCAGGACAGTTGACCTGAATTGACCAAAGGGATAACTCATACCATATGATGCTGTGCTCAGCAATAAAAGCTGAGAGGAAAGGAGGAGGGGAGGAACTGGGGATGTGAATGGTATTTCTGTTTTTAAGTAACTGGTTTGTGTGATGAGGTTCTGCTTTCCAGGAAATGGTTAAACATCTGCCTGCTGATGGGAGGTAGTAAGTAAATTCCTTACTTTGCTTTGCTTAACTGTCTTCATCCCGACCCATGAATTTTCTTGCTTTTGCTTTCCCTATTCTGTCTCCTGTCCTGCTGGGGTGGGGGGAGTGAATGAGCAGCTGGGTGAGCGCTTAGCTGCTGACTGGGGCCAATTCACCACAGTGTTGTTATAGCCATTAAGTATACAACAGGCCATGTTTTGCCATTGCTAAATAGGCAATCAAGAATGGCTAAGACTTCCTAGTACCACTTACAGTAATATCGCATATGTGATATTTTAAAGTTGACTGGGAAATCAATCGGTGTATGCACTTGTGTACATGCCTTCTTTCTTCCTTTGCAAAACTCTGAACCCAGTTATGTTAGTGTCACACATTAGGGTAGGTGGAGCATGAACATAAACTGAACTAGAATACTTCGAGAAAAGTGAATGTATTATTAAATCCTATGACATAAGCAATGTTCCACAATTTCAGTTCACTTATATGTAGGTTTTATGACATTAGATCTTGAATCAGCAGAAAGGTAAATATTTATGGAGTTGAAAATCAAGGCACATCATGAGGTATCTTGCCAATCTGAACCTTATCTACCATGTGAGTTTATCCATGAAGCTGAACCTTTTCCAGATTTGTGCTGAATCCTTGTCCAGAAGAGAAGTAGTTAAAGGGACACAATGAACAAAACTTTCCATTCCTAGATAATAAAATATCATTTGCCCTGCAGAGTTCTCTAGAAGATGAAAATAATGAGGCACCTGCTAGGTTCCATGTAATCACTGCAAGATGTGGATGATGGGACAAAAGATCTCACAGTCAAGACACTGGGGGACTTATTCCTCACCCTAGGTCTGACTTGCTGAATGACCTGTCATTTTAACCTCTTTGGAATTTATCTCCTTTAATTGTGCAAATTGGTGGTATCAGCATTTATAAGGCACTTCAAAATCTACTGACAAAATTGCCATGGAAGGCCCACACATATGCTAGTGCTATCAAACATATTTGGTCAGCTACACTAGCCATAAAATCCAAAAGCTGAATAGGTTTTTTTCTTTGCCAAACATTGACTGATCATTGCTAACAATTATTTATGGTATTATTGTTGAGATTATTACTACTACCATCAGCATAACATCTAGCTAGAGACCAAGTGTTTCATGCTGTACAAACACTGAATAAAACTCTGTCCTATGCGGCTTGCAATCTAATTTAAAAACAAAACACAACACAAGAACAACAGAATAAACAGTATCAGAAAGACAAATTGACTAGCATGATAGCCAGTAATCTTGCCCCATTTGTAGAACACTTGTATGGACTAGCTAAACAGTGCTACAAGGTGCATCCACTTCAAGAACCTGTGCCGGTGTCATTTTCAATGCCATTTTTTTTTGGCATTGAAGCTACAGCTGTTTCCTCCTCCTTTCCATTTCTGACTGCTCCAAAAATTAAATTACCCACTTGCCATAACCTATGGCAACTTGTTAAGGATTCATTATGTCAAAGACTATGGAAACGAAAGCAAGAGCAATATAAAGCATATTGAATTTTTCTGCATGTAAAAAGAAATATATAATGAGGAGATGTATATATCAACCATATTGAGAAATCTGCTATATTTCTTTGTTACAGTAGGAAGTTGATGGAAGATGTGCATAAAGACTAATCACCACAAAGAACTGAGTTCTAAAACCTAGCAAAACCAGCAGAGTGTATAACTCTGACCAGCGTCTTTGGCCCTTACTAACAAAGAAGTCAGCCCAGGGGCAAAAATTTGGTCATTAACACAAAGAACAAACTCGTGAGTTACATAGGGACACACACACATGGACAAGAATAACCTACTGTCCCTTCCAAGTCCCCCAAATGAGTCACCTGCTACAGAGACTTTGTGGGTCTTGTCTTTCTGTGGGGTTTCTGAGACATGACACTTCTGCTGGATGTGAGTCAAATATCTACAGGGCTCCTCTTACTCTGCCTGAAGCCCTCTGCAGGTATCTACTGTGTAACTCAATTACTGCCTGTAAAGGAAATTCCTCATAAAAACTTGATGTAACGTGGGCTGCTCACACACCAAAAATGATGTTTTCACTGCACTCTTGTTGTTGACTCCTCTTTAGAAAGCACTTGCAACCCTGATTCTCTCTGGTCAGTAGTGCATGGCATTGGAGTTTTGACATTTATGTGCACAGAAAAGAAGATGCTTACTGTGTAACACAAGTGTGATTCACACACTTGTGATTTTCCTTGAACCTATTACCCTATGTATTCTCTTCTGTCCAGATCAATATATCATCTTCTGACTCACCAGGATATAACATATACCAGAAGACATTATTTAAAACAAACTTTTCATTTTTTGATTCTTTCAGGCCCTTTGTTACTGCACAATCAATTTACAAATACAGTAGGCAATATTTCAACTACCAAAATAAGAAAATAGCACTGAATAAAAACAAAAGAAATCATTCTGCTCTCCTAAAATCCACTTAGGAAGAAAACTGCTCACAACTCAATACCAGAGAAATAGCCATTTTAAAATAGATTCTGTCTGCCTGCATCCATCATCTTTCCTCCTGTTTGTCAAGACTCTATGGCCTTGAGCTCTGCTTTAATTCATAATGGTAAATTAAGTTCATCCTTTATTTAATCTCAATTTAATAAATTACTGCTAAACGGTCCTTCTGGTAATTTATTAACATAAAATAATGGCTTTACAGGCGGTCATTTAGAGCTGTTCTGAGCTACAGAACAGCTAGTCCACAGCATTATACGGTTTTATCTCAGTTAATATATATCTACTTCTCCATGAAGTTTGGGGGTGTTGGTTAATGTTTCTACAGGATGATACTTTTCCAGGAATACAATTTTTGATGGTTTCACGAGCAAATTAAAATTCAGGAACAGATATTTGGTATTATTACAGTTCATGTTGATATTCACGTAAGTGGTTCTTAGCTGAAGCTCTGTAGAAAGGTAATATTAGATAAGAGTCCTAGAACTTCCCCTTCACTCTCTTGGTGTCCTTAAACCTCTCAGAATAAAAGCAGTATTAAACTGCTCTGCTAAGAATTCTAGACCTAACTAAAATGTCAATCTGCAGCTTAATATAAATCAGTCTTGAAAGACAGGGTAGAAAATTGTATTTTAATGCCCAGAAAGAGGGGCTTTGTTTTTATTCATTAAACTAGTGGGAGTTCAGATCTGTTCAGGTTAATCATGTGCACTGCAATATTAGCTAAACAATTCTTCTGTATCAGATTTTGGCCTGGATGTAGTTCTGGACTATGGAGTAATTAGAGTCAAATTGTATTGATGTGCAGCTTCTTCCTTAAAAGTCATGGCAAATGACAAGTGAATAATGCTGATGAATAATAGCCTCTTCAGGAGAAAGCAGGGATACAGAGTCACAGTCTGCTTTTTGAAGAGTATTTGAGTTTTTTGAAAGAACATTAGTTCCAGATAGTTCCAGATAACAGCAATGTATATATACCACTGGCAAGTGAGTCTCCTATCTCCATTGATACTAGCTGAACCTTGTAAGTAAACACTAAATTCACCTAAAAAAAGTTTAAAAAGATGTAATGAAAGAGTTAAATATAGAGATAGCTGTAATGTCACTGATTTCAGCTAACCATATTAGATTATCTTTGCTTCATCTTTAATATCTTGTTAAAGATAAGAAGTCTTAGCAGCTATTGCAATAAAAGAGTTTAAAGAGCTATAACCCCAGCATCCCAAGTGAGATGAGAAGTTTAAAGCAGGAGAAATACCTTGCAAGTTAAAAATGTCTCAGAACTCCCTCCTGCCCAAACAAGATGTTCTGTCTGGTCAAATACTAGATTTAAAATATTAGTTTACAGGAAAAGTATTTTCTCCTTCCTTCACCTTGAGTCATTTGGTCCACCATGTAAACAAGGTATGCAGACCTTAGACATAGCAGAAGGTGCAAATCCCGGATTTCTTGCCCCAGTGGCTAAGAAGCCCAATTGCATCCTGGCTTGTATCCAAAACAATGTGGCCAGCAGGACAAGGGCAGTGGTCACCCCCCTGTACTCGGCGCTGGTGAGGCTGCACCTCAAATACTGTGTTCAGTTTTGGGCCCCTCGCTACAAGACAGACATTGAGGTGCTGGAGCGTGTCCAGAGAAGGGCAACGGAGCCAGGGAAGGGTCTGGAGCACAAGTCTTTTGAGGAGCCGCTGAGGGAACTGGGGTTGTTTAGCCTGGAGAAAAGAAGACTTAGGGCAGACCTTATCGCTCTCTACAACTACCTGAAAGGAGGCTGTAGGCAGGTGGGGGTAGGTCTCTTTTCCGAAGTAACAAGTGACAGGACAAGAGGAAACGGCCTCAAGTTGCACCAGGGGAGGTTTAGATTGGATATCAGGAAAAATTTTTTCACTGAAAGGGTGGTGAAGTATTGGAACAGGCTGCCCAGGGAGGTGACGGAATCGCCATCCCTGGAGGTTTTTGAAATATGCGCAAATGCGGTGCTTAGCGACATGGTTTAGTGATGGCCTTGGCAGTACTGGGCTAATGGTTGGACTTGATGATCTCAAAGGTCTTTTCCAACCTAAACGATTCTATGATTCTAAATTATATTCCTTAAAAATACTTTTCCCTGCTATAATGGGAAATGAAGAAAAAATGACATCAGAATGAATGATGGCCATTACATTAACTGGCAAATTTGGCCAGTTACTGTGTATTATAGCTTTATAGCTTCATACATCAATAGAAGGAACAGCATGTGGTTTGGCTTTTTGTTTTGTGTTGTTTTGTGGGTTTTTTTAAATTTTTGCTTCAATTGAAATTACTATTAACCTCAACCAGTTGGCTTATAGCAGTGTAACCAAGCTAGTCTTTTAAAACAGAAATTACACTTGAAAAGTTAATTGTGGACATGTCCTTAACAACAACTGGAGAATTTGCTCTTTAGAGGAAATTCTAAGTATGCATGCAGAATAATTTAGATAAAGGTCAGATTTTTTATTATAGTAGTTATACATTTCTACAAATCACAGATTCCCTTTGTTGTTAGAATTAACATAGAGAATGAGTGAAGTCAGTGATTTTTGTGTTGTTCTGGACCTCAAGTGTTATTAAGTTTTTGAAATTTAGCAGTAGAGTAAAATCTGATTGATTGACCCAGTTGGTGAGCAATGCATAGCAATGATCATCTCAAAGGCTAATCATTTTGCCAGAGTGCATTTGGTGTCAACCCTGAGAACGAAACTTAAAGCTTTACTATCTTCTATCACATGGGCAGAACTTGGAAAGAAGCAGCTTGTGGGCAGTCCATGTCTTACAGTACTTATCTGCCTCTGGCAGTCAAGTGTTCCTAATGAACGTTACAGTATGCACCAGAGAGACTGCCCCCTGGTGAAAACAGAAAGATTAAGTAGCTAAAAAGCAGCCATCAGCAAAATAAAAAAATGAATGGTATGCTTTTTAAAGTGGAAAAGGAAACAAAATACTGTGATGATGGACAAACAAAAAACATCAGAAAGACTTCTTCTAAAAACTGTGATATAAGAGATGGAATTCTGGCACCTGTTAATGTAATAGCTTCATAACAGCTTTTCTGATACACCAAAGTATTTTTCCTGGATGTCCATAAAGTCAGGTCTTTCCTTTCTGGTTGTCAAATAATCATGCACTTCTAACTGCCTTAGTGTTCACAGGGGGGAATATTTATCTTGTTCTGTCAGTTTAATTTCTTCCCCATTCTCTGCTTCCATCACCACCCACACTCCCCCAACCCCCCCCACCCCCGACAACAAAAAACATCTTGCACGGGAGTAAACTGGAAAGCACTGGCATAGGGTACTTTCTTCTCAATACAAAGAAAGTTTCTTTTGTTTGAAGCATAATGAGCCAGGAAGCAGGACAAAGGGTAGAATCCAAGAGATAACTGCTTTCCATGGCCACGTCTCTTTGAAGGCTTCATGGCAGGATCAAGAGGAGACAAGTTCAAATGTTCACATGCAGGTTTGAAAACCATACCCAACCATTAAACCCAAATTTATTATTGTTTAAGATTGGTGAACTTTCTTCAAGTTCCAGTTCACTCAGCTTTTTGTGAATACGCATTCAACAGCAGCCCAGTACACAAATACAAAATACTTCCAGTTCACATCAAAGTATTATCAGGTTCTTTCTGATGTCTACATAAGGTTTTTCAGTTGCAAGTCTACACTAGATATAGACAAATATTATTAAAATGCTCCATAATTGTCCACTGTACTTAAAAGATGAACATTTACTGACAAGACTTCCCCAGAACATTTAAGTTCAAATCAATATTCTCCAAGGACTTTCATTAGGTGGGACAGTCCCTGTAGCAGCTCCACTCAACAAAATCTATTTACACTGAAAGGAAAGGAATACTGTAGAATTAAGCTTTTGTTTCTGTTTTGGTAGGTACCATATTCTGGTAAGAGACTTTTTTTCTCTTTTAGTGATGCTTATGGTCTAATGCTCATCCTTTCTGACATAGGTATGAAGACCAGCTACATCAACAACCACCTGTGCAAGCTGCAGAAGCACCTTCTGAAGGCAAAGAAATGGCTATTACGGCTGATGGCAGCTGTGTTTTCACAGTCCTGTGAGAGCAGTACTGTCTATGTCTAAATCAGATTACCACATCATGGACTACTAGAACAACCTATGCCACAAGGAACATCAACAATCAGAGATCACACCCTTGCAAAACTGAAATACATATTTTCAGTGCAGTCTTTTCCCGGAGGAAAAGGAAGAAAAATCAAGATATCAGATGAAGGTAAATCTTAACAGCTTGGTGTCATGGGTGTTGTGAGAAAACTAACTCCATCCCCGAAAAAACAAGTATACCTGGTTAGTATAGGCAGAATGGGTGACAAAGCTTACAAAAACTTCTGTGATCTAGTTATAGTCATAAGTAAACCTCCAACAGCCCAATGCTGGGTTAGCAGTGCTCTTCAAGCCACCCAGAACAGATGAAGACTAATAAGCAAGCTACTGAACTCTCTCTCAGCAGCTTGGCCCCTACTGCTACTGCTTCTGGCCACGAACACATTTCTTGACTCCTCTGAATATCAATTTTCCTCACTGGCAAAATGTGAAGAAAAGTACCAAGTTTTCCTTGTCAGAAATTTTGGGATTTACAAAGCACTCTACAATAATGCAAAATATGATGCAGTAAGTAGATATTATGATGATGTTGCAGTTCATATCCAAGCATTTCAAAGACTGAACAAATCTTGGTGGGTAAAAAAGAATCACCCCTCACATGTTTTGTTATGATAGCTTCTTTGTCACACACTGAGATAACGGATTAGGTTTCATTTGCAAAACTTCAGAAATACATAATTTTGTCAAAGGTAACAAGACTGAAATGATGAAAGGAAGGAAAGTGTCAAATATTGGAACTCTGTATATTGAGGATACATCATGGATGAAACTGAAGCTGAGATTTTTGTAACTGTGTGTTGTCATTCTGAGGATGCCTTACATTAATATTGATCTATTTGGTAAGCAAACCAGTCAAAAATATAGTATTATTTCTTTATAAAATAACTTTTTTCAGTCATTGATTCTCTTCTAGTTTAGAAAATCAGGTATATTGGATACATGCATCCATACAGAACAAGCAGACTGTTTTAGCATGAGAAAATCTATTATACTATCAACTATTAGTTGGCAGGTAGGCAGTATTTGCAACTTAGCTTGCACATACATTGTACCTGACATCAGCACAATATAGAAAGGATTTTCTATTACCACTTCCAATCATTTATCTAGATCATGGCAGTAGGATTAGACCTTAGTTTGATCTTTCAGGTTCAAATCCTCCCCTAAACCTTGTTGTTTCTGAAAGATAACATTTGTCTGTCAACTGATCTGACTTGTAGATCTATAGGTTAACTTGGTAGAATAAAGTAATGAGAATATTTTTAAGACATGTTTTAAAAACTTGTTTCAATCCTCATAGTCACATCTCGATTACTGATCAGTTTCCTGAGACAACACCCTGTAACAAATATGCTAGCATTTCTCTCTCAGGCAAAAAGTGATGGATATGCCTCTCCAGGATGAGATTTGCAGCAGGGCTAGAGCATGTCCTTGGCCGGATCAAGGAAAGGACACAAAACTGAGCTCCTGCAACCAATTGATACTGTGACATTGTCAGATTCTAAACTCTTTTTTTTACCTAAATACATCTGGAATTCTTAAATTGGAATAAACAGGGTAGACAGCCATTGGTATCCAAGCAAAGGCATCACATAGATTCAGTGAAGCCTTAAGATCTAACTCCTAGTTAGGCTCCTAAATAATTATTAACTTGAATGCACTATTAAGATCCTCAATATTCCTTTGACTCGTGCCCAAGCACTGTAAAATGCTTGTGAAAATTCCAGTCAACAACAAAAAATCTCTCTTATACTAAGACAACGATCAAATTTGAGAAAGCTGTAATTACATCTTTGATTTTTAACTTAAAAAGAATTTTACTGTACCAAAATGCAGTGAAGTTTACTATATTATGCATAGGCACATTAAAGTACCTCCTAAATCACCCCAGTATCAAGGATATTGATGCTTTTGGTATTGGCGCAATGAAGATGTTGAGAATACAAAAATTAGCTGCATATATGCACCAGCATTCCAATTTTAAAACTGCCAGACATTTGTGTTTCAGGAGACCTAAATTATGCAGGGAAAAAATTGAGATTTTCATGTAACATTTGACATCAGTTTACTTTACTGTCATAGCTGTCAATTTATAAACTGTTCTGTCATTGCCTCTTAAATGATATGTGGGCTGGTAAAATGGAACCCAGGCCATTTTGGGGAAGACAGAGGAAGAGAAATGGAAGGAATAATTCCTAGGCACTGTGTCAAGTCCATACACTGACAAAATAAATACAGGAGTTTTCAGGGAAAGGAGAGATGATGCCAGCTTCTCCAAGTGATTATGTTCTCCCGGCTCTCCACCTTCTTCCCCATGGTGTAACTCCTCTAGCCCTTAGTTAAAATAGAACTTTATGTTGCTCTTAACATTTTGCCTTCACAAAGCATTGTTCATACCACTTGTCTCTGTGTTCATAGTACTGAGCCTCTTCATGGAAGGCAACTCAGGCTATTTATGTAAAGCTACCCAAATTGAAACTCTTGGGTGTTGATTTTCTAACCACTCTCTCTCTCTCAATTCAGTTGAAACAGAAAAAAATAACGGAATGTACTTCTTCAGAGTGATCTTCCTATAAATATAATGTTATTCTTTAAACTTAGGTCACTTTACGTGAAATGCTCTTTAAGACCAAAAGACCTTTGCATTTTATTAGATTTCTCCATGATATGCTTAATAAATCAGTCCGTTTACTAAGGCCAAGGAAAGAAGCTGGTGTTACTGCTTGCAGTCCATGGTTTAGCAATATGAATATAGTAATAATAACAAACACAAAAGCCATATATATTTACCTGTATATACATCTTTATATGAAACAAACGAACAAACAAACAATAAATCTGTAAAAATAAAGTAGATTTGTAACAGACCTCAGGACCTGCATGCTAACATGATATCTTCTTTGACAAAGACTTGCTGGCTGAAGGGGTAAGTAATGAGAAGCAGTACTCTTCACCTTTACATAAATTGTCTGAAAATACTCTTTGCTGGGAACAAATTAATCTCATTAAAATCTATAAGACATGGACCAACTCTCAGTCCAAATAAAATGAGACCTTGCCCAGTCAAACGGCTACCCACAAAGTGCCTCAACTTGATCTCCCTCTGTCAGTGTTGGGGAAGGTCAAGGATTACAAGAGAGCAGGAGACAGCTGGTCCCTTTTTCCAGATCAGAACAGAGGTGTCCTGGCCAATGTGGAAAATCTTACAATATATTGTACATGATCTGTATGCATAACAATATCAACAGAGAACTCCAGTGTATAGTATTCTCAATGTGTCACATAGGACACAGTACCTAAGAGACAAAGCAACGCTCCGGATTTTAATGCTAATGTTGTCTGACTGAAAAGTGTTCTTTAAAATTCTGACAAAACCAAAACAGAAATTTAGGTGTCAGCATCACTTTTGCAGCTTAGGCTTGTTACAGCAAATGACCAGCCTCCTCCCACTTTTTTTATGGACTATATTGTTTGGTTACTCCAAACACATCTATAGCACAGTTGTGGGAAAATTACTTTGAGGGCGAAGTAGAGAAAACTGGGACCTAATGGAAACGTAGTATTACAGAAAGCTTTTTAGGGTAAAATACAGCTATCACCTTTGGGATGGTTGGCACGCACGGATTCTGCATTACCACAGCTCCCTAACCAACACCCCCTGCCAGCTCAGCACCTGCTGATGGGACTGATGGAGGGTGG
>JAVJGI010000062.1:41832953-41894093 GCA_035590275.1 Ibycter americanus | reverse complement strand
GTCTCACTGTAATACCAACGCACACCTCCACCTCACAGTTACCTGCCTCCAAGGCACTACTGCCCCTCACTGGGAACACGATACCAGTCAGTAACAACAACATGTATGGCTAGAGCCACTCCAGCTCCACCTAAATGTGATGGAAACGGACTGGACCTGGACTGAAGTAAGTCAGGGGTGGGGGCTGCGGGGATTCTTGTCTAAACTCCAGGATCACCCAACTCTGATTTACTGTTCATTAAGTTAGGTCAAGCCGACCCACTCTCTAAAGCTGTTATGAGTGAAAGGGCTTCTAATCAAGGGAGTCTACCTTGGGAAGGATGAGAAACAAAGAACAGATAGTGAAAAGAACACCATTGTCTACGTTATGCAGAAAGAAGCCTTCACATGAGGAAAAGTCTGCCCGTAAGAGGAGACGAGCTGATAAGGTGTTGCAATCCACTGACATCAACTGAAAGTTAGTTGAAAGTAGGACAAAGATAATTGTGGTAGTGGGAGATCGCGACCTCCAGCTCAAATAGCCCCCCCAGAAGAGGGCAAAACCCCACTTGAGGAGTGTGTGCCGTTAGTAGAGAACTCCAGCAGCACTATCTGAGGATGCGTACCAATTTGCATTAGAAGCAAGAAACTTGTAACCAGTCCTGTGTGTGATAAATGAATATGCAATGTACTATGAAGTATAAAAAGTGGACAGATGAGGGGAGAAGTTAGGGAAGACTCCATCATAACTTCTGGGGTCAGCCAACGGGCTGAACCTGTCTTGTCCCCCATAGGGATGCCTACTGGGTAAGAACTTTATGACTAACTCATGCTAGCTGCTATTAAGTGTATTGTTTGAAGCTTGTTTTGCAGTCTGTGTATTATCACTGGCAATCTTTGAACCTTATTCTGTCACAAACTTGCATTTTGTATAATAAAAGTCTTCAGCTGAAGTTATGTCTCTGGAGATTTGGGTAGTTGCATCAAATATAAAGGGTTTGAGGAAACCCCCCGTTCTTAATGCGACAACAGTGAAAGGGCCCAGCAGGACTAGAAGTTTCATTTGTTCCTGTATACTACCTTCTATTCATGGCAAAACACTTTTGTAGGAATAGACTCAGCCTCTCTAAAATTTCCACACTGCAGATAGACTTTACGTCTGTTGTTGTCCTGTCTTTACCTATATTCTTCTTTTCCAAGATAATTCATTTTCACCCTATTGGTTAGTTTCCTCTGCCTTTTTCCCTCTGACACATATGATTTTAAAGGATACATGAAATCTGTATCTTTTTCCACTACTGAAAATCTCTTGTATTCTGTTGTAAGAAGAATTACAGAGAATTCAAACCAGTGAAAGTCTTTTGCACATACATATTCTTCTCATTTCAGTGTAGTTAACATATCAGCCTGACATATTCAGTCATTGCTGTACTGTAAAACTTGTTCTTTCAGTTGAGAATAATGTTTAAGTACAGTAAACAGGCATTTATCATACCTCCATATTATTGTGAATGAAAAATATTAAATTATGTTTCTGTCTGTGATTCCTAAAAGACTTTTGAGAATACCTCTATATTTAAAATCTGAGTTAAAAACCCAGATGATTCTGATGTTTTAAGAGACTGAAAGAGGAAGAAACTAACAGAGCTAAAAGAACCACCAATTAGCAAGTTTATCTACACATTTTTTTTCTAACACAGCTATATATAGGCTTAAAATATCTATACTTGCTGCACATTAAAAGCAATGTTAAAGCTAACCAAGCTATTCAGAACCCTGCTGCAGGTATGACTCAGCCTGCTTCCACTATGTAGTACCTCGTATTTGGCATGTTGAATTTCATTCACCTTCATACCGTCTAATCCTTCACCTTTATTAGCAATCAGCAGAGTTCCTCATGATTTTCTCTGGCCTGAATTTTTTAACTTCATTTGAAAATTTAAATAAAATGAACCAATAGTCAGAGCATTTGAGCATCCAAAGTGACTCATGATTTTAGTCATGGAGTTGTAGGTGTTCTCTGTGTGTGAAGACCAGTTCTACAATATCTGATATGCTGCAGCCAGAAAAAGTTAATATGTAATAAGTTTGTGTGAAGAGAAATGTCATGCACAGAGCATGCAAAGTAGTTCTTACAGTCTACTTAGCCTAGGTAAGATTGACTCAAATGGGCTGTGTTATGTTCTGCATAATGCAGTCCAAGACGGCAGATTGGGGAAGTGTAGGAAGCAACAAATGGTTATTAGTTTATTTGTGTTTGCTTGGTTTTGCTTTTGTCCAGACAAGACTGAAGAAAAGCAAGGTAAGAGCTTTCAAATCCGGATACTGCAGGGAGGCAAGAAGATAGTGTTCTCCCTGACCGTACCCAAAAGAGGAACAACACAAATGAATTGTAGCAAAAGAGATTCAGGTCATCTGTTCTGGGAGGCTTGTTGATGTAAAGGACAGATGAACACTGGAGAAGAGGTGAAACCTGTACCACTGGAATTTTTTTGAGAACAAACCTGATTACTACCTTTTAGGCATGACATAGCGTGACTGACTTGCCTTTGGGAAGGTGGGTTGACAGGAACCTCTTAAAGTTCTTTCAGACTATTGTCTCTGCGTGTAAGCCTGTGAATTCTTTAAAGGTTTCATATTCATATGCATATTCATCAGTTTTACAGTAGTGCTCCTCAGTCACCTGGCAAGAGATGCCATTTCGCTAGAGGGGCATAAACAATGCAGTTGCAACAACTGTCTTACTAATTCCCCAAGGGAAAGGGGAAGCAGGGAATGGACAGGGATTGTTGTTATTAAAATCCTTCAGCAAGGTAATGCTAAAAGGGGATTACCACACTGGAAACACAACAGGGTGTGCTTGAATAGTAAGTAGGATGCAGCAGGTTTTCACAAACCCCCATATGGAGAAAATGTTCCTGTTGTATCAAATTTTTATCCTCATAGTATTAATACATATTTTAAGAGGGAATAGGAAAAGTAATGTACATGTTACTTAAGAGACATCAGTTATCAGTTTAGCTGGGCAGACACTAGGCAAATGTTCCCATATACTCCTATTTCCCAATCTGAGCTGATGTCACTATACACTTCTAATAAAGAGCCAGGCCACGCAAAAGGACATCACAAATACAGTGCCTACTGAGATGCCCCTTCTCCAACCCATGGCTCTACTGGGTGTATAAACATTGAATGAAGAAAAGATTTTGTCCCTTACACTCACACAACTTGCAGATTTAGCCAGCCAACATAAACATCACCATTTGATTTAAATACCTCAGTCTGGAGTGGTAATGTAATTGAAACTGGTAGAGAAGCAAAGAACGTGGAAAACCTGTCTGTACCTTAATCAACAAGATCTGAATCAGGACATGTCGGTTACTCTTTTTTAATCACCATACGCTATATACCAAGTAACACTACAGCATAAAAAATATATTCAAATATTAATCTCTTTAGTCCAGAAACATATACACTGTAATAAAAGAAATGACTACAAAGGTGGTGAAACATCAACTTTTGCTACCTTACAAAAAGTAAATCTCATGACAAGGCAGAACAACTGGTATAAAAGACTACCTGATATGGCTAGAAATCCCCTTAACCCTTCTTCTTTTCCCCATCTCTTACTTTTCCCATTCCTCTCTACTTTTCCCACCTGACTTGAACTGTCTTGAGAGAGAACGCGGAAGTAAAATTCATGTGCTTGGGATTTTATAATTAATAAGTGGAAGCCAATTAGTATCTAACTGCTTTGGGTTCTGATGAAGTACTGTCCTTGAAATGGCTACGCTGGCACTTGAATTTGCAAGTTTCTAAAAGTTTAAGAGGTAGTTTTAAAATACTTAACATGCTTGGCAGAGTTTAACTCTGTATTCTGATGTTTCCATTGCAGCTCAGGCCCACATGGAGACATTAGAGAGTTATACTATCCACACTTACAAAGAAACTAGAAGAAAAAAAGTAGCGTAGGTGGATTTTAAAAGGGACTAGTTAGTTTTCAAATGGGAAAACAGTCTTGTTCTTTCTGCTAAGAAAAGAACAATGAAATTAGAATTTTAAATTTAATTCTTAAATAAAGAGTTTCCACCACTCATTTCCCTTGCCACTACTTTGGAAAACAGTACCTGCATTGCAAAGGCAAACGTGCAGTATTTTGGACAAATTTTGTCTTCCCCTGGAACATAAGTTTTTCCTGAAGGTACTATACCAAACTATCAGAACAGACATTTTTTCTGAATTTCTTTCCTGTAATCATGATCACATCTTTGTGTCCATTACATTATGCAAAGCTCTATAAATAAGAGATAGCACTTTTCTGCTTTTGTTCTGTCACTTTGTTTTTATAGTTAGTCTGTCTTTGATTATTAAAAAAGTTACAGTTTGGGCCTGTATGAGACCTCACTTTCAATAAACTTACAAATATGTTTCTAGTTCTACATGCAGAACACTTTTTTTAAAAGGCCTTTATATTAAAATTGAAAAGACTTCAGAATGACAGTAGGCTATGTTTGTACCATTTTCCATTCTCATTATAATTACCATCATAGGCATAGATTTAAACTGCAGCTTTTTTCTCTCTTGTTGCAATCCATGGCACAAGAACAAGCTATCAGAATTTTAATGCTTCATATATTCTATAAGTTAAGTACAGTTCTGTATGGCTTTGACCTTTTCAATATTCTGTAACTTGACTGACTGGCTACTCTAATTTTTCCCCTGTTTACAGTCTCAGAAACCTGTGGGGAAGAAGCAAAATGCCCAGCCAATCAAAATACTGAACACTGAAAAGATCAAAGTAGTAAAACATACTACAGTCTTTCATAGAATATATTAGGCATTAAAATTTTCATATCACACTATAAAAAGATAACATTTTCCCCTGCAACTCTAGATACTATAAAAGTGGAGACACTAGTGCATCAAAGGTGATATCACTAAACCAAATAACACAATTTATACTACTCATACATTCTTGGTTTAGACTGTTACACATTTTCTCAAATAACTAGTTCTTTCCTAGCACTGAAATTACATCATATTCAAGGTTAGTTTCATAACTGTAATACAAACTCATGATTTTCCAGTATGTGTTCCAATTTTGGAAGCTGCAGGGATGGATGGTTCTGATCCCACTGAATGCATGCCACAAAACTTTTGTCAACAACAATCAACATTTCTCAGTTGGCCCTATGTGAAAGTTTCATTTTCTCTGTGGTTCATAGACACTGGGTGAGTCTAGTAACATAGAGGGAATTTTACATGACTTTTGTTTGTCTCCTCTGCTAGTGGGTAAACAGTAGTACAAGCAAGTGACACACAACAATCCATTGCTTTGCCAATACAGCATTCTACCAGGAAAAACCAAAACCAAGTAATCTATGTTAAATATGGTAATGGTGCACAATGAACAAAAGAGATTAAAAATCAAATGTAAACAACATTGAGATGATATAATCTGAATGCTTTATGGATTCATTTCCATGTAATCATTGCAGCTTAATTGGGTTATGAAACTATAACATATTACCCTGTTATCACAATGCATGTTTCTTTATCTACTTGCTAATGAAACAGACTTAAAGTCACTAATATGATTTGATTTGTAATTCTTTCCTTGAAAACACCCAAAGAACAGACACTCTGATTGTTGATATTCTTATCAAATAGGGTACCCTATTCTCTACCTTTTGAATGCAAATTGTTAACATGTATCCTTAAACAAGCTTCCAAATCAACACACTGTTAATTAGAAAAGTTTGTCCCTATAATGTGGATTTATCAGAATCCCTGTCTCCTCTTTAGCAGTAGACCACTTATAATAAAGAGGTTCAATTATTACACAAAAGTTGCTCATCCTGCTTGCTGGTCTGCACCTTGTGGTATGATCAGACAGCAAGCACAGTCACCACGGAAACAAGGACAGAAGCTACTTCAACATCAACCTTCACACTTAGATAACAAATATGTCTTATAAGACAGTAAGAAGTTATAATATTTGCAAATAGGATAATAATTTATATTATAAAATCTACAATTTAATAACTCCAGTTGGCAAAGAACAAAGACAAGGGTGGCATCTAATTTGTTGCACTGTGCTGGTGAGCCAGGTTTACAGGCAATGGTGCGGAGCAGCAGGCATGAGGCTTCCTCACCTAATAGTCACTCAGTTAAATGATCTCACGCTATGTGCTACGCTCTTCTTTCTCCCTTCATATTGCATTACAGTTATCATGTAACCCATCCTGTTTATTTTTTCTTTATCTATCTCACAACCTGCTTCTTGCACTGCCTCACTGAAATGGCTCAACAGAACAGCAAAAGCATCTTCTAAAGGTAAAGTCTCTTATTCCTGAGAAAAATGCTATCCTAAAAGATGTCCTACACGTAAATTTAGAAAGATGTATCTGTGTAAGGGCTCTTTCTGAAATCTGTGCAGGCTTTTCCTGCCTGCACCCGAGCCCTGGATGTGGAGAAAAAGAAAAGGCTTTATTCATTGTCTGGGTGCCAGGCTGCAGAGTGATTATGCCTTAAAATGTAGTGAGGAAGCAACCAGCACTAAATTTGGCTCTCTGAGCTCACCTGCAAATCAATTCTGTGCACACCTGTCTGCAATGAGGGGCATGCCCAAAGCCTCCCACATCTTAAATCCTGATCTGGGAAGAAGAGACCTCCTCAGATGAGCATGGAGGAAGAAAACAGCTTGGTGGAGTGTGAACTGTCTGCAAAGGTGTTTTGCTGCCCGTAAGGCACATTCTGGGGAAACAACTTGGGTGGATAAGCAATTGTATATAACCAGCACTTATGTATGCAATAAAGGATCTCACATGGGGTCTGTGCCTTCATGTGTCACATATCTATAATAAGAGGTTCATTAGGACTCTACTGAGAAAGACTAGTAATTTGAGTGGGGTCAAGGAGAATTTAGCAAGGTGCTTGTATATCGCTTTTTATGACTACCTGAAAAGAAGTTGCAGACAGGTGAGCATCGGTCTTTTCTCCCAGATAACAAGCAACAGGATGAGGGGAAATGGCCTCAGGTTGCACCAGGGGAGGTTTGGATTGGACATTACAAAAAATTCCTTCACTGAAAGGGTTGTTAAGCATTGGAACAGGCTGCCCAGGGAACTGGAGGTAATTAAAAGGTGTAGATGTGGTGCTTAGGGACATGGTTTAGCGGTGGACTTAGCAGTGCTAGGTTAACAGCTGGACTCAACCTTAAAGGTCTTTTCCAACCTAAATGATTCTGTGATTCTATGAATATCAATACATAAGAGTCCAGGCAAGTAGATAGAAAGATTAGCAATTTGTGCAGGGTACGTGATATGACGTGATGCAGATAAATGCAGGCAGAAAAAAAAAAAAAAGTCAATGTCCATTTTCCCATAAAAACTGTGGATACAAGCTGGCTGTGAATAAACTTAGAAATGGAAACTGGATGATGGCTTTAACAATCAGAGAAATATGTTTCTGTAAAAAGATCCAAACAGTAGCAGCCAAAGAAAAATATCCTTATCTTGAAATACAAAGGAAAAGTACACTGTCACATGTTTTTATTGCAAACCATTTTTCTGCATAACTTTTTATAGCCTTGGTGAATAGAGGATTTACTTTTGCTCCTGACATATCACAGAAGGAGGATAATTACATTTATTTTGTATGTGTATTTGGTAAAGTGTAAGGACTGTTCAAGATAGATGTCTCACTAAGTTAAATGCAATAAAATTAAGCTTGTGATATTGTGTGAGACAATCCCTCTCCAAAGGAATTGCAGTTATCGAGAGGAATATGGACTAAAAGAAAGCTCATTTCCCATTTGAAAGCATCTGTAATTATTCAACAGACAATAAAAGGCATATAATTACTTCTGTCTCAGCTTCTGATCAGAAGAAAGGCTACGCTGACCATTGCCAGTCTGCTTGGCAATATATGTCTAAAAACCTTGGGAACACCCTCCAAAACACGACCAGAACATTTATGTTCCCTTCATAAAAATGCTAACAGGAAATTTAGAGTTACTAAATTCTAAGCACTGCACTTCAGGGAACAGCTGAGGAACAAAGATGCCAAAACTCAAGCATTACTATCTGACAGATAGCTTAACAGAAATCAATCGAGTTCTAAAGGAAAATTACCTCTAGACTAAGGAGATTTAAGGAGAGATGGCAAATACAAATGAAGTTCAGTTCTGTGCAGAGTTCTTACTGCAATCAAAAACTATTCCTGTTTGTCACTATGCCATAAAAACAGTTGTTTGCCGACCCAGATGACAAGGTACCAACTTAGAAAGAGTGAAGACTCTGGTAAGAGGGACCTTTAAATCACTTCCATAACTGAAACTTGCAGTTGGTGCACGGACACACGGTGATTTCTCCAGCGGATCCTATCTATCAACCAAGACCTAGAGCTGTCCTCACAATCACAAGCTTACAATCTGCTCTTCTTACTATTTAATTGAATGTGAAACGGTGTTAACAAATATGTTTATAATTTAATATGTTCATATCTTTACATATGAAAGATTATTCTATTAAGTCTTTGTGGTTGATAGTGAGAGCTTCATTTCTCCAGAGGCCAATTCAAAGCACAAACCTTATTTTGGTGCTCTGTGCCATTTGCTGGGTGACTGGCTATCCTAGATTATAAGGGAAGATAAAGGCATCTTGCTTCACAAAGCCAGGACCCTCCTTTGTAGGTATCCACTACATTGCTGTGGGAGAATATTTTCACAAGTGAAGACTAGGAAAACAATGTCAAAAGTGGAGGAAGACATGTGGGGGTTTTTTGGTTTGGGTTTTTTTTGGTTGGTTTTTTTTTTTGGTTGGTTGGTTGGTTGTTTTTTTTTAATTGAGACAGAAGGCTCTGGAAACCGAAAGTATTACTTTTTGAAAATAGTCTGCTTTGTAAGAGTACATGCAAAAAGACCAAAAAATAAGATAAAGAAGTTATTTTTCACCACCCTACTCTTAGCTCTTATATGTATCTATCAGCTCCCTAAGGAAAAATCTTTGGATGCAGAAAATACTAAGACCGGGGGGAAAAAGCCTATAAGAACCTACTTTTGCGTCCTCTGCTTTTACTAAAGGCTTTTAAAAATTTTTATGATCAAGACCCTTTCCATTTTTGGAACTGAAGCCTTAGTGAGGTCTGAAAATGTTCTGAAACATTTTTCATGTGAGAAAGGCTATTTTCATGCTGCTTTGCTCCTACAAGATGGAGAATTAATGGCTTGCTCTCAAAAGCCTCTTGTAGAGAGATTTCCAATGCCATTTAATAAACTCAAGAGGTCTGAGTAAACATCTAGATCTTTGTTTGCAACCAGCTAATCAGGTTTTGAAGTTTGCTGAATGTGCATTGGTGCCACAGGCATCAGCTAGCATTACATAACCTTAGTGGATTAGTTGACCAGGGTCTTACTGTTAAATACGAGTAAGAAAAGTGTTTCTAAGGATAAATTTAGGCACAGAAGGCAGTTTTCTGAGGCTCCTTCTCTAGCTGGGAAATGGAGACAGAGGGTCCTGCTAATCAGGAGCTCTGCTCCTGAGTTCCAGATGTCCTTGAAAGTTCAGGATGACAACTGCTCTGTTGTTGTTGGCCACATCCTCTGTTTTAGCCATCTCTTCAGCAACATGTATGTGGAACACATATAGAGGTCAAGAAATAAAATAGCATAATTTCAGGGTAAGAACATCAGAATGAATGATACGTGTATCATTAATAGATTCCAAACATTTACCTACAGTGTGTGTTTTCCACGATTCCAGTGAGGATTCAATATCTGTGTGCTTTTCAGATGCTTCATAAAATGGCATATCAAAATGAAACTGTATTTGAAAACAAAAGCACAGCTGAGCACAAGGGAGTGAAGTAGTCAAGGGCACAATGAATGGGTGGATACAGCCAAAAGAATAATGTGTGTCAGCACTACTAATTAACAACTATTAACTATGTGTCTGGCAGTTGAATTACTTGCTGAAATACTTCTCTTTTTGTGCTTTTTTTTTTTCTCCTCTCTGATTTCCTTTAACCTACCTTTGTTTTTCCTTTTCTCTGACACTAATATTTCCCTCTACATTCATGCCCTCATCACCGATACCCTAGGATGATGACTTCCTCTTCTTATGGCAAAGGGGAAGAGAGGAAAAGGTGGAACTGGGAGAACTGTGCATGAAAAAAATCCTGCAAATACAGATTTTTAATATCATGAAAGTGTGAGGGGTACTAAGAATTCTGTTATATTGAGACACGCAGTTGTGACCTGGAAGTGGTCTGGTATAGATTTGTCATAGGCCTTTTTGTGAGACAGAAGCCTATTAAAAAGAAATCTCAGAGCTAAATTGCTTAACTGGTTCCCACGTTCTGCTTGTTCAGATTTCATCTGCTATTTTGAGTGAATTCCCATCTATTTCCTTTTCTATTTGTTTCGAAGAAGACCTGGTTTAAACATGGTTAATTGGTCTCCTGCTAATGAGCATATAGTCATATGATACCAAGCAGTTTAAAATCTCTCTGTATGAAGTAATCAAACTCAGCATGAATTTGACTCTAGACCTCCTCCACTCCTTCCCTTTTTTCTAATGTAGCATATGCATAAAAAGAACATAGGTTCAAGAAAACAAATCAAATTCCAACTGCTGGCTGTTATTACTGACAATATTGTCAGACCCCTGTAATATAAATCATGTTTTCTTGATAATGCTGGTATTACTAGTTGCTGAGAGAGACCACAGAAGACATTCTTACACCAACGGGAGTGTTTGTAACCAAGTCAGCAGAAACAGGGGTAAGAAGGACAAACATTACGTAACTATTACTGAAAAGTAATACATTCATACATATACAATTCAGTCCAAATGTGCTTATTAATTAATTCATAGTTACTCATGAAATATGTTGAGTAATATATGAGTAAGTCTAAGGGAGTACTATTATGGGGGTTTATTTATGTCTCAATATGACAATCAACACTCATTATGTCCTCAAATTAAATCTTCATATACATAGTCCCATTTTTAAATGTTATTTGAAAAAAGAAAAAAAATATCAAGGTGCTTTACACACAACAAACGAAAATTGAAAGTTGTATATAGTAGCTTTGGTTTGGTTTTTATGCTTTTAAAGACAGCCTTAAATTCAGAGTGGATGCAGAGCAAAGTTATGTGTAGGTATGTAAGAAAATGTGAGTCACATCATCTGTACCACCAAAGGGTAGTTATACGTACAAGTAGGATGTCATTACTGAATTTCATGGTAAAACACTTGGTAACTTCCAAGAGGAACAGAATTAAGGCATAGGGCTAATGTTATTAATTGGTTTTACACTTTTCATCCATGCTGTCTATGCCTGTAAGCATCACACTCCTCCCTAAATTCCTTCTGCCTCATTTTGTCTGCTCTCCTTCCTCCTCCCTTCTGTCCTGCAAGACACAGGCTATCTCTTGGGGGTTAGAAGAGGAAGGAATGAGATGACAGGGATGTACAAATACTCCTATTTTCACGTCCCTGGGAAGGTACTGCAAACCATTTGCTATGTTGACTCCATCTTGCTAAGCAAGGGACCGACTGCACTGCTGTCCAAGGGAGGTGGAAGGTAGCCCTCTATTTTCTATTTCATTCTAATGACTAAAACTTATGATAGTTAAGAGTGGCCCAGGAAACAACAGAATATAGATCTCTTTTACTCTTTCATTTTTGAGTTACAGGAAATGCCAACATGCTTTAATAAACAAGTAGACCTTTATGAACCTACCATGAAACTACTCCATTTTCTCAAAGTTCTGGAGAAAATGCATGACTGTAGCAGTCAGTTAACAACTGGCTGTTCTGATACCTGCTGATGAAAGGGATGCCCCTCTCTGATCAGAAATAAGGTAATAATGTGATTAACACTGTGAACATGCTGCAGAACGCACCAGTGAGTATTACAATGTCAAACATGAATTAAAAATCTCAGATGCCATTCGACCCGAATGCAAAGGTGAGTCATGTTGTCCCTCTAAGACAACCCCATCTTGGGGGAACAAAGAGAAGTCATAGCTTTATATACATGTTTAGGTTTACAATAAACTGGATTACTATGATTTGAAGAAGTAGCAGGGACAAGTATTAGCAGTATTAGGCATATTTAAAGGACAATACTTCCTTTCCTGCTGGAAAAAAAACAACTGCCAAAAAAATTTTGTATCGCCATGTGTTATCCATAGACAGGAAATCTTAGCAGCTTTGGAGAACAGAGAAATAACAAAAGCTTGTAGGGGAAAAATCTTGATGCTTTTTCAAACTGAATAATGAAACTGGAATTACATCAAGAAGACTAAATAGCAAAAATGCACATTTTGCTTATAAGCTCCCCTCCCCCCCTTTGGTTTTTTTTTCCCTTAAAAAGTGTAATGAATATTATGAGCATTATCTAAATGTCATGGAAGTCAGTCAGAATATTTCTACTGATTTTAGCTGAGTTCAGAACAGTTTAATTCCTGTGCCATGCAGGTTTATGTGCACAGAGTCAGGGTAAATGTACTGCAGTATCAGTGCACAATTTACACAGCTAAAAAGACAGATGGAAAAAGCAACAACCTCTGTGCTAAGACGACAGTAGGAGTAAAGAGCCGTATCCAACTCATGTTATTTTTTTGCAAAAACAGAAGGATTGGTACCCGTAGTGAGGTGCTATGCTGTGAACACTCACTGTACATACAACACAGTAACTTTTCCATATAAAAAACTGTGTGACAAACCTGCAAGAACAATCTCTCACGTGCTTAGGAAAACACCAGGAAGCTCATTTTGCTTCTTTTTCCTCTGTTGGTTAGGAAATGTGTAGTTATCTATATGTAGCTACTGCTCTGTTTGGGGAAATTATTAATCCCAAAATCAATTTGTGCTTGATTATTCATCAAAGAATTCCACAAATACTACTTAAAAGTAGGACCTACCAGAAATAATGAAAAGCCACTAGATAGAAGGAACTGACCACAAGTCATTAAGAGGTTTTGTGTATTAAGAAAAGCATTTCTCTTATTCTCTAGAAGTCCAGAGAAATATCTGCTATGAGTGTAACTCATGTTGAAATAAACTGCATGGGAGGAAATGGACTAAATACCAGGAGTGCTTAAACAACTCAGTTCCCAGTAAACCTGGAGAATCAATGCACACTTCAGATTTTAGCATATGGAAATCAATTTAAAATGCATATTCACTAATTCAGATATCAAAGCAGAGAAACATAAGTCCTTTAGTATGATTTCTTAGATGTATTTAGCTTCCCCAACCAAAAATAAAATCAGTGGATAATCTGAAAACATAAAAAATAAAAACTAACTTAAATATCAGTTTCCTAATACTTAGGCTTTGCAATTTGCCAGACATGAAATCAATTTTCAGCTGTGTTAAATGATAGCAATGTTGGGCTTCAAATCTGAACAACACTCAGACTTTAGTGATTCACAGTTAATGCTTTTCTTTGTAATTCAGATCACTAAATACATAACATTTATTTTTGGGATTTGTCATATTTAGCTGTGGAAAAATACCACACACTGAATATTAGGCTCACGATGTTCTAAATAGGCACACCACAATTTTTAACAACATATCTACCTACTGTCACAACATTCTGATGAAGGTATTATGCCACATTCTGGCCATGTATATTACAAAATTTATATTCCTACTCTATCACACAGCACTTACTGAAAACATCATAACAGACGGTTAATGGTTTAACAACTAAAATGAAACAGGTAAGTAAAATATAGGTTTGGAATATGAACAGCTTGAGTCTGTCCCCACTGACATGGCTTTATACAGCACACATTTTTTTACTCCCTTGAGATTCAGTCTCCTTTTCATCCACAGATTTGGAATATACTTGGATATTTTTTCTTTTTCCTTTGTGCACTACTAAAATTCTTATATCTTATTTTATTCCTTTTAATCAATTGTCTATCATGCATACACATTTGGGTGCTGACTAGCAATGAAACAAGAGTCAAGACACTACCTGCAGATTTAGTGACACAGTTAATAGGCAGAAAACTAGGATGTGAATGTACATTGCAGCAGTGGATGGCATCAGCTTTGGACATTCTTAATAGTGGTTTTACTATTTGAAGCTTTTGACTGTTTAATTTAGGGCATTGTGGGTTCTTAAAATTTTAGCAATGCCCTGCAAACAGGATCAAGCCTAAAGCCAGAAGACCTGCAGCTCATTTTCAAGAATCAACTCAAGCAAAGACACATTTAGGCTAATATCAGCATTACAATCCAACCACGGGTCAACCAGGTACTAGAATAAGCCTACAGAATAATGTAAAACAAATTTCGTTATTCAGCAAATTTCCTATGTTGAAAACACAACAAATATATTTTATGCTGCACCAGCCACCACTGTCTACTCAGAAAGAATAAAAAGTGGGAAACAGTTCTTTCTGCTTGTAGAAAGTACATTTTTTCCACTAATTTTGCCCCAGCTTCCTTAAAAGTTAATGGTAAAACTTCTACTGATCAGAATAGAATGATCAAAACTTTGATACCTGCAAGTGCTCCAGCTGTTGTTGAAAATTACATCTAAATTAGTTCAACACAAGATCTGCTAGAAAACTAGTGAGTTTATGAACCTGTTTCATAAACGTGAAAAACTTAATGCAATACACTCGAGTCAATATGTGATTCTAACAGAGAACAAGATAACTGAACTCATCCAAGATGTGATGACTCAGGAAGCATGTGATGGGGAAGAAAGAAGTAGAGATCAACTGTCTTTGGACTTTCAAAAGATTTGGAAGAATACTGCAATATGAAGTTACAGCTACAACTCAGTTGTTTGCAAATAATTTGATTTCTTTTCTTTGCAATGTATAACCCCAGGGATCCCCTTTAACATTTTGTAGTACAGCAAAAATGTGTCATACTTTGCAATAATCTACAACCATGGTGTTCCAAAAACCACCATCATTTGAAACCTACAAGGAGATAAGACATTAAAATTCTGCTACCCTTTCCCCTCCTATTTTATTTAACTAAGCTGTTGGCTGAACTTCCTGAAAACCAGACAAACATTCAATCATTATGTAAAGCTGTAATTTTGGTCACAGAACCACTTTTCTTAGCAATCTAAGCTGCAGCTGTACAGAATATAACAGACTTCATACCCCCAAAACACATGTCAGTCTTTTACAACTAGTAGTGAAAAATGTACTCTTTTCCTGAGCAGAGGAGCCATCCACCACATATATGGTGTACGCATTCAGATGTTTAACAAGTGAGTTAGAAACAATCATACAACATACAGCTCTTCACTAGAAATCAGAGCACTCTGGGAATAAGAATCATTCACTGTTCCCTAAACTTATAGTAACACAGACTCTGAAACAACTGCCTGGCTGATTTTTTCTGTTTTTAAAACCAATTAATTAGATTAATTAAGGTAACTTTTGCATAATGGCAATTTTAGGTTTTTTATCTCAAATTTGCTACCCTTGACCGAGAGGCTGATTTTTCTTAGCAATTGCTCCAAATGCAGTACCTAATGAAGATTCCCACTTTGGTCATAAGCAGACTTCAAGGCCCCCAAACCACAGATCAAAATTGCCATTACGCTACAGGGGAAAAAACCTACTATAGTAGTCATTGTCAAGGGTAGACAGAAAAGCTAGACTAATTGGAGGAGACCTTAAGAAATAAGAATACTGAAGTTGTAATGCATGGAAGGACCCTGATATCCCTAAATACTACCCATTTTAGATGTCTCAAAAGGGTTATGGGGTATGTGCAAGGAAGGAAGCAATGCAGCCAAGATGGTTCCACTGCCATTAGGAATAACGAAACAAAAGCCAAGGCCTGAAACGTAGTTTCACAGGCATCCCACGATGAATTCCTCTTTTCTCTGCAAAGTTTTTGCTGCTTAGAAACAGAATTTACTGCTTAGTCTGCTTAGAAACAGTAGTTTGCTTCTGGTGCCTACTTTTCAAGAATAGTGGTTGTTATCTCTGCTTCTGCCTCACAAAGGAAGGAGAGAAGACAATCTAGGGGTGAGATGAAAAGGAAAACTATTTTCACTAAAACTGTGATGAATACAGGAACAGTCTCTCACAAAGCAGGGCATTTCCCCAGTTATCCCATTTGTTGCAGCTGTACAGTAATGTCAGACTACAAACAGGACAGCATGTTATGTAAAGGGTGCATAGGAGACACCATGCTTTCAGTTAAGCCTGGGAGAAAAGCCAAAGTGCTATGAATGGACATATATTTTCATATAGATCAACGGACTACTAAGCCCCCTGATTAGCTCTAGTTTTCACTGAATCACTGGCTGTAGAGTTACGACTAATGAATCCATAATACTGGAGGGAGCTGATTAAACTATAGCATGACAAATGTTTATGTGTTTCTGTATTTTCTATAACTAACAGCTGCAAGCATTGACTTCACTCATTAAAAATAAAAAAAACACAAACGCAACAGACCCCAATTTCTATAAAATGAAAGTTGAAAAATCTGAAGCATAATTTATAACATGAATAAATTGAAAAGGTATTTGAAAATAAAGGTAATAACTGCAGGGATTTTTGAGTCACCCTCTAATGGCATCCATCTGCCTGAAAAGTATCATTTGTGACACCAGCTGCAAGAGATAAGGTACTTTAAGAAGTGTCCATCCTGATTTAATATTGGATGATGAATCACAGAAAAATAAAATATTCTACTCTTTAAATATTTATCATATTGTTTAAATATTAAAGATTAAACTTTTATTCTTGATTGCCAAATTGGTATTATACAGGTTGGAAATTTGTTTACAGTCTCTTACAATAGGATCACTACCTGTCAGTGTCAGATGATATAATTTTCAAGCCTCTGGCTGGCAACAGCTTTCTTGCTGTGAGATGACAAGTGTAATTAAAACTTTGGTTTCAGATACATTTGGATTTTATTCCTGGTGAAAAGTGTTACTACTTTATGAGTCTTCAGACTGCAGAGTTGAGCAAAAATATTGACTCTTCCTGTAACACTGGCTTAGGACTTGCAGAGTCAAGTGAACAATCCTTGTTGAAAGTCCCTCAGAATGATTATATTTCTATTTCTTCAGTGACCAATGCAGAAAAGAGCAGTGAGCTTATGCCATGGTAAAACAAGGATGAGAATTTTTTTTTTTCTCTGGGTGTGGTCAGTATATTTGACAAATATTGGGAAAATCTGAAGAAATCCTTAAAAATAACTGTTAAATAATGGTAAACATGAATTACAGAGCTTCCCAGACACTTCACAGCATTTTCTTCCCTATGTTCCCTTCCCAGTTCCCATGCATCCTTACACCAACGTTGCAGAGGAGTACTCAGAATGAAACTTTGTCAGTCTTCAACCACATCATCACTACAGAATCCTCTCTTGACAGAAACGGGAGCCCTTTCCCACACTGCAGCCCTTTCAGCTGGTCTAAAGGACCAGAGCAAAGGTGAGTCTCTAATCTTTGTCTCACATGAGCTGTGCCCGTGACAGCATATCATACCTCACGTCAGTGGACTTGGCATCCCTGCCTCTAAGACAGTGGTAGATAGTGACAGAAGATGGTACATTCTCTATCAGCTCAAGGAGAGGACTGGATGGCAGACAGCAGGCAAGAACTCACGCTTCAATGTAAAAGAGACTTTCAGTTACAAAAAACCCCGACAACAACCAAACACAAATTTTAAATGCATAAACTGTATTTTGGAGTTACTGGCAGAGAATAAGCACAGAATCATACTCCAGCGTTTTCAGAGTCACTTTGGAAAGCTGAGCTGCACTTTAAACAATAACATGAAGAGTGTCTAGACTCTGAAAGAGTACCAAAATCAATTGTGGGAGTAGAGATCACTCTATCATACACTATCCAAAGACTGTAATTGCAAGTTAGCATTCCATCTACATCTAAGGCTAACAAGATAAAATTGCAAAAAAATTAAGTTATTGTCTGACATCACCACACATAACAAATAACATACGTCCTCCATTCCATAAGGGAATTAAAAGGGCGTACATTTATTGTACATATGCCAATTTTATCTCTGATGTAACTCTACGGAATTAGTCAAGGGGTCATTTGTCCAAATAGCACATAAAAAGAAAATAGATCAGATTTTAAGGCCAGTGTGCAAGCAGACCTCAAAAGTGAATGGGATTAATCTATGCCTCCATTTTCCCAACAGTGTTTATAGTTTTAATAGTGACTCCAGTGGAATCACACTAACTCCATGCTACCACAAAAACCGAACAATATTTCAGCAGACAAATACAGTATGCTTTTGTTATGTGCTTTCACAACATAATGCCATGGCAGTAACTAAAGCAAAATTTGAAAAAAAATAAATAAATTAAGATATGAAGCCAAACTTGAAGGCACTGCCTGTCATCCCCAGTTGAGCTAAACTCACAATATCAAGCAAATTTTCATTCCATGGAGAACAACAGAATTTGACCCTTTGATCTTAAAAAAAGTTTCAAATACAGAATGCGTAATAAATATATGCTCATTTGATAAAGACATATAACACTGGCTTGGCTGATCATGCCTAGGAAGTTTGTGTTTCTTCTTTCTGTCTTTCTTTCTTTTTTTTCCTTCTTCCTTTTTTTTTTTTTTTTTTTTTTTTTTTTTTTTGAGAGAGAGAGAGAGAGAGAGAGAGAGAGAGGGATTTGGAAGGGTATGGCTCTCATAAACTAACTAGTTCTGTACTAGGTCCTTGGCTTGATCAAGCCAGAGAAAACACTGCACAGCAACAGTGAAGACAAAACGTAGTGGTATTGTTTTGAAGAAGGAGAGTGAGGAGAAAGAGATGAAGAAGGGGTCTCGAGAACTCAGAGATCACACCAGCTAAAGAACTCTTTCAAGTACAAACAAAAGGGACAAACTTTATTTCTCTGTAAGAATTTATGCCATACTGATACAGTTTTGGATCTATGTGAACTTAATGCACAGAGAGCAACCTCTGCAACAAATGAATGCACCCAGCTGCAGCAAGAAACCTGAATACCACATTCTTGCAGCTCAAAATGTCATTAAATGCATAAATGTTAGTACTGCTATTTATTTGTAATGCTCAGAGAGCCATGCACCTTCTAAAATTAATAAGCAGCGTTCCAAACTACTCCAGCTTCCCCAGATTTAATCACCATTAAACCATTTATGATGGTTCCTCCACAAGGGACTTAATATTCTTTGATATTCTTATGTATAATTACTTCTTATAATAGGTGCATAGCTATTAAGTGATGTACTGCTAAACCTCCAGGTTTCAAATGGATAAATATTAGCCTAATGTGCTCAATCAATGCATAGAAATAGCTTTAAGCACTTTTCCTGCAAGGGAAAATATTTACCATATATCATAGTTAGATTAGCTTGAGGCACTAAGCAGCTGATAGAGGAGGATTGAAAGCCTGAAAATCACTTTAAAAGTCCTTGCATTTCTGTGAAGGACATCTTCAACAGAGAGGGAGAATAGAAGCGAGCTGTGTTACCTTGAGCTTCTTATAAAACAGAGTACTTAGGATCAGAACCATGTCAGAATATTGGCTTCATGAGACAGAAAATGCTCCTTTGTATAGAGAAAAATCACTAGAGGATACAAAGAGCTTCTCATGTCTTTAGTTTCCTGATTTTTTCAATCTAACTGACAGTTAGCAGCTCTGGAGTAGGCTGTTAATAAATAAACCTCCTCCACTGAAGTTTACACTGTAGCTGGGGTCATGCCTAGCAAGAGATACAATTCATACATTAGACCTAATTGCACAACTTTTAAATGTAACTTTTAACTATAATAACCAAAGAGTACCTTCAGAGCTTCTCAGTCTGAAGATGATGGGCAGGTGGAATAATTTCTATATAATTTAGAGAAACTGCAATACTGTATTCAGATTGAGCTGTTTGATTTTCTTCTTCATCCCCATTTAATAAAGTAAAAAAGAAAATGCAAATTGTGTTTTGCAGGTGTGAAGTCAATGTTTTAAGGATTCTTTCTGTCTGGACAAAAATTTACTTGCTTCAAGACTAGTGTTATAATCAAGATAACAGTAAGTTTAGCTAGAACTGCAGGTACACTTAGATACAAAGTTAGAAAACTACGCACTTCCTTCTTCCACTGCAAAGAGGTAACATTTCCTTCAGAAAATACATCACACATAAATAATAATCTTATAATATTTTGTTACTTTCTGGTTAATTGCTAAATTAATTCTTATTTCCTCAAATGTGCTGAATGTGAAGCAATTGCTTGGATATGTTAAGTGGGCTGAACATATAATTTTCCACATTACAGGCTGTTTACTAGCTATTTGATTTGATTATTGTTCTTCCTTTTGTCATTTATTATCAAAGTTGAAGATTTTCTTACACATGGGAATAAAAATATGGAATTCATGAATCTTATCACAATATTCTTAGTAATACTGTTAAAATGCTTTTGCCATCGTTGTTTTTATTCTAGTCCTCAAAGCTTCTGCTACACATGGTTTAGCATTCTGAACACTGTTCATTTTGCTTCTCCATTTGATTTTTTTCTGGCTATATAGCACACATGTAACCATCGGTAGGTAAAACACTAAAATATGAACTAAGTTAAAATAAAATACCTATTGTTTGCCCTCCTTTAGAATTAGTTCATGGCTAAACTGTGAGCAATTAAACTTTACAAATTACTCATCTTTCACTTTCTTGAAAAGAAATTGTAATTTTGAATGGAGTATGTTGCAATCCTTCATGAAAGAGAAGTGTACTTTCTCTGGAGCTTGATTTAATTTAAATTCAATACTATTCTTTTAGTAACAAATAGACTGTACTGAATAACGTTAACAAAAATGAGCAATTACTTGAAAGCAGAGTGCAAGAGGGTAAAGTAAAATGATCTTAACCATGGTTTTGAAAAAAAAATAAAATTTGCAGCTTTTGAAAGGTAGTACATGCACATGTGTACTTGAGGACAGAATTATGTTCTGTTTAACTCATAAACTTGTTTCATAAATTATTTCTTATTTCACATACAATAGAATTGCTGTCAGCTCTAGTAAATCACGATATTTCTTCTGTTTCTTTAGCACTTTTTCAGTGCTTTCTTAATAAGTTTGATGGCAGGCTAAAACAAGCAAGGACAAACCCGACATTTTTCTACCATCTTAGCAAATACACAGGACAAACAATAACTGCAAGAAAGGCCCCCCACATTACTATGTATCTGTCTTAGAAAGCAGAGGAAGGAGCAGGGCAAAATCAGAGTTTTGGGGCCTTAGTTGAAAACAAAATCAAGAAATGCCAATTTCGTTTTTGCCAAATTCTAATCTGACTGAGCATTCCCTTCATTTTTCAGAATAAAATGGCAGAGTAATTTTGAGCCATAATTTCAAGCATAGATAACAAAATTTCATATTGCTGGATCATGAGAGTTGGATTCACTATGTTTCCTGCAGGCATTCTTCATCTTTCATTAGCCAAAAAATTTTCTCCAACCCTAAAGGCTGCCAATTCAGTGAAGAAGCCAGCCACTGACTGCAAATAGACTAATTTGTTTTACTGCAAAAGAGAGTTCTTGTTCAGAGCTGAAACACATTGACTGACTGAGGTAGGAAATTACTGGGATTCCATGGTCATTAGTCTTTTGTTAATGGATACAAATCTTTATCCTCGAGATTTTCTGACTCTGTTTTCTAATGCAAGATTTACTTGATAAATATCTAGCTTCACCAACCCACAGCACTGTTGCAAGGTTTTGAAAAGCAGATGTACATGGACTCAGCTAAATTATGCATATCTGTAAAAAAAAGCAATGAAAAATACTTAGAATGAAGGACATATGCACAATTCAAACTTCATTTAAGAACAGGTTTGGCATACGTCTGCAAAAGCAAAACAGGACAGGAAACAGCTTCTGGTGAAATAATTATTCTTCCATTTTCTGTGCTAGGTATACTGGGGTTATTTCACCTCCTCCTGCACCATCCGTTACACTAGTTAGTTACTTCTTCAAACCGTCAGAATAAGGTTATTTTGCAGTTGTAATACTTGGAATACTCCAGGAATTCTCTAGGAAGAAGAGGTTTTGCACAAATGACAGCATAGAATTTTGTTGGCAAACACAGTTTAAATTCAATTGATACAAACAAGACCCTAGAGTTTCAAAAATGCACACTACTCATCAGCTCTCACTGTTCTCAGTGGGAAATGCTGGGTGCTGAGTGCTTTTGAAAAAATCTGTCTCTGTACTAGATGCCTGACTTGGAGCCGTGGTGTTACAAAGCTGTTTTTAAAACCTGGCCCAATATTATTTATTGTTGCATTGTTAGGCAGGGTGACAAGATCCTTTGTCTAGGACTATGTACTATACATTTTTACAGTACTATAAAGAGTTATAGAAACATGTAGCAAAGATAAAAAGTGCATTCGTGAATGTGGTTAACATAACCAATTAACATTATGCAAGTAAATGAGCTATTTGTTTGTTATTGCATTGTAAAAGAAATAATATTTGCATGCTCAATTTACTTCATACAAAAGGATCTAATCTGTTGATTTCCAAACACATTGTGAAAAGAAATGTGCATGTGAAATCAATGGCTAATTGCACATGTAAACCCTATACTGTTTTAATTGTAATAGTTCCTTCTGCCCATAAAAGTGCACAAATTCAGTTTATGCATTCAAATAATCTAATTTTACCAGGTGTCTATTAAATTGAATTTGCGATTGTAAGATGCACTTAAGGACATTAAAAAAATTTGCAAAGTGTAATTCTATAATCCAAAAGCGACTCCATATGAATTTTATATTGCTCCACAACCAACTTATTCAGATTCTACTATCTTTAGTAGATTTTAGTTCTTAACTCATTATTGAAGCACAGTTCAAGGAAGAATGAACTACCTGATGTTCATTGTTTGTTCTCAGAATTATTTAATAAAACCTTGCTACAGGTCTACAGTTTTGTTAGTCACTGATCAAAACAAAGAGGTTTACAGAGAGTATCATAACACAACAGTAGCTGAAAACTCAGTTTTTGTCATAAGATTATTTACTTCTGTGTCCTTAGAAAAAAAAAATCTGCAAAATCAGAATAATGTAATGGGGTAGGGGGGAGTGCAATTGAACATAAACATCTCTTTCCCAGTCTCACTATTTCAGCGGTCTCACCACATGTGTTCCTGATTAGCCTTCAAACAACACTCAGAATAAAAAAGAATTCTGTAAGACTATGAATTCAATTTTTCTTGCAGTATGAAGTATAAATGTCATGACAGTCAATCTTCATAGGCAGAAACATAAGGATTAGAAAAGTCTGTAAGAGGAATCTTATGGAAGGGGCAAGAAGAAAATGGGCTGAGGAAGTTTATAACAGCACCAACAACAAGCAAAGAGGCACCCAACCAACCTTTATTTTCATACTGTAGGCTACCTATTGAATTTTCAGGGTTGGTAGAGAAATTGTTATTTTTAGTTGCAGGCAAAGTATATGTAGTAGTACTCAAAAACAGAACAAACACTGCACTACGGTGCCATTGTTTCATTGATTATTCAGAATGCAATCATAGTATACAGGGTGCTGCACAAACTTCACGTTTGGTACCTGGCTTAGTATCATATAGGCTACACAAATTCCTTAGTGACTCCATATGAATGAATCATAACACAAACTCTGGAATGAGGCAACTATATCAGTAATTCTGCACCTGGCATGACACATGACCTGCATATTGAGGGAACTGGCAGCTTTGTGATTTGTAAGCATGACCTCATTATGCAGTGATGAACTAATAGCTGGGTTAGCTGCAACCGCCAGATCCTTGGACAGATGGAGAGCCAGCAGTGTCATAGAATGCACATATTAAAATCCTTGTTCCTGCTGAAAGCAGAAGTGCAAAGACCAATTTGTTTTTCTGACGACTATGCCTAGGACATCACCTAGCATACAAACAGGCCTTTGAAATACCCCATTACATCTGCCTCTGCCAAGAAACCAAAAACTCAGAAATATTGGTCCCACTGTAGACCTTTCCTTTACATCCCTGAAACCAATGCTCTTCTTTATCACTTGGCCAAAATAGAAATGTCACAAAGTACATTCAGATAATCAGAGAAAAAACTCCTTTCTAATTTTCACTAGACCTCTGGACAACAGTGAACCTCCAGGATTCAGCAATTACCTTCTTTCCAACCTGCCTAATCAGGACTAAGCCTCTTCTCTTCTAGCAATTTCACTGCTGCTGCAATGAAAACCTGAGGTACTAGAGGAAGACTCAGAAATCCCTATTTCTCTGTGGAACTCCGTAAAATGTACTGTGCTGAAGTACTGAGGAAGTGTTTCCAAGGAAACCTCAATGAGAAGAGAACTTCACCTGATTTCCATTTTTATATCTGGTATCAAGTTCAGTGAAAGGTGTCCTAATACTTTCAAACCTTTTTATCTGAACTTTGGCCAATTCATGGCTTCAAAGAAACTGCAGAAAAGATTTTTTTCATGGTTATGAAAAAGATAGCTTTCAAATTGAAAACTAAGCATCAGGCTCTTGCTTGACTGAACTGCATGTGCATTCTACTATTTTTTAAAGCACAAGTAAACCTAACAAAAATATTTGGGAGTTAGGTATTTCTGAATGTGTGTAAATGAACATTAGGCCCAGATCTGCCCTTTTCTGTACGTGCATTTGAACACACTGTTTAGTGATGCTAGTTTCAGTGAAGCTGTTTCTGAGTTACTTTTGGAAGGTATCACATATGGATCCAACTTCAAATGAACTACTGAGAAACAGTTCTGCAAAGGCTTATTACAGGGGTTTTCTAATAGACCAAATATAACTTTATTAACCAAATTCCATAATGCTCCTTCTTCATCGGCCTGGAGCCTTGTGCAACAGCATCTGGGAAACCAGCCACTGACTGAGTTTTCACTTGCTCTGATAATTTTAAGCAGCTAGCTGCAAGCTTCATTTTAATTTCCTTCCCATCTCTTTCTTTCTGCTCTATTACTGGGTAGGTATTTCAGATTTAAATATGCATTTGAATAAGGTCTAGAATCTGCAAGTCCATCCTCCTGGTCAGACTTAAATCTCTTTGCTAGAGAAAAGTGGTTTCAGCTTCTCAGGAAAATGGTGGAAGCTCTTCTGAATGAATTTATGAGGTGTCTCAGGGTGCCAGATATGCAATTCCTATTAACAGTCAGTGGTGGACACATACCTTGCACATGTAGACAGCTTTGAAAATCCCACCATGACAAGGAAAAAAGGAAGCAAGCTAGGATCTCTCAGAAACCAGACAATTGAGAATTAATAGACTAGAGCATTTCAAAATTAGTAGCAATTCCACTGATAATCTTTCACACGATATTTAGCATGATAAAGTATGATCTGGGTTTTCTATGGGGAGTGGAAAAGAGTAAGAACTAATAAGAACAAGCAGGGAGAGCTGTTCTACTCTGTACAAAACTCTCCCCATAAAGGCCAAGTCTGACTTATTTCATAAAGAGCAACTTAAGTAGGATTCATGGTTTCAGTAAAATAATTGCTTTTGTGTACAATGAGCCATAGAGATACCAAGGACCTTACAGCAGACTATCAGGAACACAGGAAAGCAGGGATTTTATGCTGGACACTCTACTGACATTTAACTCACTTTAACAATTTACTTGTCATTTACAAAGAAGTTGTAGACAGGAACATGCCAAGAATTTTGTTACAGAAAAAAGGCCCTTTTGTGATATGTGGCACTATTTGGTCTATACTTTTGGCACACTTACAACCCTCTGAAACCCAGAAAGTTCAAACATACATATCGGAATGGTAGATTCGGCATGCATCATTCTTCTCTTCTCTAACCAGTCACACCAGTAACAATTACTTTAAAACACATTTCAGTAGTCCATTATTTATAAAACCCTCAATTTGACATGACCTTTAAATTGACTACACATTTTAATTCCAATTGCACGTACACTTTAATTAAATATCAACTAAGGACAATAGGGAAGTCAATGTCTGTCATTTTCAAACTGAAATACAATTTTCCATTTTAGGGTCTATATGCTTGCAAAGTTTGCTCTTCCCCTTCCTCTTTTTTTTTTCACTGTTCAAACCATAGTGTTATCTACAAGGATAAGCATAATTACATAAACTCCAACAAAATCCATTAAGACACCTTGGTTAGAAACATGCTTCCATTTCTAGCACCATGATTACAGTTTCATGTCTGAAATAGCAATCTAAACAGCTCAAAGTGCTAGAACCTGACCAATATGAATGCATAGGTAGTTTCTTTGAGCTTCACAGAGATTAATACATAGTAATAAGAAGTATATTTAAATAAGAAGTATATTTAAAAATATAATGAAATATTATTGTCTGGAAAGTGTAAGTTTATACAGGCTGGAAAAAGCCTTGTCTGTAATTTACCTTATCAATGTTTTTGTCTTCTTTAGCAGCTAAGTATCTTTCCAAGAAGTCTTTGGTACAAAGCAGCATAGTATGCTTTTTCCAACTAGTACTACAAAGTACATTCCTTATGAAAGAGAATGGAGAAATTAATCGACTGGCTCAGAAGGGAACAAAGCAACAGGCTTTATCTGAAAGACATTAAGTTGAGAAGAAATATTGCTATGTGCTAATAATAATGATAAAAAGGCAAAATGGTGTGGAAAAAATGTGAGAAAACATTAACTTTAGTGACAACACAAGCATGGCCCAGCTTTGAGATGGTAGTAGAAAGGGAGAGATTCCATAAACATAGCACTTCTGAACAGGTAAGGCTTATCCTTCTGCTTCAAGAAATGCCAAAGTCTGCCTGTAGAGTGAGACTGTAACTCAAACCTCAGAATAGTTAAGATTCTAAAGATTATATCATGCTTAGTTTTTATTTTTTCTCCTCAATCATTTATCCCACACCATTTGTATATATAGATGTAATTAAAAATTCAAGGGTTTCAGAAAAGAAAAAAAATCTGTTTTATTATGGCAGATAACGCACTTGAAGTGTCCAGTGAAAATGTAAGGTTGGTAGCTTTTGTACTGCATGAAATAAGATAAAATACTCTGCAAGAAAAAAAAATTCTGATTGCTTTTCTTCTTGGTTAGTATAAATACATTTTTGCCTCGGGACATTTCTAGGTGTCTTCTAAAACATTACTAATCAAAGTTGGGTACATCTAAAGCCCACTTTAAAATAAGTAACCAGAGAATTTAGAAATTAATGTCTGGATAGACTAAATTCTTATTTCTTTGAATTCTTTCAAGAAAGTTCAGAGAAACTTTGATAAACTTCTGCCTGTCAGCTGAGAAATGTATTAAGGAGCAAAATGATTAACAGGCAGTGGTTTTGCTTTTGTGCAAGTACTACTTTGGGGGTTATAAAGAGTGAGGAAGTGCTTCAGGAGTGCTATTTTAGTCTGCATGATTACCACTTGTGCCAAAGGTAGTAAGCACTGAGTGGGATCAATAAAGAGTCCTTGGCAGGTAAATACTGTTTCCACAAATTGTGTAGTTCGCTTTACAAAAGGATAAAAGCATAGTGAAAGGCTGCCAGTGTCTTCCAACAGTTCTCCATGGAAAGCTGAAGGATTACATGAGCAGTACTGCACAAAGCTACTATTTTGGCAATGGCATGCAGAAATTAAAAAGGCTAGTAAAGAGATACGCGCAGAACACATCAAATGAGAAATAAGTGTGACTATGTCTAACACCGTTGCTAAAATAAGATAGAGTGATCATGCAATTTTCTTTGTACACAGGAGATTTATTCCCTTGAGCTAAACTACTATACCATTCAACAGCATTCAGAGATAAATGCCTAACCAATTTAGAAACATTTTTTACTTCAGTTTCCATCAATCCCACTCATTTCTTGAAGTGGTCCATATATTTTACCTCTTTATGTTCCTTTTTTTGTTATTTTATTTCAATGGGGAAGAAAAGGAAAGGAAAACAAAGCAGAGTTTCACCTGTTAATCTTGTCCATGATTTTCTGCCACATATTGCATAAAAGAGCATGTCTCTATTCAACTTAACTCCCAAATGTGTATACAACTTCCATATGAATAATTCCTCCTCAATGAAACATGCTGTGTGAAAACGCTTAAATACTTAGCTCCTTTGAGGGATATGACTTTCTACAAATATAACATGAATGGTGATTCTTTAGAATCAGGGTGCTGGGACACATCTGTGAGTAGGAAACTGGCCTGGGAATAAAGGGAGCTGTACTTTATGGGGCAAGTCATTTCACCTCTCCATGCTTAATGGGAAAGTGAGACTAGAAAACAATCTTTCTTTCAAGAAGAAAAAACAGAAAAAACATTTTAGAACACTGTGCATAATCTTTCAAAATTATGGCATTGTAAATACGTTTGTTGTAGAAAGCTTATGAAGTAGATCACGATGCCAGTAATGTGCAATACTCAAATTGGTCATTATTACGTTTAACTGATTGATAGGTTTGAAAATGAGAAGGAACCTCTCTCTGTGTACATGTAGCTTGTTATACCTTCCAAAAAACTTTCCTCAACTAACTGATTTTCAAGTCAAACATAATTTTATCCTTTAGGAAAACATTTAGCTTTTATTTTAAAGATGCCTGTGATGAAGAACCCATCATAATCTTTGATAACTTGATCCAATCTTTAACTGCCTTCACTGTTAAAAATACTGTATTTTCTTGTCTTCAACACCACTGCCCAATACAGTGAAAACCTGCTGCTATCAAAATTCTGTCTCCCAGAAATGTGACAGTTCTCATTAAGTCATGCTTTAAGATTTTCACTAATGAACTAACAAGACCTGGCCACTTATTTCTTTGTACTCCATGAAACTATTTTCCTGTGACATATACTTTCCCTCCTGTTGTGATTTATGGGACTCTTTACTGAACCTACAGAACCGAATTCCACGGTGTTCAACTTCTTCAAGCACAGAATTCAGAACTGCAGAAGCTCTCTGCAGAACCATTGCAGAAGCTCTCACCACACTGCCAAAAGCGGGAGTAATGTCATTTTTTTTCTTTATGTGATACTCACCTGATTATACAGGATCGCTTTAGTTCTATATACCATGGCATTGCACTGAGATCAGTGTCAGGTTGATTATTTAATGTGACCCGTTGAATCTTTTTCAGACTAAATGCTTTTGTGGAATGGATTCCTTTTTTTCTGTAAGTATGATTCATGTTCATTTTTCCAAATATATTTCCCTAATGAAATGGCCAATTTTTCTTTTCCCAATTTGTCAACTTACCCAGACTGTTCTGTATCACTGATGTTTTCTCTCCATTATTTACAGTTACTCAATCTTTATTTCTTCTGCAACTGCTTGTTTCATAAAAGTTAAATGCAACCACGAATATATTTCTCTTATACTTCATGTTTCTGTTATAATCTAGCAGCTTAACTATCATTCCTCATTTGACATTTGAGGTCTTTCACATAACCAAAAAACATGCCATGTACTTTGTGCTCTTCTAGTGCATTAAGATCTGTTGCCTTATTAAACTATGATAAAAAGCTTTCAGAAGACTATTTCAACATTATTCATTTTCTAACAAAACTTGTAATCACATGACAATTATAAATATTAGTTTTAAAACACGTATTTCTCACAATTCATTTTTAGTTGTTTTTAACATTGGCCTCTCTACCTCTTCATTACTTGAGTCCAAAAGCAAAATGACAGGCCTTCAGTTACTTGATTTGCCGTGTTTCCTCTTTCTGAAACATTTTAGCACTTCAGCTTCTTTCTCTCTTTGAAACTGTTCTCTGAGTCCACAGGCCGCCTCAGCCAGCTCCTTTCGAGCCCAGCCAGGCAGCAAGGGGCTTTGGCTGTAACACCTGACACCATTCCAAAAGAATAATGTCCAAAAAGAAGAAAAATATTTTAATTGTTTTGATAAGTGGAGGATATCACATAACTTGCAGACAAACTGCGTTAGAAAATGAACCAGTGCAAGAGCAGAAATCTATTATAACACTTGTCTAGCAGAATCTGGTTAATCTTCTTGGGAATCTCTCTCTTAGAAAACAGATTCAAAATGCTTGGATGGGGAGTCTTGGCAGGAGACTCAAATATGCCAGGAAGTCTTTGTTTATTTACAGGCTTGTCAAGCCACTTCTGTTGGGAGTGTCAGCCTGTGATATGGAGAAACTCTGTCTCCCTTCCCCAAAGCCTTCATGAGTGTGGAAATTGTAGTGGCTTAAGGGAGAAGCAAAGCCAGTATTTTTGAAGAAAAGCCAGTAGCCACCCTCTCAAAACATGCTTCTGGCTCAAAGTGAAGCTCTCCCCTGGAGCGGGAGGCCCTCAGGGAAGCGCTGAAGCAGCAGCAGCAGCAGCAGCGAGATGCGAGATGCTGGGGGCTGCCCTGGCACGGGCCAGGGGGCGGCCGCTCTCCCCCAGGCACCGCTGCCGTGGGGCCGCCTGCCCCTGCCATGGCGCTTCGGGGTGTCGGCCAGCAGCAGCTCTGATACCCTTGACTCACATATTTGATAAACCATTTAAACCACTCCACCGTACCACTGAACTTAAGATACACACCAGATTTTACACAGGACCAAACAGCATTTGTATCATTTTTAAGGTAGTATATGCTAGGGCTGAATCAGATTTAGCATTGATAAAGCTCATTTAGGATAAACGGTAATGCTATATTCACCCTGTCCAAACAAAACTTAGGGTTCTGTTTCTCTTTTAAAAATCTTTCTACCTGCACTTTCTAAATTTCACTGCAATTACACTCCTGCAGCTGCAAGCTGAATTTATAACTCACTTTTTTTTTTTTTAACAGTATCATTTACCTGCAGTTTCCTCCTTGGAAATTCTCAATATAAATCAGAATCATCTGCTTTTGTTCAGCAAATATACAATGATTGTGGTAGTTATCACATTTCCTTCTCTAAGCTTTGAGTCATCTTACTGCTACGTATCTGTTGGGTTAACGTGCTCTGGAGTACACTGAATAATTACAGCTTGACTAAAATTGCAAAAAAAAGGGATATAATCTGACACACTGTCCATTTCTCAAAGTTGTGTTTAACATGGAAATCAAAAAGAAATACTTTGCAATACTATTAACAATCAAAGATTTATTATAATATAGCTTAAAATGAATAAAAAAAAATGGGGACAGCAATTTTGGAATATTTTTGCCTACATTTTCAAGAGCAATGAAGTAAGCAAAAAGTTCTGAGATAAGAAGTATGATAGATATGTTAAATGAACAGAAAATATAAGCTTAGGTAGAAAAAAACCTAACAATTCCCTGAAATAACAGGTAGAGAGTATTTCTAAATCAATGGAAGATGTATCAACAACTATTATTTTCCAAATGAAAACCTTGAGACTGATTTCTTAAAGCATTAGTATTTAATAACTTCGCATTTGCACTGTGTTAGACCACTGCTTAAAAATGAAATTGGCTTGTAAGTTTTTATAAGAATCACTGGTCTGCCAGACACTTAAGGGTACATTTTCAGCACTGCGCCTAGGAATTAACGTCAATGGGATTTATGCAATGAAGTCCCTGAGCACCACTCTCTATATTACTCTGCTTAGTTACTAATTTAGTGTGGTCGCATGAGTGTAAATGAAACGAGAATTTTGATCTAATAGTTTTATACTATGAACTAAATATATGTAATAGTTTGATTCTCCCTGATACAAAATAGCATAGTTGCATGAAGGCAGTGATTTCAGAAAATTTTATTTTCATTTGAAGATTTATGTTGGAAAACAAATTTCTTTGTATGGCAATTGAAAATTGCAAAATTCACCAGAATAATACATTTATCGGTACAAAAAAGTTGACTTCTGAGGCATAGTAGCTCTTAAGAACTGCTATCTAAAAATTAACTGAAAGCACAAAGTTCAGATCTTGGACCAATTTTTTTTCTATATTCTGAATAGCCAGATCCAAATATTTTGGCTTCGTCCCACCTTCATCACTATTTTTAACAGAGAAAATATCACTAACTTGATCAAACATGGGATATAAAAATAGTTGAATATTGTATTAATTTGGTACAACCCTGTTAATATTTTAATTATATCACATATTTTGTTTATTTATGTTTTGATATTGTATTGATATATTGATTTATTTAAAGGAAGAACCTTATTTACAACAATGAAAAAAAGCTTTGAAAATAACCTCTAGTAAACCCCAAACATATGGGAGAACCTACTGCTGTGCCTCTTCTAAAACAGAAATCACAAATCTCAGGATTGGCTTTAATACATACTTATCTCTTTTCCCTTTATGTTTTGACTTCAAGGAAAAAACAGAAACTAGAAAAAATAAATATAAATAAAAAAATTAAACCATATCACCAAAATGCACTTCCTAAGTCACTAAGAATGGATATTTACTTCTATAGGCAGCTACTTCTTACTACCCCTATCTGAAATTTATCATGCTCTATCGTAAAAGTGTTAAGGCTGTTAACATCCACAAAACTTGTTCTAGGACAGCAGCTTTCAATGGTTAGAAAAGTTATATTTTCCATCCTAAACTGATCATTGGACAGTTTATACCCATTTGGTTTTATGTGAACATAGCTCTTTAGCTCTTCTCATGCTCTAATATTTATCACCTTTGCAATAGTTCCAGGCAGCAGTTACATCCCCTCTCAGATCTTCATCTTTCTAGGTTAAAGGGACCAAATTCTTCTGGCTTCTCTCCCACTTTCACCCTCACAATGTTACACCTCTTTCAGTTTGCATTACATTTTCTGCACTGGCAACCAGAACAATATGTGTTACGATGTGAGCACCTGCATAGGTTACCATGAAATGAAAGGTTACCCAAAAACTTTTACAACCTCTTATATTTCCATATTTATTTACTATTTGGCACTGTAAATGTCTTTACTGTATAAGGCTTCATATATATCACAAAGTTAGTACATCTAGACATGATACCATCAGCTCTGAGAGCTGAGCTGTGATAACTGTCTGCCCATTCAGCCTTGGCAGAGTGGTGCTGCACACACTCAAAAAGGTTAAGCAAGTGTCTTTACTGCTTTGGGCTAAGAGCACATCCAGGGCACTGGTCATAGCTCAGGTGATGCACTGCAACTCACAAAACAAAAATAAAACCTGAAATTCTTCAAATTTTAGCATGTTTTACCCCAGCTGCTAACTTCCATAGAATTATTAAGCCACACAGATAATGAAGTCTGATGAAATGGCTAGCAACCATCAGCAAACTTTACCATCAACTGCTCAGCTAGAGGCACTAAGAGTTCAGTAAGTCAGCACAGTCATCGAGCACACAGTGACAATTGGTTTTGAATAGCTTGCTGCTCTTACAATTCCTGGTAGATAACAGCACACTGAGGCAAAGATGGGACCTGTAGTCCAGTTCTACAGTGCTAAATGAAAGTGTTCCCCTAAGAGTTCATGAGATTCTTTTTTCTACAGATCAGAACAGAGGCATACACTTTCCTAAATTTATAATCTCATTCAGGCTTAGGGACATATGGGTGGCTAACCAATGCTCTACCAAAGAATTGTTATTTTCACATATTCTTTGTAACAAATACATTAAAATGGTGTTTCCAAATGTCATGCTTTGAACAATAATAACTTCATTAACGTAACAAATTCACTGCTCATAGTAACATTCCTGAAACCTTAGTAGTAAAGGCAAGAAAGACCTCTGACATGCCTTGGCCACACCTCTCTGGAGAGCTTTTTTTATTCTCTAGTCTTTCAAATATCCTTTGAATTTCATATATGCAAGTCCATGCATTCTCTCCTGGCCACAATCTTAGCTATGGCATTAATGTTCAGTCCTGAAATTTTCATATTTTGTTGCATAGTCATGAATTCATTCTCTTTTTATTCTTACCATGCTCTGTGTTGTGTTGATGTGCAACACCTCTTTGTCTGGAACACAGTATCTTTACAGCACACTACATGCACATAACTATCCATGTAGCAGTTTCTCACATGTACTTGGCATTGGGAGACTGAGAAATAGAGGACTCCAAATGTGTTATACATATCAAATAATTTTGCTATCCCTTACACACTTCCTAAATTCAAATCTAATGTACTGTAGATTAGAAAATATGAGGCATAATTAGTTGCATAATTCAACTTAAATCTTTACTTGTGTAAAAAAAAAATTCTGTAGATAAAAAAACTTTGAACATTTGGTTTTTCACACTTTTTGTTAGCTGATAGATCAGAGAAACAGTCACTAGTAATTTGTCTGGTAAAATTGTTCACTCAGTAACAGAACTATATTTTCATTTCCAACATGCTTCAGTAAAGAGCTTGCAATTTTACTGTTAGAGATGAAGGACACATTTCCCTTGGAACTGTGCTTGTTTGGGCTGCTGCTGTTGAAACATTGTAATTTCCCAATCAAGACTTTTTTTTATAAGTCTGGCTATGGTTTATCTGTCTTTGATGAGATGTATGTATTCATTATTTTTCTGTGTGCATTCTTCACATGCAATACATGAAATGACAAAGACCAGTGCATAATATATACATAAATTTAACACATGAAATAGGGTTAGCTGGTTTTAAAGGAAGTCTTATGTAAGCCTCATAACAGCAGTACTACAACATGCTTGTATTCTACCTGGTAGCATCCTTGGAAATGCATAAGTTATCTGTGGTAATTATTTCCAATGGGAAATGAATAATTCAAGGCCCATAAAATGGTAATTTCACATTTGGGAATTACAAAAATACTCCTTGGGACAACTACTCAGCCGTCAGCTTCCCATGTGACCTTGGGCAAGCCAAAGACTCAATGCTTCAGTTCCCCACCACTAAAGTAGTAATATTAATATCTCCCTTCTTTATAACTGTATTTTGAGAGCAGTAATGGAAGCCATACAAGTACACAAAACAGAAAATACACCTGAAAAAAAGATACCATTTCTTATTACCTATTAATAGGTAGAAATCAGCCTACATCTGTGGGTTATTTATTTCTCCTCTTGGACCATGTCTGCTAAGTATGTACTTAGAGCTTCTTCATATTTGTTATTCAAGTGTTTGTCTGGGATAAAGGAGTACATTCCATTTCTGTGAAGTTTGAGGCCAAAAAAATTGGTATTTCCCCTACTGTTCCTTCAAATGCAGGAACTGTGGCTGTGAAAGATAGCAGCAATTTGTGTTCAGCCACAAGGCAGATAAGAATTGCACCAAATCTGACATTTTTGGCAGAATTCTTTCTGACGGCTATGAGCAGAGACGGAATTAGGAAAAAATACTTTAAAATCATGCGCTGTAAAATCATTATGGCAATGTAGCTGGAGTCTAGTTTTTTACTTAACTTGCGTGATCAACTGAGCTTATGTAGCATAATAAAATAATAAAAATTCCACTTGTGATGTACCCTAGATATGGATAGACCCATGAGCATATAAATAAAATGAAGAAACTAAGAAAGGCAATGTGCTTCCAGCTTCTTTTTTTACATGCTCTTGTTTACTAATAGAGAGTGATCGGCTGCAACAAATAAAACCACAGAATTTCTGTACTGACCCATCAGTTCAACTAATCCTTCCCTGTTGACAAAAGACAGATATTTCCAGTCATTAATTTTAATTCTCATCTTATTCTACTTGAGTAAATAGAATGGTATCCACTGATTGGTTATAGATAAAAGCTATATCAGCATAGTTATAGCATACATGTAGTATATTTTTACTCATGTCATACCCTATAGATGGGATTGCTTCATAAAGGGAGATGAAGGTATCTTTACATTAATTCATGCAGAATGAATCACTTGAATTTTCCTCCACATAAAGGAGTCTCCTTTCATAGTCAAACATATTTATTCCATAACATTTTCCTTCCTTGTGCCCTTCTCCAACAAATGGAGTCACAAGAAACATGTTCAAATATGCAATTCCGCATACATTATGGTAGAGAGATAATGGAATATGTTAAGAATCCCTGGAGGAAAATTACGAGGATCAAAACTTTATAGGACAAAAAGGTAACCCTGTATCCTTTACGTTGGCATGACTCTACCTCAGTGAATGTCTACAAATCACTGTGAAGTACCTGCAAGTATTTACATTTGTCACAGGAATATAAGCCAACATGTGTTAAGACTTATAGCAGCTTACTGTATAGTAGAATAGTAGCATCATAGTGCTGCCAAGTCTCTACCGATCATGTGGGGAATACAAATACATAAGTACATAGAATATACATACATAATATACATACAACCTGCACCTAATTTCTCCTACAGTGAAGCAGAAGGGCTATGAGTGCAAAAGAATTGTGAAGAGAAACAAATAAACTTCTACATGGAATAAATGACTGGCAGAAACCATGTTGTAGCCAAGTCTGTACAATGGAGAGCTGCAGAGGATCTTGAAGTGCAACGTATCCTCCTGTTCAAGAAAATACAGGACAGTTTTCACCTTTGTACAAAATTAATTATTTTACTCAGCCAAGTGTTTCTTACTGAAACTAACTAGTATCAACTAGACAGCTCAGGAGGAGCCTCTCTTAAAACACACCTTACAGCAGCACAAATTTATGTCAATTAACACTTTAACGATTTATTCTAGAATAACTTGGACAGAACAATAATAGATACAAAACCAGAATGACTGTTGTCTAGTGCTGGCTGAGAATTTCAGCAAAAACTTAGGCATTGCTTACAACAGTGTGCTGGTTTTGGCTGGGGTAGGTAACTTTCTTCACAGTAGCTGGTATGAGGCTATATTTTGGATTTGTGCTGGAAACAGTGTGGATAACAGGGATGTTTTTGTTACTGCTGAGCAGGGCTCACACAGAGCCAAGGCCTTTTCTGCCTCTCACCCCATCCACAAGCAAGGAGGTTGGGGGTGCACGAGAAGCTGGGAGGGGACACAGCTGGGACAGCTGATCCCAAGTGACCCAACGGATATTCCATGCCATAGGATGTCATGGTCAGCATATAAAACTAGTTGGAAGGTTGGCCGGGGGGCCGCTGCTTGGGGACTGGCTGGGCATCAATCTGTTGGTGGTGAGCAATGGTTTTCATTTGCATCACTTGTCTTTCTTGGGTTTTATTACTCTAGTATTTTCCTTTTCATTACCATTTATTATTATTACTATTACTATTATTGTTACTATTCTTTAATTTCAATTATTAAACTGTTCTTATCTCAGCCCATGAGTTTTCTCACTTTTACCCTTTTAATTCTCTGCCCCCATCCCACGGGGGTGGGGGGAGCGAGCAGCTGTGTGGTGCTTAGCTGCTGGCTGGGGTTAAAGCATGACAAATAGCTTTTCATTTTTGGATACAATACAACAGAACATGTGCTCATGTGATATCGAACTCACCCAAGGACTTCAGAGCCATGCCAGCTGAACACACCTGGCAACACTCCTTGAGCTTTTCTCTTATTCCAGATATTAAATTTACAGAATTTGGCTTCCCACAGAGCTGAGTTTCTGAATGCCAAGGCTAAAACGTTTACTTCTTAAAAATAGCAACCTCTGTCTCCCAGAGCAATTTCTATTTTTTCATGAAGCCACCTAATAACTGAGTCTAGGCAGAAACTAATACTGCTCCCATGTGCAGTTCTACATCTGCTCACTTTAATGTCATAGTGTATCAATCAGAAACACAAGCAAAAATTAGACATTTTATGGGCTTTAATTTAAGCTTACATGATTTCCCATGAATGATGTGAGGCTTTGTGCTATACCTAGATTCTATACCTGGTTTCAACAGCAGGAACCAGAGCTGTTTTAACAATATTTGTAATTAGATGATTTAATGAAATATTACTCTTCCTTTTCTCAGAATAACTGCCATAAAGCATCAACTTGTTGTTTTGATGCCACCAGTCCAGATATTTGATAGATATTAAAAGTGCAGCCAAGGTATCAAGTACTTAGCAGTACAGACATCAGGTGCCAGGACAATAGAGTGCCAAAGATACTGGCAAGCTCAGTTTTGAAATATTGGCCTGATTTGGGGACAGCAATAGCAGCAATCCAAAATGCATTGGTAATACATTCTTGCAAACAAGTATTTCATCCAATACTGAAATTACAAGCATTAAGCATTGGGTGTTAGCCTGTTCTGCAAATGAGGGAATTCTGTTAATTTTGTGAACTTTCTGAAAAATAACTGAAATGTCCTGGGCACGGCAAGCAAATCACACAGAAACAAATTGCTTAACCACACACTTAACTAAACTCAGAGCTAAATGCGATGGCATTTTGATATGCTTGGCAATAAGCAGAGCCTTGGTTCCATCAAGCAAACAGAAAAATTACTGAATGCATTTAAAGTTATGTCACTATGAAGCCAAAATAAACAGCATCTCAATCACTGAAGTGGCAGATACACCTGAAGATAGAACACTGTAGATCTCCTTTTACAAAAATAATTCAGAAATCAATGCAGGTTAATGCTCAAAGTAAGCTGGCATCCTTTCTCCTGAATTAAAAGCTTCAGGGGCCACTCTTGAAAGGAAATATATGGTGTATTCTCCTTGAGTATCATCTTTCTTGGCATCCCTAATGAAGGTGACAACATGCATGCCAAGTGAGATGGTCAATTAGCCACCAGGAGCATTGCTCAGATTATTTATATCAGAGCACCATGAAAAAAATAAGTACCAAGTACAAATTGCTGACATTCATGCTAGCATGCAATTTCATGCTAGTAACGTGGTACGTTATTACACTATGGAGAACTTCTGCAATAAATCTGAAATGGGAAAACCATTATGGTCAAGAGGACAGTAAGTATACTATGTTCCCTGACAGACTCTAGCACACTAGATTACTAAAAAATATTTTTGAAGCAGCATAGCTCTTCACACCATATTCATAGCTTTTAAAAAGGCTTCTTCTCCCACAGAGTTTACATTCCTACCGTATTAAGTCAGCATGAAAAGAAAGAAAGGAAAGGTGAATGTAAAGCAGACATCATGCAAAAGTCAAATAGCAGTGACTTATATCACAGGTGAACAATAAAGATGTAAATGTTAATAAGCAAGGAATTTATTACAGCATCAGGAAAAGAATGGGCATCATAGGAGAGAAGATCAGAAGGAAGAGTGAGACACTAGGCATCAGATTTTGTGCTGCATTTGACAGTAAGGAGTGAAAACATTAAAAGAAAGGCAGCAGTTATACAAGAACAAGAGAGGAGGTAAGAAAAAATATGAAAGTCTGTGTGGGAGGACACAAAAGTTCAAATGAAGCAGAGTTCTACGATGCAGCTGTAGGAAGATGGCACTCACGAAGTCTAACAGTGGTCAGATAGCAAGATCTAATATCTCAGGACAATAGTATGCTGACACCAGACTGATACTGTTTGACTGCACCTGTATACCTGTGATAAAACCTAAATGGCAATACCTTATGCCATGTGGACTTAAAAAAATGTACAACACTGTCAGTAAGCATATCTCAATTGCATTCTAGTGTGCTGGCTGGCTCAGATACCCCGTCCTGCGGATTCATGAGCATTGTATGCTACAAAAGTTGCTGAAAGGTTTGGTTTTATGAAAGATAAGAGTACATCTTGGCTTTTTAAACGATGTTCAACTTTGTTTAAGGAAAGGCTTGTTTCCTTTACTGCTGCATTTTTCATTATTACATGGCATCTAGGACAGGCACGCTCCTGAGGATAAATAGATCGGCAAATAAATATGCTGTGCCACAACTGCAGGTTTTGTCACTGCACCTGGGTCCACTGAAGTCATGGATTACAGAATAGAGCCTGCATGTGACAGCCGATTCAGACTCCTTGGATGCAAATGCAGGGCACTGTGGCCAGGATTCTTCCATGACCTAGTTCCTTTCAGGAAAACAGATAATTTCCACCTGGGTGCACAGAAGGTAGGATTCTGAGAAATGCCAGCAGCTTTTCAGCAGAGAAGGAAGATGTTGCTCAGATTAAAAGGCTCATATAGAAAAGGCAGACGCACAAAGATGGTCTTTCTGAAGAAACAACTTTCAGAACCCTGAGTACACGCTAAAAGATGACAGGTGTTCTTTTTTTAGTCACTCTTTGAGGGAACTGTTTTTTATTACCGCCTCTCTGATAAAGTGAATTCCCTACCTTTAAGAAAACTAGGATCTGCAAGTCTGTATCCAGGTCAAGCCCCACTACATTGACTTTGGTGTACTTTGCCTAGTACTTTTAAAATTAAATCTTGATTTTAAGGAGAATATATATTTTCTGTAAATTAAATTAATTAGAAGTTTGTGCAATGGACACCTCCTTTCTGCAGTTTCAGAAATAGGTTATTCCCTCCCTTTCAACAGAAAATAATACATATTTGAATATTACAATCACCTCAGTTTTCTTTTCAGTCTTCTCATTCCAATGAAAATCCCAATTTTTACAATAACTCACACACAATGTTTATGGATCCCAAACTCATTCACAGGTGTTGAAAATGCACAGAAAAAAGGTTGTACTCCTTCCCTAGATAAGCAGGTGCTATCTGGCAGTTAAGAGAAATAGCCTAATCTTTTGTCATCAGAGAATCCTTCAGAAAAGATTCATGTTGTAATAGCAGGACATTCTCTCTTCTGTTTTTGGCTGATACTAAATTTGCAGCTAGATGAAGGAGCTCCAGGCACATAAGGACATGTGGACAGGGAGAAATGTCCATCTGCTATTGACACAGCCAATTAACAAACTGAACACACTTTGAGAGCCTTTGTTTATTTTTCCTTGATGTACTTGTGCTCCTACCATAAATCTATTAGAATATTCACAAAAGAATTTTAATGAAGACAACAAAAATTTTACCTAAAATGGAAAAATACCAGAACGCCAGAAAAGACTCCCCTTAAGAAAAGCAAAAAATTCTTAACACGGCTACAATAAATGATCATGTTCAGTCCTCTACCAAGTTTCAAATGCTTTATTTGGATGCATATGCCACCTGTACAACTCCTCTCTGATATCTCAGAAACTGTACTACTAAAATGGCTGTTGTGGCTACAGTTTAAATCCATTCCAACTCAAAAGGCAATACTGAATTCAGTAGCCTACATTTTAAGCAGAGCAAACACAAAAATGGTGTTACTTAATCTGTAGTTCATGTCTGAGGATCTCTGGAGACCACTCCTAGCACCTTGTGCACCTGGGAGATTACCTCCTGACACCTGCCAGAGCTGGTATTTACGATGGTGCTTCCAGTCAGTAGAGATTAATGACATTAAAATTTTGGCAGAAAATAGAAATAAAATTCTGTTCCAAATCAATTTGCAGCAGTGGTAAAAATCATATTGAACCTGATGCAAGAAGGGCTGGCAAGTATATTGCAAAGAGGTTCATTCTGTTTTACAGAAAAAATAAACAAAATGCTATAGGAGCTTGTGGAGGCAGAGCGCTCTATATCAGACTGGCTGGTAACAACTATTTCAGGATCCAACAGAATTTTTCTCTACCCCAAAATAAGATGCACTTAGAAATATTTGAGTCACCTGCTGTGCTGGATTTGTCTGCGGTAGAGTTGACTTTCTTCACAGTAGCTGGTATGGGGCTGTTTTGTATTTGTGCTGGAAACGGTGTTGATAATTCAGGGATGTTTTCGTTACTGCTAAGCAGTGCTCACACAGAGCCAAGGGCTTTTCTGCTCCTCATCCCACCAGCAAGGAGGCTCGGGGTGCACAAGAAGTTGGGAGGGGACACAGCCAGGACAGCTGATCCCAACTGACCCATGGGTTATTCCATACCATATAACATCATGCTCAGCAATAGAAAGCTGGAGGAAGAAGAAGGGAAGGAGGATGTTTGGACTGATGGTGTTTGTCTTGCCAAGTAACGTGATGGAGCTCCACTCTCCTGGGGATGGCTGAACCCCTGCCTGCTGATGGGAAGTGATGAATGAATTCCTTGTTTTGCTTTGCTTGCGTGCATGGCTTTTGCTTTACCTATTAAACTGTTTTTATCTTAACCACTGAGTTTTTTCACTTCTGCTTTTCCAATTCTCTTCCCCATTCCACTGTGGGAGAGTAAGTGAGCAACTGTGTAGTGCTTAGCTGGAGGCCAGGGTTCAGCCACAATACCTGCAAAACAAAGCCATGCCTTGCTGTACAAGGGAAAACCAGACTGGTCAAGCAGCTAAAGCAGATTATTACTACATTCTTCAAAGCAGTCCACTGGAAGCTTTCATTTTGATCTGGAGGTATATTATCCTATTTCATTTGATTCCCAAAAGCATGCATTTGGAAAACAACTAAAACTCTTGCAACATCTCTCATTCTTGGAGAAAGTTATTGAGGAAGTACTGACCAGACCACAACAAACACAATATGTGACATCTGTCAATAACCTGGATACCTTGCATATGAGGACATGGTATAGGAATCCCCAGTGACAGCAATGTTCATCAACCGTAAGGAAAAAAAAGTTAGGAGAACAGACACAACAAAAAGGTAGCAAAGCAAGCAGGAGAACCTGGCATGTATATTTGAAAGAAAGTTACTTTCACTTCAGGTTTGTGATTTATACATGCAGAGCATTAGTTCGCACTCTGGATTGAATCTATGCTAGGAGGCACTTAGTGTTCCAAGTCAGCGAAGGATGCTCAGCATCAGAGCACTTCCCATATCCAGGGACCTGTCTTTTTATGAGTTTCCAAATTTTGCTGTTAAGCAAAGAGAGTTACACCTCGCTCTCCAGGGAAAGGCCTACAGAATGGAGATGGAGTGGGAGATTAAATGTGTATGCTTTCATCATAAATCTGTCAAAGTTTTAATAACTAGTCACTGAAGATTGTACAGCACCATCCATCACAAAACTAGGGAGGGGCCTTAATTTGAGTCATACTAGCTTGACACTTTGCTCAAATCTCAACTGGAGGTGAGGGTCATTGGCTTTATAACAGGACATCTCAAATTTCCAAGTTCCCCCTCTCTTTCCCCTTCAGTCTTAAACGCATACACAGACACACACCTCCTGAATAGGCTTATTCCAAAAACTATTAATTATACACAAGTGTTGATGTCGTGTAGCATATCTGAACAAAAAGAGATAAAACTATGGGCCAAGAAAAGCCCACATTTTGATGCTCAATTCACAGAAGTCCGTATCAATATGTTAGTAACACTATATTATTAAAATACAGAGTGAGGGTCCGTGAAAGTAAAAGACTGCAGTTGTGTGATAGCCTATAACGTTTAATGCACAGTTTGCAATATTCTTTTATTTAATATACAGTTATACTTTGTAGCAATAAAGAAAGAGAATAAAGGACAGCATGCTAGCACATGTGCTTGTAATAGAGGAGACATGGCAAACAATAAAGTGATGCAAACCAAGAGAGAGATAATCCCATATATTCTGTGCTATAGTGTTACTAAATGGGACTCTCAAACACAGTTGTAAATAATCCCCATTTCTTTCCAGCCTGAAAAAATAGGCTGGTATTTTGTCCTAAATGGAGCATTACAATGCCTGTTCTTTGTTCAGACCTCCATGGAACAGTGTGGTGTGTAAAATCTGTCTAAAAAAGCAGTGTCTCTCTCTCTTTTTGTCTTTCTGCTACCATGGATATGACATCATTTTTGCCAACCGTTGCTAAGTCATGAACAGAGGGAACGTTTCCTTTTCTCACATACAGGGTAGGGTATGAGCCAGAGCTTCCAAGAGACACAATGTTCTCTTTATGCAGCCAGGGAAAACAGTAAGAGAGGGCTGCCGATGGTCTGGGAAATGGCGGGCAGCCACAGAGCACAAAAAGCTGACAGCACTGCCCAGCCAGCCTCAGTTCCCACTAAATTGGTGGCCTATTTTCTCATCTCAAAGAAAGGAAAGGGAGGGAGAGAGGGGAGCAAAGAAACAAGCCCTGCATCTTCACTGCCTAACCCTTGCTGAGGCAATGCCCTGGTCCCTCGCTCTTCCCAATGAGGGCTGCATCCTCTGTTGGAGAACAGGAGAGGGAGCACTTATGATGGATGTGGGAGCTGCTGCTCCGAACCCCACTGCATGCTGCACCTGTCAACCATGAGGGTATACAGCTGGGGGATAAGAGAATTTTCCAGAATGGAAAGACATTAGGTCAAAAAGGACCCAGAACTCAATTATGGTCAAATTAAGAACCACTCTTAAGACATATGTTTTCTGGATGCCTGTATATTTAAATGCAGGTCCTGAAGTCCTAAGTCAGTATTTCCTAGCAGGCGAAACTACTGTTGAGATCAGTGTAAATATCATATGAGAAAGGATTTTCAATACATGAGCTTTGATTATTTCCCACACTTGCTTAGCAGCAGTGGCATAGATTACACTGTTAACAGTTTACAATGTTCAACACACTAAACCTTTTAGTAATTGAAAAAAAGTTCTACTTATTTGTGTCTCAGAAAAGACATTAGTGAAGCATGTTTTCTGCAACAGTTAAGCAAGTCTTACAACTGAAAAAATGGCTAACTTCCCCCCAGGTCTGAAAACTTGTGTGACTTGGAGTGAGGAAAGGCAAATGTTCACATTTTCTTTAACAGAAGAGATGATTTTTTTTTTTCCTTATTGCAGCTATTCATCACTTATTAATTTAACTTATAAAAGACAGACTACAGTTACTTTTGCTTACCTCTGTCCTAAAAGAAAAATAGAATTTCCTGCCTCTCAGATAATGGCACCAACCAGACAAATTGATTGCCTTTTGTTTTTTAAAAAATCTGAATGCAAGGTAAAGGGGATGACATTTCTCAAAGGAGGTGGAGGGGGAAGGGAAAGAAAAAAAGAAGGATGTTGCTTCCATAAGATAGAGGATGTATTTAGATTCAATCTAAAGTACTACTTTTCCATTCCACCCCAGCCAAGGTTTCCATAAATTGCCATCTTCCATTGGGATACAAATTTAATGAAGCTAAGTTACCTCAGGAACAGGTAAAGATTTGAAACATGTGCTCCTATTTTCTCACAGTTCTTAATTTGTGCCAGAAAACAAGAAGAGAATGCAAATATATGTTGACTCAAACCCTGCTTCAGTTGGCTGTTCCTGTAAAAATCACCAGTAGGGGACACTAAATGAGTGAAAGATTTTCATACTTATTTACAGATATGTAGGTTGCTTTTAACATGGTTAATTCGAGAAAGTACATTAAGAAGAAAAGCCTCTCCAAAGCCAAGCCTCCCTTCAATACTTATCTTTAGCTTTCCTACAGAAATAATTGTACACAGACAAATTTCATCAACACAGGTAGCTACCTATACGACACAGGCAGATTTCAGTGACACATTAAACAGTTGGCATGTGGTGTAATACTGTATTAAAAGATACTCTGTGTCTGTTTGCATTTCTGAATACAGATGCATGTTACTTGCAAAGAAAAGTTTTAAGTGTGAACCTTCCAGAACAAGTTAGCAACGTCTTAAAAAATGGACCCAAGTACTCTGAAAGGATGGGGTTAGCATAAGTACATAGCCCGTGGCATAAGAGACTAAACTTCTAGCTCCTGTTCACAGTTAGATACAGCATCATGAATAAGCAGTGAGCTTCTGTCCTCAGTCATCAAGGGAGGGCTTGATCCTGCCCTCAAATATGAAGGCAGGTGTCTTGTAAAATCAGCTACTCTACTAGCACTGCATCTGATATTACAAGACATCAAGACATGTGTGCTGGCTTACTAAAAAGAAAACTCAAAGTGCATAAAATAACCCTCCTTCAACAATCCCTGCCTGCAAGCAAAAGAAGAGATGAGGACTGGAAAAAGGACTAATGGAAAATAACCCTGTGCCCCCATCTTCGGTGTAAGGAAAAAAAATGGCAGTAGACATACGTATAAATTCCCAGAGTTCCATTGAATCACAGAAGCAGAAGCTAGGAATTTATACTAAGCCTTTTAGAACACTTTGGACGCTACTAATGGCATTTGTTTTGAGTTCACTCGCGCCTGAATGCTCAGGAAGGAAGTGAAGTGAATGTGCAATGTTGAGCTCGCAGGATATGTTGCTTGATAGGGTGCTGGCATCAGCCGGGTTCATTTTCTTCTCAGAGCCCAGAGCTGCACAAGTGTATTACTGTGTGCTTTTGTGCAACACCAGGGAAGCTGGAACAATTCCACAAACTATATGGATGAAAAGATGGAATGCATCATCCCACAAAAATGCACTCCTTTTTTCCTCCTCCCCTCCCAAGAGATTGCTTAAAAGGGGGAAAACGTGATCTCTTTTGTAAATCTCTCACAGTCCTGTATTTTGTATTTGCACTGAGTTTCCTTTAATAAAAAATAACGCTGGAATATATTATAACATAATATATTCTACACTATATTATATATACTATTATATCATATATTATAGTAACATAAGAAATGGTTCTTGCTGTGAGAAGTCCCAGCACTGCGGATCCATGTCCTATTACACATGCAAACTCCATGAAAAATCCCTCACAGCTTTGCAGGAGAGTTTTAACTTAATCTAGCTTTCCATTGTTTTGTTGGCACTTGCTCACTTCTCATTTGTTCAAAAATTAAATTTTGTGTTCCCCTCCTCCCTGCCAGGCTAAAAGACGACCAGATTTACATGAATCAACACAAAACCCTGTGGTTTAGAGGGGAAATATCTTAAAACAAATAATTCATCTTTGAGAGTATCTTCTCATCAAAATTCACAACTCTGGAAGTCTGTTTGCATTAATTATTTAGGACAGTTTACTAAGGAGAATATGAATAGCATGTCTGTTTCCTTTTTTACTAGATGAACAACTTTTTCTTAATTAGATACAGAATAACTAGCATCATCAGGAGAGAAGCGTGCCGTTAGGGAAAAGAACGCTACTAATGTAATGAAACATTAAAAGAGATAATGAACCTAGTCAATAGATAATCATGTATTTTTGTCAAAGAAAAGTATGATTTTTCATATTTGATGAGGCTGAAGCTTATTGACTCTTTGAGAAATTGTCATAAAGCATCAAACAAAAGTTCCATAATGGACATAGACCAAACTGATCTATAAATGTATTTAAAAGAATGTAATCAGGAACTGAGCTGTTTCCTCTCTGTTTTAACTAACATATATGGTGGCAGGGTAAAAAATGAACAGAAAGAGTTTGAAGCATTTGCAGCATGATTATATCACATCAGCAGAATGGAAAATATTAAAGCTACTGACTCTTTCCAAATGAATTAAATGGGCACCATTTAATAGTTGGTAATTTTCTAAAATCATTACATTGCAGTATCTGGAGCACTTCAAAGCATTAGTGACTTTAAAAAGGAAAGGAAGAGACTGGGTGGGTCTGTGCTGAAGAAATCTCCCTGCAAGTACTAGTAATACCACTAGTACTAATAAGAAGTAAAAAAATTATTATTGTGAATAAACATAGTAAATCTGACCTTTAGACTCTTCAGTGTGGCAAATGATGTTAGGCAAATATGTAACCATGCCTATCAATATAACCATGTTGGACACTCCCAGGCTGTCATTATAAAGAACCATTAACCCTTAGTGTTAGGTGTTGGATAATTGAAGATGAAAAATCATAACAAAGCAATGAAACTTGAAGGAGTCTTTGAGGGTGTTCCTTTTGAATAAAGCAGTAATTTCAAGAAGCTTAGTATGTAGGATGTGTTCCAGTATTTATCTAGGGACTTAAGCAATTTGAATATAAAACAGTGAACTGGACCTGCCTTACCAAACTTTTCCAGGACAGTGTCCAACCCCCCCAAATTAAATATAAAACCCCCACAGTATAATCTAACGTGATGCAACACGATTTGTTCTGTATGTGTCCTAGGACTAATTTGTTCACAGAAAACACATCCTGCTGAAGTGTATTTTTTAAAGTCTGAATGTAACACATACATTAACATTTCATTGGCTGTTTTTGAGATATTAGGATACTTAAAGGACTGAGCAAGAGTTTCTTTTCAAATATAAATAATAATAATTAAATATTATGCCTTTGTGAAAGTTTAAAATACTTTCCATATTTTAATAGTGAAAATCTTATAATTAACCCCCCCTATTATATTAAAATTATGAAGCCTTGAAATGTTTTAAACATTCTATGTAAGTTAAAAACATATTTACAGATGCAGTATATTCAATATAATATACAAATGTAAGGATTTGAAATCCTTTTCCCATCAGAAGCTGGGATGCTAATGATTGGAAAAAGAAATGGCAAAGTCATGTTCTGATAAAAAATTACTATTCAAAGTCCCAGTGAAATGAACCCTATTGAATCACAGGAATACTTTACTATCATTTACTTCTCTTTTATGAAGCCACGTTGGAGCTGCACTGAGCAACTCAATTTCTTATGCCAAATAAACTAAGTTTCAGACATCCATTCATGTCCCTTTCAAGCAGCAGGGGCTGCTGTGTGGTAGGCTACTGAAGGGTAAATGAAAGGAAATGGAAATTACTTACAGAACTAAATAAATTAAATCTTGTAGTATGGCCCATGTGTTAGAAAAGACTGAGCGTAATGAGACATCTCATCAGCGTAAGAGTAAAAGGAGAAGTCATATCAATCTCAAATCCTCTTGGAAATGATCCATTAGAGCCTGCTGCAGAATTTTGGGAAGAAGCTCCTCCACAATAACTTAGACATTTTTCTTTACAGTGTGCTGCCGGGAAACCCTGAATGACAGCATTTATGAGTTACGATGGCACAGATTTAGAACTGTGGATGTACTACAGATTTCCATCTTACCTGCTGGTAAAGTCAGGCTTAGAATAACATGACCAAAAGCACACTGGTGCATATTCTCTGAACCCTAAAACTGCATTTCCATTCCAAAAGTGAGGTTTTTGTTTTGAAAGAAGCACTCAAAACATATATTAATAGGAATTCACCCCACAGAACAGGTAGAATTTTAGGTCTAGAGAGCCAGAGGTGTTTTCCAGTAACAACTTGTTCAGTAATTAAAGTCAAAAAATACTTAGATTCCCATCCAGTGCAAACAGAACACTGATTTACAAGTGTACATTACTTACTCATTTTTCCTGTCAAACACCTTTCTATTTCCTAGCCTTAAACAGAGGTGGAGAAGCAAGTTTTTAGCAAGTAAACGTGACCGTACTTCAACTGAGACAACAAAAACAGTTTTGAAATAAAATTTCCAGGACAGTCCAATTTCATTATGTGTTTTTCCTGAACAGCTATCTACACCGAACTTTCAATTTTCCAAGCATTGTTGCCTTCATTTTCTAAATTTTTTAATGCTGATGAAGTTTTTCTTTTTTTCCTCATTCACAATTCTGGTGGCCTGCTAATCCTTTGATTAAAAGTTTATATTTATATAAAACCCCACACTGTTTCAATTTGGTTGTGAGTGCAAAAACAGTTACCTTAAACTCAGTCACTATGTAGGGAAATATTGATACCTCAGATGTTGCATAGCAGTTGCTGGTGATGATAAGAAGTCATGTGGTACCTGGAATATCCTTAGTTATATTTATATGAAGTTGGATTCCAAAACCAGAGGATCCAAATACTTCTAAACCATAAATTTCTGATAGAACAGTTCAGGGTTGGCTGCACTTTGCAAAATCTCTGTTGACAAGTCTGTATAATCTGACATTCGAAAAACCAAAACACGGTTCCAGGTAACAACTTGGAATATAAATTTAAGATGAGGAGAAATATTTTTCTGGTAGAAAATTATTATTTGGTTTGACTTAACGAGCCATTCAATAGACTCTTGCTCTCTACCGGTAAAGAGAATTCCGCAAAAGTTATGCAAACCGTAACATGTAAAGGATACAAATCAACATTATTTTCCTGACTCATACTGGCATGATATACCATTGTGATAAAATTAGTATTGCCCTTTTGAAATGAAAAACAATATATCAGCCAATTCATTGTTGATATAAAAATCACTGGAACTAATTTGGTCTAGCCTGTAGATAACTTGCATTCATTTCCTTTGAAGTTACAGTAGCAGTAACCTCACAGCAACTTAATCACCATAAAAACAAAATTAAGTGCTTTTATTCCTAAGCCATGAGCTAAATTTCTGTAGAAATATTGGTTGGATCACATTATTACTGTCAAACAAGAACAAGCTGCAGTTTGAAATCCAGGGATGGTGTACAGTCTTGGAGTCACCGAAATGAAGGAAAACGTTATTTGTAACTGATGGAACCAAAAATATAAGTGAAGGTGATACAAGGTCACCAAACGGGTGACCTCAATAGCTACAACAGTATCAAGAGCTCAGCTGGAGAACTCTACTCATTAGTGAACACATGCCCCATTCTGGTAATCAAAATAGCAGAAAGCAGCACTGTTTATACCTCACATATATTTGATACATATCAAGTTATATAGACACAACATATATGGTTGAAAATAAGTACAGAAATGTGTGTGCATATAAATTTGTACAGATAACCTGTGTGTATCTTGAATATATAATCATACAAAAAGGAAGCATAAACTGTTTTTCCTGTGTGGATATTGGTCACTCCTTGATAGCCCTCGGTTAGGAAATACCTTAAAAGTCCTCCGGTTTATTTAGGGATTACATTTGTAAGAGGTAGGAGACATAGGCTGTATGAATCTGGAAATACCCATCCATTTTTCTGAGAGTTAAATATTCACCTACAAGCTGACCCCTGGTCATAGCTTGAGACCTCCAGGCTGTCAGCATCTTTTATGTTTAAGGACTGACCTTAGTTATCTGACTGCAATGGACCTAATGGGTGACCTAAATAGCTGCAATAGATTCAGGTGCTCACCTGCAGAATGCTGCTTAACAGTGAAAAAACCCAAAAACCAAAACACCAAAATCCACAACAAAACTCCTATTTGTAACTACATTAAGAAAGCATTTTATTCTATATAACTCATTTTCACTCGGGATTTCAGACAACTGTTCTGTGTGCTAATTTTACTGATGATGTGGTCTGGTTTGTTTTCAAAGATAGGGGTCTGATTTGTAGCCAGTAAGTGGTATTTTTAGCACACCACAGTGCACACGGTTCAATATCTAAACATGACACAGAGTTTAGAGTGACGTTCCATGCCTTGCTCCTTAAAGGTTTACTTGTGCTCAGCCTTTACTTTACTGCAGCCTGAATCCTCTTCTTGATTTAATATGTGATATAATATACAAACCCACAGGGAGAGTACTTTGCCCTTGTGCCCTGAGGATTGTGAGTCTCTCAGAAAGCACAAGAACTCTTATCAGAAGACCTAATAGGGGATCTAATCCTGCAGATAAGAATAATGTGGAGTGGGGATATGGAGGAGGGAAGAGGTGGTGCAGAATCCATTTAATCACTTCAATGATGCTGTAAGCTTTTCAGTTCATTAAATTTATCTACTTTCCACGGCCGGTTTACATGACTAGATAAACATCTTGTTTTGGCATTTGATGGGATCATAAGATGGGAGGAACTTTGAAAAAATAAAATCCTCAAGACCTCGATAGTGTTGTACTGAGATTTCCAGCATCCTTTGCCTTTAACTAAAATCCGTAAATAAAGGACCATAGTGTGACATGGATTTATATGCAGCACTCCCAATTGATTTCAGTGGGGTTTGCTTTGAAAAATCAATGGTGTGACACACCACAAAGATAGAGATTAAATTTTTTCCTACTTTAAAACAACAAAATACATTAACTATGACAAATTACAAATTTATTTTTAACATTCATTTTGTTGGATTGTGGCATGTGTTGTTTAGAAGTCAAATAAAAATCAAACCAGAGAAAACGGATCCCATCTCTTATTTTGCAAAAGCTATATGGTATATAAAAGGCTAGTAGAGGAGCAAGATGAAACAAAGACATTGGAACATATAGAAGCCCAAAGCAGAGAAAAGTATTACCAATGCATTAAGCAAGTAAAATGGGAGTTTATATAGAACTATTACACATTAAAAAGAAATACAACAAAACCAAAAAACCCACCAAAAACCAAAGTCAGCTTTGCAAAGTTATCTACATGTTTATTGTTAGCTATAACAAAAACTCAAGTAATATACTCATTTTCATGAGAAAATACTGAAGGGCATACTTGAGATGGTATATATACACCTTTTGACAACCAACTACCAAACTCTACACTTGGACAGTTATCAGAAGATCAAATATAAGCCTCTGGTGTATATCATGCTCTAGTGCAGAGTTACGATTATTATGAACTTGGAAACAAATCTCGAACCATAAACACTCAACGTTGTGACAACAGAATTCATCCAATAGAGGCTGATATAGTGTACCACAATGTTTAGCAAAACAACCAAACTAAAACTAAAATTATAACCAAGTCAATAATTATAGAAAACTAAAAACCCACTTCACCCTTTCCTTTTTTTTGGGCCTAATTTTAAGCATATAAGAAAGTGCTATATTATCTTAGTACGTACAAACATAGGACATACAACAGATAATCTTGTTTCCCAAGAGTGCTTCACCTGCTTTATCCTTTTTTTTCAAATCTAAACCAAAAGCATTGCACCAAATTAACTTAAAACCCATATTTCAACACTTTAATACTCTGAACTCCTTGAATACTTTAAGGGCTTTTCAATACCTCAGTACCTGTTACACTTACAGAGTGTCTGCTGAAGCATACAAAAAGGGTGGCTAGTTAGTGTTAGGTGGATATGTTTAGTGATACTGTAATCTACTCACCTGGAAATAAGTGAGAGCAACTACATAACTTTGCTAATCACAGTTTTTGATTCACTGTAACAAAATATAATGTTCAGATCTTTCTAAGACTACAGAGATGATTTTTCATCTTGAAAATATGATTGCTTATTTCAACTGTGGTATTCGAAATAATTGATTTTTTTTTTTGAAAACACTTCTATTACATCAGCTTATTGAAGGAAACGAAACACTGGATTCTCTTTTCAAGAAAAGCAAAAGAACTGAAGACAAAACACTGCTATCTACACAGAAATATTTTCCAGTTTGTAAGCAACCAAAGTTCTAAAAATAATGTTCTATATAAGCCACATGAAATTTACATTAAGTTGTTATGGCAACTCCATTTTTTAACAAAAAGAAGTAACACAAGTTTGCACTTGGACAGAACTGATGGAACACTGTCCTGCTGAGGATCTTAATAAAACATAGAACCATTTAGGCAAAATTATTCTTATAATTATTTTGTACTAGTATTACCTGCCTATTCTTTTGGGAAAAGGTACAATGTGCCCAGGGAGTACACTGATATGGTCACTTGTTACTGTGATCTCTTTTCTTTTTCTAGCTTTTATTAACTATGAATTGAGCTTGCCAAAAGTTACGTGTATGGACGGTTGTCATATTTTAATTTCATAATATCAGGAGCAAAAATGGATTGAGGAGGCACTCTGAACTAATTTTTGATGGCTAATGCTTTGCTAAGAAAAGGACCACTGGTGTAATTTATAATGGTGTCCTGGAAATATCTCCTCATTAGCATCAATTTGTTTATAAAATGACAGATTTCATTACAATGTCAATGGTGCAATGCAAACGATAACATGATAACTTTGGTATTTCTACATAAAAAAGCTTCTGTAACTTTAATGAAAATCATATTCACTGGATATCATGTTTCTTATTCATTCTAGCAAAAAAAATGCATCTATTCATATTTCACAGACTGGGGCAGGGGGAATGCTAAAGAGAAAGGAAAAACCTTGGTGCATATTGCTGAAGATCTCCATTTTAGCACACATACAAAACTAGCAAAATCCTACCTACATTTTTTTGCATTCCTTTTTCTCTTACATCCTCATCAGGGTCTTCGCAATGTCCATTTAATCTTCAGGAGAACAAATGTCACATGTGAGTCACTTTGCTTCCCTCTGTGCTTTGTACAGCTTTTTGTATATTACAGCCAAGAAGCAGGTTTGTTCTGGTGGCCACGTACAGTTGTGATAGAAATGGCACACTACAAGCAGCAGTGATGTACAGCAATAATAGACAAAAGAGAAAAAAAGAGGTAAATGTGACATTTTCTTCCTGAAGCCTAAATGAATAAGCCCTGGAGAAAAGCAATGATGGAGCAAAGAAATACTGTGAGCCACCTCTGTTTTGATGTAGACAAACAAAAAAGAGGAAGAATAAATCAGTCAGAGCCTCCACTCCATTGATATTTCTAAGCTGTATTGAGGACTACTTTGCACAAGATTGTACCCAACAGACAAAGACCCAAGTTAAGGCCAGTGCAAAGACAAACTGGCCAAAGGGAACTCCAGGAGGTACTGTGCCTCACTGCTTCTGTTTTACAGACTCAGGGACAACCTTTTATTCAAGCTATTCAAAAAGCATTAACTCAGAGTCTTACCATCTCATTTGAAAACTGTGACATCTTCTTGGAAGTGCAAATTCACAAAAAAAAAATCTTCCTTTTAGTGTAAGCTTAACAGTGATTTCATTGAGTAACTGCCAATTTTTCTACTACGCATTATTAAAAGTAACAAAGAAGTATGAGGAGGAAAGGAGAAAAGAAAAGAGTTCATTGAGCTCAGCAAATTGTACAAAGCTGGGGCTAGAGAGTAGTTCATTTAGCTCTTGCAAAAACATTGGATTGCCTCCAAAACGGAGACTCTACAGACTCTCTTCATAGCAGAGTGTCAATACATCCAGGGAGGTTTGCCTTCCCTGGGAAGAAATGGGCATTTGTCTTCTCATTTTCTGGTCTTATGAAGACTACTCTTTAGGTTTGTGACTGAGCTGGCATGAGTTATGTGTATGGGCTGCCCAGGCCCATCATAATTAGTATGGATCCATGAAAGGGATCAATAGTGTGTGTCTATTCACCAGCACCCTCCCACCCCACCCCCAGTTTTAAGAAATGACATGTCCATAGCCCCTGTTTGCTGTTGAAACAGCTCTAAGAAAATGAGAAAATTAAGATCCAATTTCAAAGTTAAATGCCAGAGAAGAAGTGAGAACCCACACAGACAGACAAAACCCTTCTGTTGGACATACTACATACAGTCATTTTTGCTATGCCAAGAATCACTGCTTTGTTACTTGTTGTGGAGATTTTAATTCCATGTCACAGGAGACTAAGTCTACATGCAGAAAAAAAATAGCATATATTTTCAGCTATGATTTCCTGGAGGTTTAGCAAATTCTTAGAAACCTTGCACACCTAGAATCAGATTTTTTGTCTTTCAAAAAGATGTTTGGGGGGAAAAAAAAGTATTAAATATTTGCTGGTAACAGTTTATCTCCAAAAGCCATAAATAACAAATTCAAAAATGAAAGAAGAAAAAGAAAAGGAAAAAAACACCTGATGCAGAACTTATTCAGCAATACAGCAACAGTGATTGTGTCCTTGCTTTAGGCTGTAAAAATCTACAACAGCTGTGTCAAAATCCTACCCTGTGGAAGCATGTAAATTCTGCTGCCTTTGCTGCTGGCATCACTAAATCTGAATTTTACCCACACTGTGTGGCACACTGTGTGGCAGCCAGTAAATTTTCTTTTGTTCAGTAAGAAACAGAAGCCACAGCCCATTCACTAAGAATAATGATTTGTATGGACATTATTCAAATGTTTGTCCACATAGAGGGATTCTTTTGGTGATGTATTTTCTCCCTGAGAACATTTTGTACTACTTTTCTGAGACTTCACTGAGAATTTTACATGGTGACTGTCTATTCTCATGGTAAAACTACATGTGGTTCTCCTTGTGCACACACCTACTCATCTATGTACTTACTGTCTTACCCTCTTAAATATATCGAAGGCAAAATATACTACTTTCTAAAGGTGTAGAAAGAACAAGAAATTGCAGAAATATGGATGTATTATTCTTACAGTTTTAAGATTGTTATCTTGTATTCTCTTTGGAAGCTTTGCAACATAAATTAAATTAAATTCATAACCTGATAATAGAGAGAAGGCCATTAAGGAAAGATTGTATTGACCAGGGTTCATAGCTCATGTTCTAAGAAACAACTCGTTTTATTTTAATCAAGTCTAACTTATAATCTTGCCTGCAAAACAGCAGAACTAACTGGTAGAATAGGGGCAATTTATGATATTTTAGGGAAGCATCATGCTCTGATTCAGAAATGCACAGAGGTTCAGTGGACTCGATTTTACATTTAATTAAGGTGACTTCCAGATTGGACTTTTTAATTTAATAATCATCTAAACAAATGACTCTTTATTTTGTGCTAAAGTTCTTAATTTCAGTAATCTGCTTGGAAGCCAAAAGCCACTCACACTGATACAGTAAAAAATTGTTTAATCAAAGGTTGCATATGATGATAAATTGGTATGGCATTGGTTCTTCTGCCCTTTTTTTGCAAGAAAAAGAAGTGGCCTTCTAATCAACCTGTCCAATGACTCCTTCCAGACCTCTCCTTATTTTACAGGATATTACAGTTAACCAATAATTACAATTACACAACACAGAAAGCAGAAAACAACAATGAATAAAAATATGAGACATTTTAAGACTAAAACGATATGGCTAGATAACCCTAAAATGTAGTCATTATCTTACTGATAGCAAAGTAATAAAGCGTAGCCATTGCCCTGCTGATAGCTAAGTAACAAAACAGATTGGTACCTATGATGAGACACTGAGATTTGAAAAGCATTAGGCGTTTCAACTCAAGATAGAGCATATACTTGCCAATGTAGAAAGAGTAGTGTGAAATGGAAACCAGTGCTGGGCACAAGGCTGAACGCGGAGAAACACACCTATGCCCACCGTGCCCATCACATGCCCATTCTCTCTATTGATCTTTCTAGGGCTGCTGTTTCTATCCTGGCATTGGAGTAAGTGGGTGTTGGGGGCCACTCTAAAGCAGTGGAGGATCCTGTAGGAAGCACCAAAGTGAGGGTGCAGGAGGGTTGCCCAAAGGCTGAGAGGACCAAGAGGCAGGGAGGAGGGACAAGCGCTCTTGAGATCAAAGCTGCTTTCTACACCCCAGTGTATTTCATAAATGATGGGGTAATTATCTCTCTTGCAGAGTTTTTATGCTGCTGCAACTCTACAGAAATACCATTGGCCTGACACTGACTGTGAAGGGGATAAGAATCAGGATCATTATTAAAAACAGTAAGTAGTATGTAATCCAAGGTTTGAAGGACAAGGTGTAATTGCCAGTGTGTGCAGTGTGTACAGGGTACACAGTGCCTGTATAGCTGCACAGAATGTGGAAACCTTAATTCTCAAAGGAAAAAAAGAGGGATGGTGAAATAAAATTACCCAGAATCAAGGAAGCATCTCAACAGCTCTTCCTAGTATTTTTTGTCATCAAAGACTTGTCTGTAGAACAGTGTCAGAGCATACTCACTATATTTTTCTCTCAACCAGTATTCTCCATCTACAACTACTTGCTAAATCTTCCAAGGAAAGAAAAGAGAATTTACCCAAATACTGTCTTCTTAAAGGGGAGAAGGGGCAAGCTAAGGCATCTCTCCTACAAGCAATATAAAAATCTGCTTTTGCAATAGCTTAATGTACTAGGAATTTCATTTTCTCTAAAGTGCTCTGTATCTTTAAAAGACCACAACTACAACTCACTTGCCTCAAAACTTTCCTGAGAATTGTCTCAGTTTATGAACCTTTATGAATTTCTTCATTGCTGCCAAATATTAATTGAAACAATTAACTGTGAAGAACACGTGGGTGCAAAAAATATTAGTACCACATAATTCTTTCTAGTTAAGAGGCCCTTACCGGATTATTGCAGAAATGCTCTGGAGTTCTAATTACCTATGGAAGTCCCACAAGGTTACTGCAGAACACGGTAATTAGACAGTTGTAATATAAGGTGTTAGCAGGGGATTGAGGATTTGTGCTAAGAAGCATGGTGTTTTCATGGCTATTTATTGTGTAGAGTACCAGAATTTAATGGAATTTGGTGGAAATCTCCAATGACAAATGCAGTTAAAAGGTGGAGAAATATCTTAATAGGGATTCAGCAGCTGGTCAGGGGAGGCTAGTTATACTACACCGTGATCTTTATGTGAACAAAAATGACTCATGTGTTAAGATTTTTATGGAATTTTTAAAAAGATTGATCAATCATTTTATGCATAATACTTTTCAATTTTGTGCAGAAAGTGTTTCATATAAACAAAAGGCCATTTGACCATTGGTCTATCACTGGTAAAAAAAAATTAGGTCCCTTTCTGAGGTTGACAGCACATAATAAAATAATGTGGCTCATGTTGTGTCCACAAGCCTTTGATTTCCTAGCCCAAAGGACAAGGTCCCCAGTAACAGGGTGGAGTTAAAGCAAAAGCTCAGGACAAGGCTCAAGCTTGTACCCCTGGCTACACAGCAAGACACTTGAACTATTCTGTTGTGACATCCCACGCAGCAAAAACAATTCAGTAGTACTGGGTTTTAAATTCATTTAAATGTATGCACAAAATACAGAGGCAGAATGCTATTTAATTATAGGAAGACAAACGGTAAATTTGGAGTACCTAAAACAATTAAGTAGCACCACTGCAAATTGACACTGATAAACAGGAAAGAAAAATGTGGTCCCCAGTGTTTCTCTTTAACATGGCTGGGGCATTCTAAACATTTTTTTGCAGTTCTGAAACCATTCACATACAGTACTGTTGGGGGAGAAGGGGAGTAGGAAGACTTAACACAAGGCTCCAGCCTTTTTCCATCTTCCCTTTACAACTCTGTGAAGTGCATATACAACACTACAGACGGAAACTGCCAGATCAAGTGGAAGGCAGTGGACAATCCATCTCTAAACATCTTCCTAACCTTTTACATGATGGTCATTATAAATAATTTTTTCATGATGGCTAACATTGAATCTGAAGAACAAGTCTTCCACAGTGTTATAGGAACAGTCTGCCACAGGACTTTGTATGGAGGTGAGATTCACCTTTCATAGCTAAGCATATAGCAAGGTTAGATCTCCATTATTAGAGTGATAATATTGCCATTTAATCTTCCTTATCCTCTCCTGTCACTAAAATACACCTCTTAGCTTTGCATGTCAGGCTGAATAATAGAAAGTTTATATAATTTTGAAGAACACCTAATACTTAATTTTTTAATTTTAAAAAGCACATTCCTAACTGTCTAGGTACGTGTATTTAAAAAACATGTAGTCTATAGTTATTATTATACTTATGCAAATAACCACAGAGGTGCACAAACATCATAAGCTTCTTTTAACACACAAATTCATTTAAAAGAAAAAACACAAAAGAATGCAATGCTCCAGATAATTTTCCCTAATATTTTTCAGCTCCTTCTTTTAATCACAGAAAATATTTTTTGTTAGTCTGATTCTGAGTACATGACCTTTTAACATATCATCTTGCCTGCCTCTGTATATCTTTTGATTTGTGACAACAAGATAACAGTTGCTATTTGCATTAGTTCATAATGGTGACTCATCTCTGTGGAAGTTAAATCCTGGCTCCTATGTTCCTGGCACAGTTAAAACAAGTTTATTTTGCCATTTTTAACTGAACATTAATTAAGAGCTTGTTACCTTCTACAGGTCTTTCTTATGAAGCCAGAATGAATAGGGATTGCTGTAGAAGTAAAAGCTGCCAAGATATGGAAAATCCATGTGCGTTTGTTTTTCGATGGATTGAGGAAAGAACTCTGAGAGAGAGAGAGGGAGGGAGGGAGGGAGGGAGGGTGAGATATTCACCCTGAATGACTGTTCCCTTTCAGAAAAGCAAACATCTTTCTAAACATTAAAGAAAGGACATAAAGAGAGAAAGCTGCTGGGTTGCCATCTCTTACCAAAGGACTTATCCTGCTGATCTTCTCATTTGATAAAAAAGTAACGCCAAAGGAGGGAATGGGGATGAAAGGAGGAAGAACCCAGAGGAATGATGAAGCTGCATGAAAGTAGGAACCGGGCTGAAAGCACATGTGTCTCCTTTAACACATGAAGCCACAACAGAAGGATGCGATGGTTGGAAGGTTCATTGCTACCAACCAACCCTCTCTGGCCTGGTCAGGAGTCCACAGTAGGGTTTTTCTCCTCTCTGGGAAGCAAACATCTCACTTCAATGAGGTTGGAAAATACTACAATATTCACTGAAAGTCACTTCTTTCATCCACTCAATATGTGCATGTAAAAGTTGCACAGTGTTTTAAGTTTTCCATCTGTTAATGGGAATGACAGCCCAGCGTATTTCACAGCTTTCCAAAGGACACCAGGAAGTTTTGTTTATTGACTTATTGCAGCATGTGAAGAGTAAACTGATTTTCGCATTGTTATTTAGATGTATCCAAAGCTTTCACATCCTGGGTACTGACAGGACATAACTGGCTAGCAATTTTACCAAGTAACACATTTACACCTTGGGGAAATATCTTTTCATGGTGTATACTGGAAGTGCTAATTGACTTTTATTTCCTAATAACTGTTGAAACTAATAAGTCTGGAAAAGCTGGTGATTTCAAAGAACTGTAAATTAGACATTAAGACATTTTTCAGCCTGTCAAGCCTGTATGTGAAAATCTTAAAAAGTCGTATTTAAACTTCTGTCCTCTGGACTGAATTAATGAATTCATCAATAAGTCAATCATAACTGTCACGATGCAGGATGTCGAGAATCTAATAACATCAAATATGTAATTACTACTACCATAAGTCTTTGGGAAGGCAATGCAATTGCCTTTCCCTGCATCAGCAGAATGGCAGTATGGAAAAAACCTCAGCTGCAGCTTAGACATTTAGGACACATTTGACATTATGCCTCAGGAGCTGGACTTTTTTTTAAATGATCTTACTGTGTGCATCTGACATTCTCTTCCCTCACTTTCCCGTAACACTCATCCATCCAGTTTTTTAACACATCAGCTGATTTTGCAGAGGAGTACAAATTAAAATTATCACAAGTCCTGCACAAATAAGCAGACGGACGGAGACCTTGTAAGTGTCTAAGGGAAAGAGGGATATGAGATACAATGTATTAGATGGCAGAGAATCCACAAAGAAGACTGACCTTAAAACATCTCAGTTGTGAGAAACTTTTCAGTGTTTGTATGTTCTTAAGATACCACAGTCAGTTGCGCATAAATCATAAATCTGAGGGAAACCACTCTTTATGGTTTCTTGAAGCTGAGAGAAATCACTGCAATGCCAAGCCTGACTACCTTGTCTTGCAGCTTCAGGAACAGAACCCATCTTCAAAAGTTTTTGCCTATAAAGGTGGGCAAGGTTAAAAGGGGCGTTAGAAAGAGAATAAAGACATTTAGGAATGGGAATAAAAGAAAAAGAGAGAAAACAAAGAGAAGAAACCCTCCCTGCCCCCCCCCGGCGGGGGGGGGGGCGG
>JAVJGI010000062.1:41817561-41832943 GCA_035590275.1 Ibycter americanus | reverse complement strand
GAAGAAACCCTCCCTGCAACCACCCCCCCACCCCCCCACCCCCCCCAAAAAAAACCCCAACCAAAACCACAACCAAAACAAAACCCCCAAACCAGCCCAAACACTAAAACGCACAGATGGCAGTATCTGTGCCAAGGAGCAGTGTAAGGCGCTTCACTCACCCACTAGGCCACTAGAAATGGTGACACCAGGAATATATGATTGGGACTCATGCTCTTATAAGAAGAGACAGCTTGACCGAATTAAACTGGGCTGCGTTTTATTCACTCCATAGGTTCTGACTCATTCAAAGGACATTAGCAGTCACAAAGCTGGCTGCCAACTGCTTCCCTATTCAGTGTTTATAATTGGAGTGGAGGTGGGAGGTGATAAAAGCAGCAAAGAGGCATAACAAGGCCAAAGTACAGAATGAAAGGTAAAGCTGGCCAATGGAGTTAAAAAGAGGGGATGGAAAGCAAATTAGGTACCTCATGCTGCCAGAGCAGTAAAACAGTGAGAGTCTGGAAAAGAAGAGAGAAAAGAAAATTGGTGAAGTTCAATCAGGAATGGAGGGGAAATGGCCCAGTATGAATAAAGTGAGCAGCAGATGGAAGAAAGGAGGATGAGGTGGGGGGCAATCAAAGACACAGAGAGCAGATACAGAGAGTTACATGGGAGGGAATTAAAGAGTGCAAAGACAGTGTCACTGCACTGAGGACATCAGGAGATCTCAGGTGGCTAAAGGTGAGAAGTGAAAACACAAAGGACTGGGACAGAGATAATGAGGGGAGCAGTGAGATGTTAAAACCAAAGAATTGAAACAATACCTTCCGCTAAGTAGTCCAGTAAACCTGAGAGGATATACTGCAACAGAGCAAACTGAACTGGAAGATCTGAAGGTGCACAGAAAGGATGCCAAGTAATGAGAACAAGGGACTTCAGGATGTGTGCACCTTGGCATGACTTGTCAGCTGATCTAGTCAGTCCCTGATACACCAGCACAGTCTCCTTTGAGATTGAATAACTTTATACATCTTTATTTTTTGTCCCGCAAACAGATACCCTTTTATGAGCTATAGTAGCTTTTGATCAAGGATGCTTCCAGTACAGAAACCAGCAATATCACTGCTTCTGGAGCTCTGAGCTCTTTGCTGGTTTGCAGTTTGGTTTGCAGTTTGCCAACACCTGGTGACTTCCAGACCTGAATCTACAAATCCATACTGTTTGCTCAATCAGGAAACATGAGGTTTAGTACCAAATTTCCACTAAGAAACTCTGAATATAAAGTCATATTTAAAAAGCCAACTAAGTCACAATTCATATAAAGTGTACCATAAATTCTGTAGAATGAACAGACACAATAAAATTTCTGTGGAAAAAACAAGTGGTAGAGTAACAGAAGTAACTGTATTTTCAGTTTATGCTCTGAAGTCTATAGGTCTGATTCCACATCTAACAAGTACATGAATGTTTAAAAGTTATTTCAGAAGAAACCTGAAATACATTTGACTAATATTTCATCAATGATCTACATTGTTGGCCTGAAACACACGGGCACACGAAACCAAAATAGTCAAGAATCACTTTTAACAGCACTTTCCAATACATCTTTCCCAATGGAGAACTCTTTCAGGTCTACATATCTCATTGATTCTTCTATACATTACTAATGTTCTTTCCCCCAGCAAGATCACTATTCAGAAGTGTCCTATTTCACAATTAAGCCAGACATCCAAATTTCTAACAGAGTTCTTTGCACATGAAACCAAGTTTTAGAGTCATGGTATTCACAGTTTTGTAAGCCTTCGTTCCACTCTGGTTTATCAGCGACTGTAATGCCATATACAACAGGATCTGTTACACCTGTATGTTATTTTCTCCTAGAGCTGACAAATGAGGTAACAAAGGTCCTTCCCAGTCACCAAGGATTTTATAAGCATTATCAGAAATGTAGTTGATGGCATTATTTGCAGAGAATACTCAGCCATTTAGAGTGAAGAAACAGACAGATGCCGTGCTGACCGCTTCAGAGAGCAGCAAAGGACTATTAGAAACGGAGGTTCTAATAGAGCAATTGTGTCCCATTTCACTTCTAATAACTGTGATCTCTTTGTGTCCTTCAGCAGGGTTTCCAAGATGCTAACCACTCAGAGCTTAATAGCCATATAGATTACTACTAGTCAGCAAATTTAGATGACAGAATAATTTTCTACCAACTTTTTCTTGTGCTTATATTTATCTCAAATATAACTCCCACAATGTCTAATGGAATTGCAGTTCTGCTTCTGTTTTTCACCTACGTTCAGTGACTCACCCAGAACGTCTTTAAGTCTTGCAACTTTATGCATTGTTTAATTCATTCCCCTGTGTATATTTTAGTATTCTCACTGAATCTCTGACTTCTAAAATGTTCTAGAGTCTTCCAAAATGCATCTTTTTTTCCCCTTAAAACTTTCCTTTAACTACCTTTTGCATTTCTTGTGGAGATTGAAGCTTACAATAGAAAGGACCAACAATACTCCCATTGAGCTAGACTAGCAAACTCTTGCTTTTAGTAAACTACATAGGTTTTAAGTAAACTAGACACACATGTGAAGAAGTGATGAGAAATAAACATCACATGGATTTAACATATCCCTAGCATCAAATAACATTTATTCCTTACATGTTTTAGGACATGGGAAAAAAGACATGGTAAAAAGAAGGAGCACAGTGAATGGCCAGGTAGTCCAGCAGAAAAAGTGAATCAACAGAGTATGCAAAATGAGTAAATGGCCAACTACGGAGTAAAAATGAGGAGGAGGCTTGAGAAAACATCTATTCAGCACAGGGAAGAGGCAGTCGCAGCAAAACAACAGCTGTCTGAAAGTCCCCTTCCGTTTCTCAGAGTACTTTCTTTCAGCATAGAGTTCATTGGCTGTAGTTTTAACCCTGAAGGCCAAAAGGTGAAGAAAAGAAAAGTACCACCTACACTGCAGCTTTCACCAGGGTGGGGAAAAAATGTCGCCCTCACTGTTGTGACCCTCTGAAGAGTATGGAAGAAGGAGATACTGCCAATTCCATCCCTTCTCCCTGCAGCCAATAGTCTCTTTTTCAGTTCTGTAGCTCTTTCTACTGGCTGGAGCCCACTTCCATCTTTTCTTTATGTTTGCTTCATTCTCCTAATATCTATTCTCACTTTCATTCCTCTTCCTATACCTACACGAGTTTTACATTACATTGTATCACATTATGCTTAAATATATGGATTTTTTTAATTAAATGCTGAATGAATGAGCAAAACAACAAACAGAAAAAAATAACAGAATATTCCACAGTACGGGAAAGAATATAAGAATGCAACATAAAGAAATAGTGAAAAATAGAGGCAGAAATTTCTACCACAACTGATTCACTTGCACAGTATGCTTGCTTCATATTATGATGTTAAATGTTTATAGTTTCTTAATATCAGTGATTCAGTTCTTCTAACATAACATAAATAATCATATCCAAATGACTTCATTTGGAGTTGCAGGGAAATATCTAAAAGGAAAATCTGACTTCAGTAAATGGAGTAGCCAAAGCAGTACAGCAATTTCTGGCATTCCTAAACTTCTAATCTGAAAGCTATACCTTTCTATATAACTATGTGCATGTGTGAGTGTATATATATATACATATTGTGTTTGAATATATATGCATACTAGTCACTCTCACACACAAATATTTATGTTTATGTAAAATGTGCAACATGAGTTTGTAATGGATAAAAGAAACAGTGACAAAACCATGAGGGAGTTATGCAAGTCAATCTAACTGAGCAATATTAAGCCATAAAACCCCATCATTCATCCGGTATTCTATATATACTTTACAAATATATTCCTATAAAAATGTTAAAAAGAGTTTTACAAATTTTATTAGGATTATTTTTCATATCCATCTGCTTGTAAAAGCAGGCTCCCTTAGTACTAAGATTCCAACTGTAGAGGGCCCTGAGGGAGAGGAATAGTATAATTTTTTTTTAAAACCTCTCAAATATGCAAAGTAGATTTCCAACATATAAAAAGTGTCATAATCTTAAAGTCTGCTGTGAGCTAAAAGTATGCGCCAATGGAAATCAAGGATTCTTCCCTAAGTGCATAAAGTTTCCATTTTTATTCCTTAGATTTGCAAGGTGTCTTAATTGGCACAGCTCTAGCACTGAACTGTGCCCAGACAAGCTCTTCAACAAACCTAACTTTTAGCAATGTTTGTGCACATTCTGAGAAGACAAAAACATGAAAAACTGAAAATGGTTCTCTTGCAAGCTGTACTAAAAACTGTGCAATTTTATATTCCTCAGAGGTCTGGAATTGTAAAGGTGCTCCAGTTAAATCCTGGTGGGACAAGGGCAGCAGAGTTGAGTGACTATAACTGCACATAACCACACAGCTTATAAATGACCACATGAATACCTAATGCATATGGCATTATACAATGTGACATGCGAATAAAATAAGTGACCTTTTCAGGAGTGAGATTGGCTGAGCAGGCACACAAGGGAAACTACAAAGAGTGGTATTTGGGAGAAGCCATACAGGAAACTTACTATACAACCCGAGTTTAATTTTGTCCTTTTATATATAGGCTGCAAACATGTATTATAGATAACAAACAAAAGTTAGAGTTTTAGTTTACACACATGGAAACAGAAACAAGTGTTTTGGCAGTAAATTTTTCAACTCTGGCTTCAAAAAATGAGTTAAGACTGTTAAAGGCGGCCAGTTTCTGATTGATGATTGTCTGAAGAAGGCTGGAAGATCTCATTTCTCCAAGGGCAAGAGAAAACCTCTTCTAAGCCTAATAGCCAAGGTAATATATTTACACTGCAAAGTTACATTTCTCTAGCCACTTTGAAGGAATAGAGAAGGACTTTTAAAAGAAGGGGAAAGCCTCATGTGGCAGAATTTAAAAATATGCTTAAGAGAATTGTCTTTCAAGAATACATGTTTAAACATAGATAACTAAAGTAATAATTCATTGTTAAAAACAATCACTGTGGTTGTAATCACATTTTGCTTTCAGCTGTGACAATTATTATTATATAAAGATGTTCAATATACAGTACAGTGACTCATTTGAACTACAGTGTAAAGCTACTCATGAGTGGATTGAAAAATTCAGCAGAGTTGATTGATTTATATTGAAACAACAGTCAGAGCAAGACAAAGTTAAATAATATATGCATTTTAATGTAAAAATTTAAAAATGTAATGCAAAGCTAAATAAAAAGGCACTTGTGCATTTGAATTGCATTATCTTCCCAAAATACATTTTCTGTCCTGATGAAGTTAGATGGCATAAAGTGAAAGCAAAATACAGATATGTATACATATCTGTACACATATGAAACTTGATAGACAGGGATCAGAAACATAAATCTAGAGAAACTTCAGTCCTTTCAGTTCATTTTATAAATATTTAAAGCAACAGAACAGCAAGTTGAATCAGGACAACTCTTTGCAGGTGGAAATCATTACATTCTGCTTGGATTTGCCCATATTTCTGGGTGTAAGTCTATGTCTACATGCTGCCAGATCAGCAGTTTGTAAGTGGGTGGCTGAAGCAAGCCAAGATTTCAGTGCTCTCTCTTCCAGATTTTTCCGGTGCATTAGTAAACACTTTCTGGCTGCAAACAATAACATACTGTATGTGTCATATTGTTAGTACTACGCCTCAATTTCAGATGTAAAACTGCCTCTCAAAATAGAGCAGAATGCTTTAAAAAAGAATGCCATCGTACCAGAACTGTGAGAAACCAGAAAAGACAGAGGACCATATTTTCAGGTTCCTTGGATATATCACAACATATGGTCCAGAGAACATTTTATATTTACAACCTCCCCAAAATACAGAATTGTCATTCATAAGAAGACTCTTCTGCGCTTTTGAATTGAGGACCAGAATTTCATCTCATTTTGTCTTTATTGTTGGCATAAATCCACATTTTCCAATAGTATCAAAGATAAGACATTTAATTTATCTAAGAAATAGTCTTTGCTTTCTGGTCTCCATTTAAATGGCCAGGAAGCTCCCTACATACGCATGGGCCCAACAAAACCAAAGTTTTCAAATTCAGGAGCACTGTGTTACTGGGCTGAATTTATTATTATTTATTTCAGTGTTACGATTAAAACCACTTTTCCCCCTCCTAGGTACTTTTCAATTTCAAATTCAAATGGCTACCCTTTCAAATTCTGGGGGAGAAGGATTTTAAACCATGGATAATTCTAGCTTAAATTCTCAAATACAAAGATCCACCCAAAGCTCCTGTTAGTTTCACTGAGAATTGTGTGGTAAAATATCCCATTTTCAAAATACGTAGCTCCAATCATTGCAGGATAATAAGTATCACTTTAGAACACTGTTCTAAAAGGACTACAAAGATTTCTAGTAAGAAGCTGTGACTCTCGGTTGCAACTTAATGTTGCTCTCAAATATTTAACCTATGAGATAATATGAATTACATGGTACTTTTAGTTACCATAATTAAAGCAGTAATCATCTTTGAGAAAACATCTTGGGCACACACCAGTCCTAATTTCTGGAATACCAAAAGTATGAATACAAATTTCCTTATGTTGCATATAATATCACTTCAACTACCCTACTTTCCTGTTAATATGTAAAAACTGATTACTAACAGCTTTTGGCTGCTTTGTGAGAGTCAGAGAAAGTGACCTTAACACACACACCCCACAGCCACAGGAAGATCATGCTAAAGTTAGGAAACTTTCCTGGTGCAAGAGGAACAGGGGCTGTCCTGAATTTTGTGGTCATAGTCTGTTAACAACATCCCTTATACAACTTGTACAGCATCTAGAGAACAAACCCAGCCCAGAGCTGGCCCATACTAGAGCAATACTGTTTCCTTCTCAAATTTTAGTTAATGTCCAGGCTCCAGTATGGCTAAAATGAAAGCAAAGATTAAACCATCTTACATTTGCTCTGTGGTTGGGCCTTGCTATTTGCACCAAACCACAGTGTTGCGCTGCTTCAGTATGTAGTTATAAGAGTGTGAGATCTATCCACTGTGTCATATATCCTTTCAGTTCTACAAACGCCGTGAATGCCTCCTATTTTGTGAACAAAATTAGAGTGATATAGATGAATCAGAGGTTGTTTTGTTGGTGTCCCCCCCACCCCGCCCCCATTAGAAACCTGGATTTTATATGTCCAACATTTAAACGTCAAATTTATTATAGAGTGCTGTTTAACTGGGACTTAGAATTAAAAGCAGTGGAACAAAGGAGGGAAAATGCTTCCATGAGCTTCATCCAGTACATGAAATACACTGTTACACGTTCTGTGCATCTGGATAGTCATACAATGCATGAGGGGTTGAAATCACTTTTGAATACAATGTGTTCTGAAACAATGTTTTTCAGGTTAGGATGTATTTCCAAATATGCTGTAAAAATGCAAGGAAAATGGGTTTATTTAGAAATAATAAAGCAGTTCAGTGAATCAGTCCATCTTGATGACATTGATGCTATCTAGCAATGAGTTTGATGCATGAAAATTCCTTTATCCAGGGAAGTATGCAAGCCCATACATAAGCATTTGAATACCAACCGACTGGGTTAAACATGTGCTGCTAATTTTGCATGTTTCTGTGCACTGCAGACGAGCAATATTGCTTCCATTGGTGAAGGACTGAATCTAAGCAGCAGCATACCCAGAATTTTCTGAAAAGAGGGAAGCAAAGGAGTGAGGTACAGGTTACTTGCAATAAGAGCAATGAGTAAAAGGTGGGGACAGAATGACATAAAAAATCTTTGTTAGAATTTCTTCCTCTTATTTATTGTGGAAGTCATCCAACTGAGCACAAGAGGTTAGGTCCTTTAGGGGCAATATTTATTATAGGCATAATGTGACTGTTTTGTCCTCTGCTTTTGATGTTGCTTCTGTGATGGGAAAAGAATTTCATGTAACATACCCATATCTCCAGATGAAGTTGGAAGGAGATAAGGAGGCTATGACTAGTTTTCTAAATAAACACATTAAGATTTTTTTTCTCAAACAATATTCTACAGTTGTTTTGATAATGAAAATATTCTAAATGCTGATAGTATTTTGTATTTTTAGAAGTAAACCTTATTTTACTTTCTGAGAAAATGCAATGTCAAGAAATTGATCTTCACATAAATTCCTCTTGACTAGATTCATTATTATGAAAATTCTACTTTTCATTAAATAGGGAAAATATACCATTTGTAAATACTTGTGCCTTGAGGTATTTTCTGACAAAAATTATTTATAGCTTTTTGCAAAAATAAAAACCTGATTTCTCAAGTGGACTTCTGTAGCACTTAAAAATGTAGAGCAAATACAGTCACACCAAGTAAACTCAGAATAGCTTTCATGATAGTCTATGGAAACTAGCCTATAAATTCTTGAATAAAGGAAAAAGCCCAGAGTAAAAAAAGCACATATTGAGAGAGGGAAGAATGTATACTAGCAGAATAAGTAACTCCCTGTGGACTGACATACGCCGTAAAAAAAAGTACTTATTTTAGTTCTGACATATATATCAGACATTCAGTTCTCTTGCTAGTAACTAGTTATGGTCGAAGTATGCAATTCATTATTCATACCACATTAAGATAAAACTGTCATGTCCACTGCAAAGATGCTATGCAGTTTCTGATCTTAACTGTGCTCTAGCTTTTAATGACTGCTGACTAGAGCTAGTCTGATTCATTAGTGGCCTAACTACTTGTTCAGATGATCTGCCATCCACAAATATGGCTGCTTGCATTTCACTGCTCATCTTCCTATTAGGAATAGTAGGCAGCTATGTTAAAGCAGAGTAACATTTGAAGCCTTTCTAGAAATACTAGATCACTGGATAGAAAAGTAGACAAACCACTGCATTTGCTAATGTATTTTTGCACTCTCTTGGTTTGGTATTTTGGGGGGTGGGGTGTGTTTTTTTTAAATACCGATATTCTCAAGCAGAACAGATCTATATGGAAAGTCATAAAATTCACACTACTTACCCCAGAGGCTAGAATTACTTCCTTCACAAATAAATAATTAGGTAGATTTACAAAACGCACATTATTTTCCCAAGTGACTGGAACGGCTCCAAACGATTAAATACATAATTAGGTAGTTTTTCTAAAATGCTGATTATTTACCTGTGAGTCTCATCACATACTCTCTAGTAAATACTGTCTCTCTGCTAGCAGTTATTACCAAAAACGCCTCCATAATTTCCAGCCTTCCTCCAGCAGTGACATAAACAGAGGATATTACTTGGGGCAATGGATCATGAAAAGCAAAATCTGACTGTGCTGGGCAGACTATTTAGCTGACAAGCTGAGCTTCCTTTGTACCTGGCATTGCACTCTTACATATTATAAACACAATAGAAAGCAAACAAAAGGACTTTTCAACTTTTTGGTACTTTAGTTTGTGTTTTAGCTGGCCAGAAATCCTGCTGAAGGCTGCCTGTGTGTGTTTATATGCATACATGGCTACCGAAGAAAAAAAGAGGAAAAAGCCCCAAACTTATTAACTGTTTTCTACCTGGTAATGGTAATGAAGGAAACATCATGTGTCAGTCACAAAACAAATAAGCAAGCCCCCAAGTCCCAGACTCCATTTGACTCAGGATTTTTTTTCCCAAGCAGCTGTCCTGGGCCAAGCTACCAGAGACTACCAGCCTCCACTGTAACTCCTCTCACTGCCTCTCAATAGGGGACACACAGTCACAGCATCAGGCATGCAACAAGTGAGTGTGAATATTCCTGCTCCGTGCAACAAATGAGTGTGAATGTTCCTGCTCTTAATTCACTGGTTGGTGTCTAAGCTGGGCACAGAGAGATCAGAAAGAAAAAAAGTCAGGCAAAAAGACCTAGCTAGTTCACCTATGCAGCCAAGGCACAACAGCAAACGCCCTTTTCCTAGTGATCACAGACAATCAAAAACAAAACAAAACTGACCCTCAGAAGTGATTGCTTTACATTACTCCACCTCCAAAGTCAATTTGCCTTATGCTTTTATCTGCCCAGAGGCCTTACTGCTTTTCGGTCTGTACAGGAGAGATCAATAGTGACTGGAATCTCAATTAGAAAAAAGAGGGCAGGAGGAGACAGCAAGGCATGCCGAGGTGAGGGAGAGAAAAGAAAGATGAAAGGAGAAATGAAGAGCAAGAGAAAGAGATGGAAAAGAATCAGAGGGTGAGCCTGTAACATTTAGGGGTCAGCAAGTAAGACAACAAGGATGGGCAGACAACAAAGGGAATGGCAGTGAAGGACAGAATAGAAAGCATTTTTGCTTCTCAGAAAGAAGAAAATAAGGAAAAAATGAATTGTGAAAAGACATAATGTAGAATCAGGATAGGCTTATTCTTTGGAGGGAAAAAAAAGGAAGAAAAAGAAAGAAATCAGAACAATGAAGCAGGTGACTTTTAATGTGCATACCTTTTTCACTGTATTTGCCAGTAAGTTGTTTCATTTGGCTGGTTTTTAACACCTTCAACTAAGCTATTTGTGTTTTACACATATATAAAATGAATTTACAGTCACAACCAAATATCTTAAATGGGGGTGAGAATATCTTTGGAATTCTAAATTTATTTTAATACAATAAAATTCTGCCCTGGAAATTTTGGCCATTTCAGTAAAAGTCTAACAGTAAAAGCATTCTTGAAGCATTGGTGAGTGCCTTGTGCAGTGTGAGCCACAAAGCTGAAGGTGCAGTAGCTGAGGTGTGCACCACATGGCGACAACTGCACACTTTGCCAGGTCATTGCTTTTATAGCAGGTGCCTCATTTTTTATGAGGTTTAAAAAGAGACGTCTAGGGTGAAGGGGAACAGAGAGGAGAAGAAAACAGGTGCTGACAGACAGATAGTGAGTGACTCTGCAAGCACACCAGGATGCTACTTAGATGGTTTCAATTTCAAACATAATTGTTCCCATAACAGTCTGACCTCTGTTACAAATAAATAGATTATACGATGCATTTTGGTGCTTCATTCTAAGCCTGTTGAAGGCACGTAATGCATAAAATTCCACACACTATGTAATCTTATGAATGTTGCTGTTTTACAAGTTATTATTGACCACTGAAATTTATCCACGAGCATGTGCAGTAAGCAAAGAATGCAAAGATATTGACAAGGAATGTGTGAACACTGTTCAAAGTTAAATTGTTAGTGAAGGACGTGACTAGCAAGGGTCTGACCAGTTTCATTCCATAAGCATTTCAGTAACAGGAAAGTCTTAGAACCTCCTTCACCCTCATTTTCCAGTCATTTAAACAATGTATAAGCAAAACCTAAGTTCCACTGTCATTCTCAACTAACTGCATCTCTTCTGCCTCTTATCCCCTACCTTGGCTACGAATCAGACTGAATCATGTACTGGGGAAGTTCCTTTCTAGGTGTCCCTGATCCTGTCCAGCCATGCTATTAACCTAAACTCTGCAAATTGCAATGTTGGTGTCCTTACAGATATTTAAAGGTCAAAACATAAACTACTGCAGTAAATACAGAGATATTAAATTGTTCTGGCAGATCCTATTGTCCCCTTACTTTCATTGAAATAATGAGGATACTTTGTTTTTAAAATTGGAAAATGAAACATAAACATTTCTAAATCAGCCCAAATTTATGAGGCTTATAAAAAAAAAAAAAAAAAAGCTGTCAGCCCCTGAATAATTCCTTTACAAGACCTTCTTAAAACTCACCATCTGCTTATAAACATATAGTTCTTACCTTGAAGAATCTGGACTTATTTCCAAATTAAGACTACCCTATTATCATACGGTAGCAAATCTGCATAAGCAATAAGTTGACGGTTTACTGTCTTCTTATTTTAATAGGCTGCGACCCTGCAATCTAAACTTACTTGGACCAGTACCTCTTTCCATGGTCTTCTCTCAGGCACCCATGTTCAGTGCCATTGTTCCATCTGCCCTCTCTGTGCAATGGTAGTTCCAAACCATCCAGCAAAAAAACCTCTAACAAATCTCAAACAGATAGAATACACTTGCCATATCCAAGGACCAATTTGTGAAACTGGCCTATGGCATCAAGTTCTAAGGAAAAATACTGAAGTGTGATACTTCAGTCAATGCCAAGACTGACACATTGCAATGTGTAGATGTTCACATTTCATAAACCTTTTATTTTTTAGTTAATATGACAGGATCTTGATAAAAGCATTCATCACAGTGGCATTTCATCAGTGTAAACAACAGCATGTTATTCTACCCTCACTTCTCATTTCCACCAAGTACTTCAGATACAAAGAGGGGATTTGATTTCCATGCTTACAAGATCCTTTTCTGCATCCTTCGAAAAGGAAACAAGGCTACAAACTGACAGTAGGTAACATGATGGCTTTTGTAATATGAACATGGATTCCCCATGGATCAGAACAAGAACACTTAAGTTATTGCATGCAGACCACCAGTATATTGGACTGTATTTGATCCAGATACAGAATGAAAATCTCTTTTCTAAATCATACACCTCATCTCCTTCCCCCCATATCTTTTTTTTTTCTTGAAATACATTTCTGGGGAGACAGAATTTATTGAGATGCAGTTTGAACCATGTTACTTTTTATAACCCTCACTTGCACCTACATTGTGTAACCATTTGACACATCTGCTGTATCAAGAACAAATCTGATTTGAGTTTTAATAAGAACTTGCATCAATAAATTACAATAGATTGGTGATTAGTAGTATTATTTATATGCAATATTTTTGTACCCCTTATAATGCTGATGTCTGCTTCACAGGGATTAATTATTTTCATAATTTTGTCTAAGTAGTAATATAGAAAATGTCAAAAAGAAAATTAGATTTTCACTTTCCAGACACAGAAATTTAATTAAAGCCAACTCTGTGTTGAAGGGGAATGTCCTTAGCCAGTTCTGTGATGTGGCAGCAGCTCTACATGCTGCCATGTGGGAGACCAATGCTCAGAAAGTGACTCAGGGAATATTAATCACCAGGCTTCAGAGACTAAACACATGCTGAATGTTCCACAGTTGGTCTCAGTACATTATTTATGGAGTATATAAGGTAGGAGACAGTAATGATTTCTTACAAATGCTGTTCCTTGCATAGACCACCTCAGAGATGGCGCTATACAGAAAAAGACACTCTGCTCAGATAAAAACTGATCCATTAGGAAATCTCCAATTATCCAGGCATGAAAGGTCAGCTTCCCCTCATGCTGCTCCAGCGTAAGATAAGCACCTCAAGCACATTCCAGCTGTAAAAATCTGCATCTTCTACAATCCTTCGGACATTTTTAGGACAAACATTCAGGTATCTCCAGTCTGTTGAAGAACAGTCCACATTTAAACCACTGAGCTAGTCATTCAAAACTGAATTCCCAGTCTTGCCAAAATGTGAGGGAAGCTGGAGGTATCATTTTCTCATTTTACCCACCCTTCCTCTATAGATCTTTTTTCTTTCATTCCTTGAATAGTCACCAATAGTTCACCTGAATGCACTGCCTTTTTTGCCTCTCTCTCAGTTCCTTCCCTTCATGACTCCTCTTGCCTCTATTCCCTGTACATTATTCTTTCCTTCTATTTATCTCCGTTATACCCATCTTTCAGCCAGTGTCTTCCTCATTAACATTAACTGCCCATGGACTAGAACTGGAGCATCAAGCAAGGCAATTCAGGACTTCTAAGCACCATCCAGGAACAACTGAATCAAGTCCTGATTCAAAGTGAACCTGCAGTCATGAACGAACACAAAAATTTCTTGTTCAGAACCTGATCCTCCTTTCTTAAAAAATAATTTATCTGGAGAAGACAGACTTCAAGGAGATACAGTCAAAATCATTGTACTTGCTATAACAGCACTTATATAAAATGAATTAGAAAATAGCTTTAGCTTGAATTAAAAACCTATTCAAGCAGTTGAGTGTAAAGCTGATGACTAACAAGACTCTATTACTTGATTTTATTTCATGTAGGTGATGATTTTTCTCAATTGGATGGCAGCTTAAAAGTGACTTGCCAACCATACACTCACATCAAGTGATTATTATAAGATAAACCAATATGGGCAGAAGCACTTTCAGTCAGAACTAATACCTTTAATTTCCAAAGACAATGTCACAGCTTTCACTGACTGGAGCTGAGACAAAAATTCACCTCCACCTCAGCTGGAGACAGAAATGATGAAAGACAGACAGACACTCCTACACACACACTTCTGCCACTGCTTCAGTATGCCTATTTTACTTTGACACTGGACATCTTATTATATAGGACAAGAAGTCTATTTTTAAGAAGTTGCTTTTAAAGCCAATTAACTTCTAAGCAAGATATTTTCATTATCTTTTCCTTCATTATTGCCAACCAGACTAAGCCTATATGCACTGTCATCTCCATGCAATTTACAAATGAAATATACTGCAACAGAAGAACTAGTAAGAGATAAGGGAGTAAAACACCTATGATAAGACACCTCACACTGAATTTAATTAAGGCAACTCAGATTTCTGTAAGGATCACATGGTATGATTTCACTGTAGTTGTTCCCAGAGAAGAATTCAATGCCTGCCTCAAATATGCCACGAGATCAAGCTCTGCTTGTTCTGTAGATTTTGAGGCTGTTTAGATCTAGAGTTGGAAATCCGCTGCTACGGAAACAGAGCAAAGACTTGAGGGAACAAACCTCAGATGTCACTGCTTGAACTTCAGTCAACACTGAAAATGAAAATGAAGGAGCTGTTGTGACTTCTAACCATGTTCTTTGAGCTAGCCTCATGCGCTTGTGCTAGTAAAGGAACACAGAAGACCACTTGATACACTCTTGGTTCATGTTTATTTTATGCCCACAGTGAAAGGAGAATGCAGTAGATAATAAAAAGTTCTTCAGGAAATTGCTGCAAATTCAATTAACTCTTAAGAGTAAAAATCTAGTCTATCTATATGCTTTTGGTTCCCTCCTCTGTCAAAGTCTGGTTGGAATAAACTTGTAATCACTTGCACGAGGTTAGGTTACCTTTACCTGCTAGACCAGGGTAAAAAAGCAGTCTAGCTGCATTCTCTGGTAAGCTTCCAACAACACCAAAAAACATTAGGCAAAGTGGAAGATCTTTCATCAACAAGGCTCACACCTCCAGGGTGCTGCAGAAAGCTATACCACTTTTTCAGTGCACATACAGTCTTATAGAAAAAAATCATTACTCATCTTAGTGTACCGACCAAGACTTTGTAGAAAGTCAAAAGAAGGGAAATTTGAGGAATCTACTCTTAAAAAAAACTTTAGAGGTGAAAAAGATTCATAGAATCATAGAATGGTTTGGGTTGAAAGGGACCTTAAAGATCATCTAGTTCCAACACCTCTGCCATGGGAAGGGACACCTTCCACTAGACCAGGTTGCTCAA
>JAVJGI010000062.1:41793759-41809377 GCA_035590275.1 Ibycter americanus | reverse complement strand
GCCCTTGTAAAAAGTCCCTCCAGCTTTCTCATAGGCCTCCTTTGGCTGCTGGCAGGCTGCTATAAGGTCTCCCTGGAACCTTCTCTTCTCCAGGCAGAACAACTCCAACTCTCTCACTCTCAGCCTGTCTTCATAGTGGAGGTGCTCCAGCCCTCTGATCATCTTTGTGGCTCTCCTCTGGACTCGCTCCAACAGCTCCATGTGTTTACACTGCAGGCCCAAGCTGAATGCAGTGCTCCAGGTGGGGTCTCATGAGAGCGGAGTAGAGGGGGAGAACCGCCTCCCTCGCACAGCTGGCCACGTTACCTGCTTGGGTCCATTGTGTAAGGACCCCATCTGTATGGACTAAATCTGCACAGACCATTAAGGGAGCTCAGACACCTGCCACACATGCAGACACCTACTTGGAGACAACTAAATGTGGGTATCCCAAACTTGACAGGATACTGCTTGTGGAGATGCAGAGAGGAAACAGTGAGGACAGTTTTACTCCTGAGCCCGTCTGCACTCAGAAGCCCCCAGCAGTAGCCACAGCAGAGGGGCAGCAGCTCCCAGAATACTGCTCAGGACCAGTACACTGGAGGTGTAAGAAAAAAGCGAATAATAGAGGAAATATTACATACACATGAAATGTATCTTCACTGCAGGAACACAGTGATAAACCTAATGGGTTTGCTCTAATGTAAGTTAACCTCTGCCAACTCCTGATGGACATACCTTAACTGTAATTTCCAAAATAATGACTATGACCCCTTTGATAAAGTTACATGCTCTGTAAGTGTTATACAATACTTCTTACTTATCTCTTCTCCTTGAGAAGTATTACAAACCTCAAGTATCAAAATTGGAAAAATAAGAGAGATGTGTTAAACTGAAAAGAACTGTGAGATTCCCATTCAAACGCTGAACTACTTTATTCCTTTTGTCTGTGGGCAAACACAGGTAGAAATGGGTTAAATGTTAAATTTTTTTAGAAACTAGGAAGAATGAGAATTATTTTAAAAAATAAAAGGAGGAATTCTCACATATTCACTGTACTCCGGGAAACAGGTATTAAAATACAACATCAAATACAGCAGGAGTTGTGATAAAATCATTACAGTTAGCAATACTGCTATAGCTTCTATAAAATCCACTGAAACAGTAAATCACTAAGTCCTCAATGTGGGAATACAACTGCAAAATGTAATCAATAATAATTTCAGATACTGTATATAAGCATTTAATCTTCCATGAAAATATGCTTTAGAGTTGCATATACTATAGAATTCATGGCAGTGTGTTGGTATCTCCAAAAATATAATCTCTATGTTTTAAGGATTTTGTTGAATAAAGCAGCTTAAAAACTGAATTAAATAAAACCTCCCCATTACTAATCCTTATTAGTTGCCCACTTGCTGTTCTGAATGTAACAAATAATAATTTTAAAAAGACAGCTGTAAGGCAAAATGAGAAGCTGATAGATATCATTTTAGTTCTGGATGGTACCAAAATCATTATATTGCTGGAGAAGCATTTATCTTGTCCCTATGGTGCAAAAGTCCCCATGGCTCACCAGTGAAATGTAACCTTACGAAAAACACCCCAAAGTTTTCTTCCTGAAATGCAGATATAATCAAATTTGCCTATAGCACTAATGGATGTTTCTCTTTTATGGTTAATTGCTTATTTTTATTGCTTCAGTATCTGAGTATTTTTTTTAGTTTCATGGGAAGCTCCCTGGATCTAAATTCATACCTCTCTGACCTTCATTTCAAAGTCAAAATACATCTTAGGTATGAGGAGACATACCTAAGAGAAAGCCATCAAAAGCTGAGTATCTTAAAACACCCAGGCCAGAAATTAAAATGGCGTTATTAACATTTCCACCTAAACTTGTATGAAACCAAGACTAACAGCACTTTATTAAGGGAATGAACTATTACAACTAATTACTAATATAAATTATTTTGTGATAATCAGTTTTGCTTCTTAATACATTACAACTGTTTGAAATCAAAGTATGGTCTGCAGAAGGGGCACAGCCATGTATGTACACATTTAAACTGCATCTTCATGAATGACGCTAAGTTTAAAATGTATTATTTTTTAACACTATCAGACTCACAGGCAATGCATACCAACTAGATCTAAGACTGGGTTCTGACAAAACACAAACTTAGCTTTCACAGCTGTTACACTGTCTGCTAATTTTGCAGTCCACAGTACCTCTGTAGTAAGGTTTTGAGAAAGTCAATCTGTATGCAATGCAGATTTATCCAAATTCATTGGCATTGGAACAGTCACTGCATTCCAACACTTGTAGATTTTGTACCAAAAGAAAGCACTTCTAGTTTAAAAGAGATGCAAAAGTTTTGTTCCTGATATCAGTGAAGATGAAGATGTAGAGATTATGTTCATAATGCCTGGATGAAGCTAGTACATACTCATCTAGGATAACCTCAAAAGTTATTAATAGAAGCCTTGCTTGAACCAGACACAATTTATTTTTGAAAGCTGTATGATGAAAGTAAAAAAATTTGCTATATGGTGTAACAAGGTCCCTTGCTCAATCTAATGTAAGTCTAGTAATGTAAATCTGATGTATATTTTAGAAGGTATTTCATAGGTTCCATTTACATAATGTGTTTGGCTGAATTAGAGGCTTCAAGAGAATAATATATAAGAAAAATGTTTCTCACAGCAAGGGATAAATTGGTCCTTTTTGTTCACCAATTAGGAACATAACCACTTTTAAAAATTGAAAATCCAACATTACAACGCATCACAGAAAATTTCCATAATAAGTCACTCGCTCCTGTGCTCTGATTCCTTTTCATTAGAATTGTACCAGCATGCATTTACTTAAATGAAAAAGAAAGGAGAACCTAAATGTTTCTGCTTCGTGTTATTACTGTCAGGTAACTGTGTGACACAACAACAGCACGGCTGGAAGCGCTATCTGGTCTATACGCTCTTTTCTCCTTCTCCTGAGAAGCAGCAAGCCACAGATAATTCTCAGATAGACTACAGCAGTATACTGGCTAAACAAAGATACGAAGACTTGATCTTGTTTAGATAAGAAGCCCACTGGGAAATAAATTGTTCTAGTATATCCCAAAATATCATGATGGTTATTAATGTGAGTCCAATGGTTATGAATGTGAGGGGCTACTTAGCATAAGAAATTATTTTCAGACATAACAGTGGATTAACTGATATATCTTTCAATGCCTACTGAAGAAAAATGTGGGGCAATTTGTCCCTTGCTTGGACTTTATCCTTCATATTTTGAAAAAATCTTGACCGAGTAGAGGTTAAACAGCATACCACATCTATCAGTCCAATATTTTTTAGAAAATGTGAGTAGCCACAGTCTGAAGCACTTTGGAGCAAGGAACATATCTAAGGCTGTAGAAATCTGTGAAAAACATGTTGGACAAATCTGTGAAACCCCCTTGAGGTCATTTCTAGGTGACAGTTGGATTTTTCTCACCCCAATCTCAAAATCTTAACCAAATAATAATAAAAAACCTTAGCAGATGTCTGTAAGGCTGCCTTGCTGGGATTACAGTCAGCGAAGCAAAAATAGCCATTTGGGATTCATTTCTGTGCAGTAAATAAAACTGAATGCACACAGCTATATCACAGCCTTTAACCCCACCTATGAGTGCTATATTTATCATAACACACTTCTGCATTTCTAATACATTTTTCCATGTTGGCAATCTTCCTGTACTTCAAAAAGCTTTCTGTAGAAGTACCATAAAATAATTTCATTTATAAATGGATCTCTATGCCATTCCAGAATGAATCTTTGTTAACTTATAGGACAGATCGATAAGCACCATTCAAGAAAAGAGGAATCACTGAACAAAATGTGTTAAAAAAATAATTATGGAAAATATGAACTTTGGTGACATAGACACTACAGGCACTCTCTTACTTCATAAACAATCAAAGTAATTAAACAGAAATACTGTCCTTGAGCAGCACTCAATCAGTTTTGACTCTATCCTTGTAGCAGAACAAAATTACAATGCCTAAACAAGCCAAATTATTCATCTATCACATGGCTTCCTCTTCCATCAACTCTTGCTCATCGTATGTAGGAAGGGTATAGGCTTCTAATGCATACAAAGCTGGTGCCCCATCTGGTTTTCCTGTCTATTGCATACAGTCCACAGTCTTACTCCAAGCTATTGAAAGAATTGCCTGTTTATGACGCTTTAAGTGTATGGTTTGTTTTCTTACCATGAAAATACTTTCAAGTACTTCCAGTTAGAGTAGATTATTAAGTTCCATTAGAAAGATGCTACTATTTATAAAAAATATAAATATAGAAAATATAGAAAAAATACCAGTGATTTATGTTATAGAACTGAGGCAGTTTGGAGGAAAGTATAGCATCAAATCCTGCCTTTTAATAAGCAATAATACACTATTACAGATAAATAGAAACAGTGACCTAGCAATTGCAGACAACCTGTAATTAACAATGCAGGCCCCTAAATATATAGACAAGGGTAGGAACTTGAAATCAGTACCAAGACTTTACAAGAGAAAAGAAACAATGATAAAGCACTAAGAAAGAAATTTCGGTGATATGACTTTGCAGTCAAGAACTCATTTGGTTCCATTAGGAAGACACAAAAAGTACATCCCTACTTCCCCCTTCCTAAGGGATGAAAATAAACCTTTACATAGACTGTACCAATTAGAAAAGCCAGTATATATAAATACAGTATTCTCAGAAAACTGACATATTAAATCTACTAAAAGAACCAAAAAAAATTCTGGTTTTGTGTCTTTGGTCGCTTGCCACACAACGCAAAAAAGGTCATAAAGTGAAGGTTATGAACAGCATGAGACGTTGCTGTGCGAGCTTAAATTTTCTGGCTGTGCTTCTGTATTCCGACCCACAGCTGTTAACTTAAAGGGGCATTGGCAAGTGAAATCTGACCTACTTTCTTCTCTATTATGTTACATGTTTTCCTCTAATATGTGCTTTCTTATTTCTCATTTCTATTGGAAAGCAGCGCCAAGAGGCCAGAACCCAGGAACACCCTGTCAGTAATAAACGAGAATTTAAGACGGAAGAACAGGCACACTTAAAATTAGCACACATAATGGCAAGTGCTCCTTTCAGCAGTGCTCCTGTTAACTGTTGGGTTTTTTCATGCTATGGAAGTGACACACATTATTGTCTGTAAAATCTGTGATCACTGTGGCAGGCAGTAGCATCTGCCTCCTGAGGAAACAGGCAAGGGAATTCTATGTTATGTGTACTGGTACATTCATATTAGTACCCGGCATTAAATATGTGCTATGCCTGCTTGCTCAAGACATGCCTTCTCTGAGCTCTGTGTTCAGACACAATAACCACCCTTGGCACTAACAGCTGAATTTTATGAAATCAAGGAATGGACAGCGATTAGGCTGAGAAGAATCTTTTCCTGTAATCTATCAGATTAGCTGTGTACAGTGCTCCTCTGCAGAGCAAACAACTGATAAAACACTCACACTTTGAAAGGAGATCAGTAGAACCTGCTCCTTTTCCTTCATCTGTGCTTTTAAAACCTCATTAATGCCCCACTGGAGAGAAAAGGAAAAGACCTCGGTAATGGTCTTTTCCTCAGTAATGTCATCAAAAGATGACAACCGTGAACAAAGCAAGCAGCTCATAAGGTGCCCTAACCCAAGCCCTGATGCCAGTTGACAGTGGAAATATGGGAACAACCAATAGGACAGTGTAAGTGCAACGTCTTCGCTTTCCACAGAGCATGGAGGACTTTGCATGGATGTGGTTCTCCAGAGCTCAGGGACCCTTGGATACTGCTCTGTTCTATCTCTCCCAGCAGTCCCCTGGGAGCTGAAGGACTGCCCTGGCATCAGGCTCACCATGACTTTTTACATGTGTTTGCAACTGCGCTCAGTAGCATGCCAGAAGTAAGACCATAATCATCAGTAGCAACACAGTAGGAAAGGCAGAGCACCCTCCTTAAATGCTAAGTCAGGACCTTTGTAGCTTGCTGAGCATCAGCTTAATGTGAAGCAACTCCTTTTGCATGCAATGACCTCCTAGAGCCTTTGTCACTTGTACCCTCAGCTTTTGCCACCAAAGGAGGGCAAATGAATCTTTCAGCTTACCCTGGATTTAAGCTGGCTCGCAGCATCTTCCTCTTCCCTGAGGCAGCACCCAGCCTTCAGCAGTGCAGGTAAAACTGCACTTTGTGGGCCGTCCACACCAGCCACGCTCCATATTGAGGAAAGGGCCTGGCCTTCACAGGCTCCCAGCTCGCACTATAGAGACTTGACTTTACAAACTGGGGGCATACAATCAGAAATCACTTAAGTTTGGTTTTCAGGAAAAGAAATGAAACAAAAAAAACCCCAAAACAAAACCAAAAAACAAAGAGTGAGGTAATCGGTGAAGCTGGGAGAATGACGGGATATCACCATAAGAGGTGGTAGGGCTAACTTCACTTGCACAAGCAGCACCATGCATTCATTCAGTAATTAAAGATGAGTAAATGAAAAAAGTAAAATGCCTTTGTACCCTACTGGCCTCTTATTCCCCTGACTGGTTGCTGAGGATCCCATTGATTTTTTCCAAAGATGTAAACCTTATTTAGTCTTGCTCCCTACATCTATGCTGGTAAAATTAACATTGTCAGCAAATGTTCTTATGCCACTGGAATGCAACTGCCTCTGCTGTTAAATTGCTAGAACGGCCCCTGGCATGGTTTTAGGCTTGCCAAATACCAAAGTCCCAAACAGTTCCTGGGCATAGTCCAGGGGTCACCATGTGCTGTTTCCAACAGACAACAGCAATCTGCAGGTGGCCACCCTGCATTAAAAACTGAGAGTTTAATAGTACAGATTTAAGGCAGAAGAGCTTTATTCTGGGACCCTTCTGTTAATACCCAAGCTTACTGAATTATACTCTGTTTTCTTATTTTTAGACTCACATCTCCATTCCCCAAACCAAACCTTTTGAGATAGCCTGTGCCAATTACATTGCCTGTAAATACATTACACAGAAGAAAAGTTTCCCAACACAAAAGACATGACAGAATCACAACCTCTTTTTGCCTTCTTGTGGACGCTGAAATCCCATGAAATACACAGGAGGAAAAGAACATTGGATGTCATCTTAAGGGACACTGTCACATTATCCGCTTCATTCGCTGGGACTCCAGGAGGGACTAGGACAGCTAGATACAGCATGTTTCCTCTGTGTAAATTTCAGTTATTCCCTTCCAGTTAGCTTTGAAAATACATCCTGGTGCATGAACTTTAAGATTGTTTCTCAATATGTATAGAAGAAAAGAAGACTGGAAAACAAGGTAAGTTAGAGAAGGGGAGAAGGGGGAGTGGAAAGAAAGATGCAAGAGGGAGCAGGAGGTAGCAGTGATACACAGAGAATTATCTTTCACCACCTTAACATTATGTTTTATGCTTTTTCCCATCTTTCTTTTCAAATATGAATATTCAGTTTATATGTTTATCCAAACAATAACTTGAGGGTGCTTCCCATTAAATGAGACTTCAGTCTAAACCTAAGATATGGTATTATCTTATAAACAAAACCACCCTCAAGTTATTGTTATAACAAAGAGATTTCTTTATAGAAAACGCCTTCTTTCAACTCCTCACTATCATTATAATTTACAGATAATATTTCACCCTTTCCTCCTCAAGGCAAATACCTTAGCATAAACGCCAGGGTGCAGTTATCTGAGAACACCTTGTACATCAGCACCTCCACTCAAAGGGAAGAACAAGCCTTGGGCTAGCAAGTCTCATTGAATGCATTCTGACCTGGTAGATTTTAAGTGTACAAAGCACTTAATTCCCCTTAATAGTCTGAAGAAAATAGTTTACCACGTCCACCACAAAATGGTACTAGCAGTGAGAATGGCTTCTTTATGACATTTTCTACATTGCTTGCAACGACTATTGTAAGATGCTCATATTGTGATTTTTTTTCCTGATTTTGTTATGGCCCTTGTCACAAGAACAAGTGTGGAATTTAAATGCCCAGCATGCACAGAGCTCTATGTTTAAATTTCATTTGCCTCCTCCACCTTTTTCCCCACAAGTCAACTTCCATTACACGGAAGAGTAAATGGAATCAACTTTCCAACCAGAAAATACAACCACCCCCCAAGCCACAAGCACAAAACCCCCACAAATTAAACAGTAAAACCCAGACGACTTATCACAAAGTTTGGGAAATATCAATTCCAAATTTGTAACTGGGTTAATAAAAAAAAAAATGCAGACAATTCTAAACATTTACAGAGATTACAGTAAATTTAAAAGAGGATTCTGGAAATTCAAATAATTTTATGTGCCTCTTTCCTGTTTAATCTCAGCATACATTTTCATTAGTTTTATACTGCCTGCTTGGAGGCTGGCTGGTCCTCTTTGTGTCTGTTCTATCATGGAATTACAGTGTATATTAGGACTCAGATAATCTATTGCATCTTGTACGGGATTACTCAGGAAAAATCTTCTCCCATTTGTCTACCTGACCTAATAATCTCTGTAAAACTTAGGAAGACTGACATTCACCCAAATACAACTTTGTATTTCCATAGGACCATCCAATTCTGGATCTTGATACCGAAATATGCAGGGAGTACAGTGAAAGACAATAACAAATAGGCACGGGTGAGATTTATACCTCTTCTACATTTACTGAATATTGTAGGAATGGAAGCAAGGGTATTTACAATATCACTTTAGAATATAATTTCTGACAATCCTGTGGAAGCTGTCTGTGATGCTAACATGGATTGACTTCTCAAAGAAGACTTACTGCAAGAAAAAAAATATTGTGGTGGCCATTTCCTCTGTTCTTCAAGCAGACCAGGTTTTCATTTAATGAAATAGTGATATACTATTCATAGAAATGTCATAGAACTTATATGAAGATGCTTACTGGAAAAAGAGTGTGACTGAAAGAGCATGTATGTTGGGAACCCTTACTAATACTACATTTTTGCTCATCCTTCCCTTGTTTTGATGAAGTGGTTTACTTCCCACCTCACATTTAGCTAGTTATGTGGACCAATACACGGGGAGGGAAAGGAGTATGGAGTTTTGATCTTATCCTCTCCTGTTCTCACTAAGCATTTGCTCAGAGAAGGATGCAGCAAACAAACATTGCAACTTTCTCAGACGGGGTATAACAGCCATAATTGTCAGCACTAATGAATAGTTTTGACTTCTCATATTTATCTACCGCTTTCACAGAATACATAGATCATTCCCACAGAGACTCTTCATGCTCACTCTTCCGTCACATTCTCTCTCTGTTAGAGGAAATAACTCCACCTCTGACCCAGGAGAGAAGACAGGTTATAGATAGAAACTTGAGAGATATCCCAGTCATTTCTGAGAAAAATACCAAGACAAACTCAGAAATATTAACAGGCATTTACTAAGGTAAGTTACCCTTTTGACAACTCCTTCAACATGCCATACTCACTGCATATGAGCTAGGGTCCAGATTACAGTCTAGCTAACAGGAAAAAAAGGAGGAGTAAAAAGAACAAGGAAACAGAATAGAAAACAAGCAAAACAAAATTTTAATGCAATATATCAAACTCATTTAACATGTGAAATAGTATCCAGGAGACCTCTTGCAACCACGGGTAACATGATTACTTATCTTCATGGTCTCCCTATATTCCATTCACAGTCTGATCAAACCATAAACTATATACAGAAATATTTCCTTACAAATGGTGGGTTTCTTCCATTACAATGGCAAAGAGAGTATATTTGTACAGGGTTCTAAGAGCTGGCTCAGCACTAAGAATCTATACATCACTAAAATGTGACCATGGAATACATACGTGACAAACCCCTTCTTGCTCCTTCTTTTGTTCAGGGAACAGAGAGGGATATGTTATTACTCAAAACATTGACAAAACAAAGAAACAAGTGACCATCACTTAATTCAAAATGCAGGACAAGATATCAGACATTTCCCCAAAAAAATGTTTCTGAAGGTCCTGCATGTTCTCCGTTTCAAATTATAAAGCAGTGCCTCAAATAAATGGCAACTCCACCTTATTTAAAATTGTATCTACCAATGATCATTGGAAATTAGATCACTCATCAATCTCTACTTTTTGCTTTTAAGTGAAACATTCGAACTATTGTACTTTTTCTGATCAGTTGAAATATTATATATGAAAACTGTACTCCAAGATATTTTACCCTTAAAATTTAAAGTTTTAAAGTTTTACTTAAAGTTTTTACACTCGTAGGTTTTTTAAAATTAGCGTTGTTTAAAAGAGACAGGACATGTACCTACTTTTTTTTTTAAAAAAACAAACAAACAAAACCCCAGAACACAGGGGAATAGCTTGATCGGATTTTGGGTTTTAATTTAGATGCTATATAGAAAGAACTTCTGGGATTAAGATTGTGCATGGTGAAAAATAAACATTTTTTTTAGAATGTAAGTAATCAAGAGAAAAGCACATTAACTAGTAGTCAGTAGATTGTCAGATAAAACAAGGGGAAAAAAATTGGAACATGAAAATGCAGATTCCCTGCCTCAAATGTCTTCACTGCATTATTTTCAGATAGAAAACCCTTGAAGATGCTAAGGAAAAAGACCTTTTTTAATTAGGGTGTCTCACTTCATTATTCTGTTTGAAAAAAACCTAAAAGGCCACACAGTATAAGGCTCCATTCACAGAAAGGACTGCAAGAAGTTCTATGGGATATTAACTTTCATATCCTAAGTTATGACTCATAATGGCTTACGTAAAAAATTATTCAATTATGCCATTATCAAGTTAATGTGTAACAATACTCGGAAAGCAAATGTCAATGGATATTTGATATTTAATTTTTAAATAATTCTAATTCATCTGTTTTCCAGCATATATATGATTTCTCTGCCAAATTCCAGTCTCATGAAGACAAAAACTTTTCTGGTAATAATGAAGAGAGCCTTGAAATTGAGTGACTAGAAGCAGAGGGCACACAGAAAATGCAGCTGTGCAAAATTACATTAACAAGTAGGGCTAGTAGGAGTACAAACTTATCTGAAGTCATACATCCTGCCTTCAATGTCATTTCATGTCTTTAAAAGTAGTTCATACAAATGATTTATGCTTTATTCAAGAAAAAGAATGTTGTATTGTGCTCAGCCCCACTCATTTCTATACAGATGGACACAGCATACACTTTGATTAACACAAAAGCAATGACAGAATCTGCTAGGAATCTGGTGTTGCTTCTCTGCAGATACTACAGAAATGCATTTGGTTGCAGTTTGCAAAGGATCAACTAATATCACAGCAATGAAAAACTACACAGGACACTGGCAGGGAAGATACCAAAATGACTAACAGAAAAGTTAAGACTTGCCACTTCTTTCCTAGGTCCGATTCTGTTTTCATTATAATCAATAGCTACAATGTCATTGACTTTAGCTGACCAAAATTTGGCCTTACACTTTTTTGAATAACAACAAAGATATAATTCAATGTGAAAAATAACACCTTAAATTGACAGGGGCACACTGCGTGTTTTAACCACATCTAAAAAATCTAATCGCACAGCAGCTGCATACAGAAAACACGTTTGCACCTGTACATCTGCTTAATTTTACCTAGAAAACATTCTGCTTTAGCATTCATTGGACATCTTTCCATTTTTAAGTGGACAAAGACAGAAAGTTCAGTTCTGAAATAAAATTGACTGATAAAAGTTTTACCAAAATTTCCCTGTCTGTCAAAATAGTACATTTCCCCCTCCACCTCAAATACTATAATCAACACCTTGATCATACCACTTATTCAGGAGTTTAGGGGACTGGTTAAGGCCAGTGAATCTCACTGCTATGCTCTGCCTGACCTGATTTGGAGTTCAGAATCAGAGAGAACAAAAGTTCATCAACCAAGTTAAAGCTGCAAGTGCAATAAGGCACCATTTTTAGGATGCTTATGCTACTAACTATGCCAGGCCTCTTAGGAGTTACATCTTCGGTTGCACAGGTACTAGGGCTGACTCTGCCTCATTCCTCCTTTGCGGCAACTTCATAATCCCCAGGCAATGTGCAGACTGGGAAGGAAAAGGAAAAAAAACAAACCAAAGCAAATAGAACTCTCAAAATGAGGGTTAGTAGGAATACTCAGCAATTCAAGTGTATGGGTTCAGTTCAAAGGTATTCCAGAAACTGCAAACCCTGTGAGCATGACTGATCCCCCAAAGAAGGTTCAGGCCAATTCTTATCAAAACTGGCTCACACATTCCCAATTATATAATGCACCGATTATGTTTCCCATTCTCTCTTACATTACCTAGCCTGACAGTGATCTGTACACCTGTACATCAGCTGTGCACGATTCATCAGGTTTGCCTGATGGTTTGCCTGAACTATACAAGAGAGCAGCCCTTGAACCCCAGCCTGCTTCAGTGAAGTGTGAGAAGTCAATGACATTTCCTTTTCTTGTGGCATCAGAAACCTGGCAGCCTCCTGGCACTCTGAATCACCACACTACACGTGCTCAGCTGAGCACTGGAGCTGCACAGGTTTTATAAATAGCGCCCACACAGGGTTTCAGTGTACTTACGCAAAAGACCTTTTTATTTGAGGGTTGGCCTCACTACAGACAGCCTTGTTACGAGGGGTGAAGTTTATCGGATTAGAAGCAACACTGTTAGTATTCAGGACACATTTCCAAGTGCATATGACATGTCAGCTGCTTACATATCTTCCAATTCTGCTTCACATATTCCTTTTAAAGTTAAACATGAAGTGACAGAAGTGTAGAAATATCTGTGTCCTGCACTCTGTGAGCATAACAGCTAAAAAAACCACCTTGACGTGTCAGCTGACAACAGAAAAAATACCCCTGACCTCTGCAGAGGTGTTCTGATTTTCCTAACATCAACTACTTGTAACAGAGAGGAGAACTGAAAATACGTAATCATGAACTCCAGAATTAAATACATATATATATATATATATAAAAAGCATAAGGAATTTTGTTTGCTTGTCCCCAGGCACAGTTTCAAACTCCAATTTCTAGAAACACAAGGGCAACAGGTATATTCATTTATGATAAACACAGCACATTGTACATTGCCAAAGGATTTTTTCTTAGCGTTATTCACATCTTAATTTTACATTCAATTAACTATCAAGAAACTTTTGACCTTTTAATATTCAATATTTGAGAAGTTATATGATGAAATAAGACCTTTCATTTACCTAACAGTTGGATGATGGGCTTGGTTATGCTTTAAATACATGCTCTTGGGGAGGTGGGGGAAAACTGTAGCCCTTTTAAAAGTCAAACATGCCCATACGACCTTCAACATGCTGCACATGCCGTGAATTGCATGGAAGACATTTGTTATGCACCTTGAAAGGTGAAGAGCTTCAGCAACCTTGTCGAGATTCTTATCTGTACTCAGAGGATGGGGCCTGATTTTAATGTTGCTTAGTACTGCATTAATCAGAATTGACTACACACTGAGGACAGTAAAACTGGTCAACTGTGACACCAGTGGGAGATCAAAATTTTGTGGCAAACCCGGTATTTGCAACTCTTTTGCAGTGTTTCTCAGCTAAGGGGTCGCAATCAGAGCAATTGGGAAACTGCAGTAAAAATGTCACCTCCACTAGCATGCAAAGAAAATAAAATTAATGGAACAGTCTTAAAGAACAACCCTTCAGAGCTTCAGAGTTGGGTGTTACAGGTAACAGCGGTGCACATTTTAAAGATAAGATGAAAGGAGGCCTATTGCAAAAATACTTGTCTTCAGTGGCAAACAGGCCACCTGAAAAGTTTGAGAAACTAATACCTAGCCATTTTAACAAATTTATTTATTTTTCTTTTATTATTTACTATAGTTATTTGTATAACCATCTTACATTCTAAATGGTCACTATCCTTACCTGTCATGGATATTTTAGAAAAGTCTAGCTGAGAGAAAGCTAATGCTCCAATTTCTGGGAAGAAAGTCCCTTCAGATGTTTTCTGATGGCAATATTAATGCTTCATAGTAGAGGTGATACTTAATCACCCTGGACACCAACCATGTATAGTGCAATATATAGTTGCTAAGTATGTCTGAATCTGTAACTTCCTGACTCAAGCAATAGAGGAGCAACAAGGAGAGGTGCTGTGCTGGACCTCATGCTCACAAAGAATGAGGGGCTTACTGGGGATGTGAGGGCTGAAGGCAGCCTTGGCTGCGGTGCTCATGAGATGGTGGAATTCTGGATCCTGAGAGGAGGAAGCAGAGCAAAATGCAAGATTACAACCCCTGAACTTCAGGAGAGCAGACTTTGGCCTCCTCAAGGATGTCCTTTGAAGAGTCCCATAGGATAAGGCCCTGGAAGGAAGATGAGTCTAAGCAAGCTGGTTAATATTCAAGGATCACTTTCTCAAAGCTTGAGTGCTCCATCCCAACGCTGAAAGTCAGGCAAAAATGCCAGGAGGCCTGCACAGATGAACATGGACCTCCTAGGAAAACTCAGGCATAAAAAGGAAGTACAAAGAAGGTAGAGTCAGGGTCAGGTAATCTGGAAGGAACATGGAAGCACTGTTCAAGCATGCAGGGGCCTAGTTAGGAAAGCCAAAGACTACCTAGAACTGAATCTGTTGACAGATGTTAAAGGCAACAAGAAAGGCTTATATAAGTGGCAAAAGTACAAAGCACTGCACCTGAGGAGGAATAACCCCAGGCATCAGTATGCGATGGAAGCCAACCAGCAAGAAAGCAGCTGTTTCTCAAAGAGTTTGTGAGCTGTCCATCCTTGGAGATATTCCAAAGCCATCTGGAAATGGTCCAAGCAACCTGCTCTAGGTGATCCTACTTAAGCAGGGGCCTGGGTCAGACGACCTCCACAGGTTTCTTCCAACCTCAACTGTTCTTTGATTCTGTGATTCTGTGAATGAGATATTAGCATACAGTAGAACAAACAAACAAAACTAAAAATTACTGTATTTCATAAAAGTAATGTAAAGTTGCACTATTCATTAATAAAAGGTGATTAGCTCTAACTAGCTAACTAACTGAAGACTGCAACTTCAAACTGAAGAGTGTGCCTGAGGGATTTCGGGCAACATACTTTTTAAACAGAAAACAGTTATGGGAAAGGATTATTTTATTTTGTTCATGTTGGGATCGTATATACTAACTTTAGCAAGCATGGTATCCTTTCCCTCCCATGAGAAACAATACTGCTTGCAGGGCTCCTCTGTACCCTTGTTTAATCTGTGACACTGCAATTGGAATTTGTCACTCTAGGAGCTACATCTGATGTTACAGCCTGAAGCGGAGCTAAACCAAAATAAACAATCTGCTCTATTCTGCTTAGACTAATACGACAGTGATGTAAGCCCCAGCACAGTGGCAAATGCATAAATGGGCTGCCATGCAGCACATACACACATAAAAACAGCAACACAGCTCAGAAGTTTTATTAGTAATACATATTGGGTGAAAGAAGCCTTGCTTGGACTTTGGCTTTGCTATGCAACAGTATGCTTTTTGTGTGTGTTAATGTGGAAAATATGCTTATTATTTCAAAAGGCGCTAGGAATTTTGTGCTGCACTGAGACAATATATTTTTCTAATACTGCTCCCCCC
>JAVJGI010000062.1:41715367-41793659 GCA_035590275.1 Ibycter americanus | reverse complement strand
TCTATTTCTAAAAAAAAAAAAAAAAAAAAGTTCAGTCAAGTATTTGCTTTATCACAACTTGTGCAAAGTTATTAGGGTGGGAGAGCTGAACAGGATTATTTTATCATAAACATCCCACAATGACACAACTGCATAAATATTTGTCCCAATATCTTGTGTTTGAATACAGTATCCACCCCTCCTTCTCCATCTCTCTCTCTGTGGTGTTTGATTCAGGGTCTCTGGAGCTTTGCCAGTGCTAGGCTGTTCATTCCATACAGGCTCATTTATGCAAATAGTCACGTTGAAGCCCTAATCTGGTTATTCCTTCTACTCAGGATCACTTGATCAGAATTAGGATGGGGGGAAAAATGCTGTACATAATTCTGTTAAATTCATCAGCCGGAATGGCTGACCTTAAATCTAGAGCCTTACATGCAGTCATTTTTCCTTTTCTCTCTCCCCAAGGTAAGAAAGCCCTGCAAAGGCAACTGACTGTGCAGGTCACATTTTTCTATAAAGATACAAAGAGGTTATCTTGTACAAATAATTTTATTTCAGGGAAAAAAGAGGATGGAGTGAAAAGGAAGGCAACAAGGTCACTTCAATAACACCACAGAATATTTTCACTTCTAACTGCCTTATTATTTATATATTTTCAGCTTCAAAGACACATTTTCACATAGAGCATTTTTATATAAAAAAGGCAAGAAAAAACAGGGAAAAAAACAAAAAAGAGTGAATAAAGCAGCTCATGAAAGCTAAGGGCCTAAGAGCAAAAACCCTCTTCTCTCCACATCAGGCACAATTTATATGGCCCCAGTGCAAGCTTTCCCATATCATCCTGCCAGTGACCTCAGCCCTCATCTGTAAAATCATTTTCTCAAAGGAGATGAGGTTACCTAGCCTGGGTGATAGCTCACGTCCTGTGTTTCTTCTCAGCAGAGACCCCTACATGAGCCCAGCTAAAGTGTAACAGCTAAAATTTAAAATTAATCCTAGGGAAGACACTTGAAAAGCAGCAGATACCTGTTTGCATTTTGCAGAGAAACAGCTGGCCTTTTACAAACATCCTGCTCTGCTTTCTTGCTCCTGCCTTGCTGACAGCCCAAACTGCAAATTGCTTCTTTTCCCTGTTGCTACAGATCATGAGCTGGGCACTGGCAAGGCAGGACTCAGCTCTCACTTACCACTTTGTGCCATAGGACTACATCACTGCAATATTAGCAAGTTTAGAATTCCTCTTGATTTTTCAAATTCTTACTTTAACCAGCTCCTTCCACCACATCCTACTAATAAAGGCATCATGCTTTGCATGTAGTTGTTCCTGTTCTCAAGTTGTATCTCAGGCTGCCTCTGGGTATTTCCCACAGCCTCCCATCCCCCATTAGGCAGACCCCAGACAACAGAAATATTCAGATCCGCCCCTAGATGGGGCTACTGTCCACAAATCGCTGCCCTGGGATTACAAATTCAATTCTCGATGAGCACAAGAAGCTGAAATTAAGTACTGACTATTTATTAATCTCCGGCCCATTTATTAACCCCCTCATCCTTCATACATACTTCTCTGGCCTAGGCTGGCACACGCCAGTGATCATATTGAAACCTTTAACTCCCATCCCTTTTCTACCCTGCAATAAGAGCTATTTTCCAATCACATAAAAATAGACAGAAAAAGGAAGAGTTAATGACTGCTCGGAGAAAGCTCTGGATGCTTCCTAGTTTAACAGCAGCCAGCAAGTGATGTAGGGACAATTCTGTCACAAGATCTTATTCTGAGAGATTTCAACAAGATATAATAATGTTGAAAACACCTAGGGAATGCACATGTTAATTTTTCTGTTTAAATCATATGGCACACAATATCATTCACATTTATTGCCATGCAGGTTACCTCCTTCATATTATTTTCTATTTCCAGCTTCACACTTTTCTTAGCTGGTTGCAGCTGACAAGCACTATATTGAAAAGCCAAAGCAAATCCCTAGAGAATGTGTTTAATACCCAAATAAAATAATTTCATGAATTCTTCATGATTTTAGCAAGCTCTCAAGAGTGATTTCACATAGCAGAATGAACAGTGATGAATCAAACAGATCAAGCAAATTACTTTGCATATTTATGTGTCCCTTTCCACTTGATTGCTTTGAGAACCAGTCCCACGCTGACCGGCACCTCTTAAAGTCATTTCCACTTACACTGAGAGTGCAACTCACTGTCACATGAGTTGGAAGCATTTCATATCCACTGTTTACAAGTGTAAATGGACAAAGAAAGGAAGCAAAGACTTCAGTCCTCTTTGATTACTAGTCTCTGCCAAAGTGATTATTATGCTATTTCTTTCCACTCTAACTTGAAGACAGATTTTGCAGTTTGTTTCCTAGAACTACTTCTAGAAAGCCTGTATGTTCACCTTTATGTAAAAGAAATTTATAAAAGAGTTGTCAGCACTGCTGTATGAGAAGATGAAATTATTCCATGCTAAGTGAAAAAAAAAATAAATCTTGAAAGAAAAAATGAAAAGGAATAAAGAGCATGTACAGTGGAACACAGCAGACAATCAAATAGAAGTAGACAGAATAATTATAGATGTCTGAATAACACTCCAGATGGCATTTTGGGCATCACAGTTAATAAGCAGGCTGTTTCAGGGGACCAGCATGTTAGCACATTATTGCAACAACTGGAAACCAGCAGCTGAAGCATGTCTGTCTGATTATCCAGGGAGCAGGCTACATGCAGCAGCCAAAACCAAGAAAAATACAGCATCTGGATGCTTACTGGTATGACAGGTTCAGGAACCCATTTTTCATAACAGTAAGGACATGTTTAAAAGAAGTTACCACAGCCATAAATACCAGCCAATTCATGAAGAAGTGGTCTTTGGCCAGTTAATTTGGCATAAAGTTTGGGGATTTAAAAAAGTATCTTTTGAGCATTAATTACCCATCTATATATTTAAATTAAAATTTCTACACTTCTGGTCAGATGAAAATCAAGCTGGTTCCTTAGTTCTTCTCTCCCTCTGTGCAAATTTATTTTAGTAAAAGCAACAATAATAGCTGAAAGGGAGTTTACACTAAGATTTCATTTTATTCCCTTTTTCACCATTGGATTCTGCAAACTACTTCTGCAATTGCAACTGTTCGGGCTGAATGTTAAATTGTCTGCCAAAATAAGCTTGATACTTTGTCAGTTATCTTCTCAAATGAAATACATCATCTTCAGTACAGCAAAGAGTCCCATTGCTGATATGCAGCCCTCAGGAAATGTGTTTCAGGGATGGAAGGTCTGATATTTCCATTAAGTAGAAAGACCCTCAGCAACACCCACCCCACAGTAAGCCCTAAATTTATTCTAAAACAGCAGTCCTGTGAAAACATAATACATGATATTCTCCCAAATGTAAAAAAATAATGTGCCTTCTTACTTTCAATTTCAAATCAAGGTTACACCATAGAGCTCCTATGGATCTGAAATCTGAGATAAACTCAATAGTTTCAGCTCTGGAATTAGATGTTTTAATGCTGAGTATCTTCATTCTTTTTCTTTTGTTCCTGTCTTCAGGTTTTCCCGTTAATGACTCTTCAGGTCTCTTTGTACTTGAACAGATCTACACATAACTATTCCAACAAAACAAACAAAAAACCTTTAACACTAATCTCTAAAATATTAGCGAAATAAATATTTGAAACAATCTCTTAAGCTCATGGTATGGTTTTTAACTATTTGCATTGAAAAAATGACAGTTCTTTACTGCTCCTTGGTTGACAAGAAATCCCCTTGTAAGTTCTGTAGAACACATTTGTCAATTAAAGCATTTGCAGAGCCCTCCTACCTCCCCAAGGGTGTTAGTTGCTTGTTTTGAGAACAAAATAAATACGTTGGGGTGTGTGTGTGTGTCTGGGATTGTTATGTCACTGTATCAGAAAATAATAAAGAAAAGTTTGGTTTGGAGAAGACAGTGAAAATATGCAGTAGTTTTCTAGCTCACTGTGATATAAAACGTATTTATCTATGTACACAGATTCCACCCTCACTGAAGGATTTCCTGGTGTAATACTGAACAATACGTAGCTTGATGTGCCTCAAGGTTGGCACACATACCCATTCCTAGTATCTTTTGTCCTCTGGGAAGAAAAAAATAATCAAATGCAGCAGAAATGAAGGCAATTTATGTCTAATTTATAGTGTCTTCCTTCGTTCTTGCTTTCTTCCTTAGTATCTATTTCAGCTTGTCTACACTTGTGTTAAAAGAAAACTACAAAAAATCTAGAGTGTCATGAGACAAGTCAGGTAGGGGCTTTGATTGGTAAATTATACTAGATATGATGTGAATCCTAATTCAACAGGGTACTGTGGTTGGTGAGATCTTGCTTTTTTTCTTCTCTTCTAGACAATGTTTAATTCAAATCAAAGCAAAATGTAACCTGAGATGCTAAGAAATTAAACACAAGTCAGAAAATAGCCAAAGGTATTTGTTCTCAAAACATAAGCTCATATTACACACTTTAAACATAATTAATTAACATGTAAATTCAACAAGGAGAATCAGAGTATCGAGTATTATTTAGGCCCAGCTTGATTAAGTAAACTTTGTGGGAGAGGTTTTAGCATTTCTTGGACTAACTCTGAAAACACTGCATGCCAGATAAGCCACAAAGGACAAAAAAGGCATAAAAAGAGCTGGAAAATGTAAAGGTTGCCAAGTCCCCCATTGTAAGTTCAAGAGTTCCCATCTACTCTGTACAGGGAAATCTCCTTGAGCAACATCTAGACCACTGAAGTAAATTATGGAAATTTTAAAGAAACATAGAAGAAGCATAACAAAAGTTTGGTTTGCCAGCATCAAAGCAATGTCTCACATGCTTGCCCTGGAGGGGAGATTATTAATAAGAAATGGCCCACCTCTGCTAGACAAGATTTTAATGGAGTTTGGATCCTAATATGCTTTGGCATTTCTCTGACCTCCTTTGTATTATGGGCACCTTGTCCCTCTTCTCTGTATCTCCTCTACATGCTGCTAAAACATTTGACAAAACTTCCAAAGTCTGCTGACATTCTACTATTAACCTCACAATCAGCAAAAAATTTTGTGTGAATTAAATTAATTTCCTTTGAAAAATCACAACAGATTCACAAAACTCCTCCCAAAGCTCAAGAACTCAAAAAAAAGGCACTCAGAATTACTATTTGTATCTTGCCCAGATTACTTTTCTTGGTTTTGTTTCTCCCGATACTTATCTTAAATGTCTTTTTTTGAGTCCATAACACGGTTTTTTGAACAGTGGTCTGTTCAATGTAAACTACACATAACAAAGAGGAGAAACGAGAAGAAAAGTTGTCCTCATACGGGGTATTTTCACCTGTATGAATCAGCAGTAAACCACCACAATCCTGAAACAGTACATAAGACATATCATGGTCTCTGGTTAGGCGCAGTAATATATTGTGTTGTCTGTCTTCAGAGGAAGCCTGAGATTAAACTCAGAAATGTGTCTTTGAATGGATTCAGTGATGTTCAGCGTTAAGGCCACTGAGGAACCACGAGCAAAGATGGCTTGCAAGTTCAGAAGTTTTTCAGGATTTTTCAGGTCTAAACATATAAATCCCCTCCATTAAAATAAGATAAATCAAACTCCTTGTTTACAGCAGAAGCAAGATACTCATTAAGATTCTGTGAAATCTCAGCTCATGAAAATGCCACTGATTTACAAGATGCTCAAAGATAAAGGTGATTACTGTTCATTATTTGAATTATACTCGTACCAGAAGGAACAAGGAAGATTGATACCTCATTGTGCTGGGCACAATATAAAATACAGAATAAAAGACAGTTCCTGACATAACAAAGATAACAATCTAAATAAAGAAAAAAAAGGTAAAAAAGGTAAAAAAAAAACATGGGGAAATAAAACTACTTGTCTGGAATAATAGGCACTTTTTTACCAGGTGAACAACAGAGGATGTAGGTGTCCTGAATCAGGATGAGTGTCTGATGTCTGTGCTTCACAGCATCACAATGGGAACAGAACAAGTGTCTTTCACAAACAATCTAAATCAAGACATTTAACTCAAATGGAGAAGAATCACCAGAGCCTACAATTACCACGATTGCCATGGTCACAGGTTCAGGGAATGGAATGTCCTTCTTACTTTCTCAGTAAAATTCAAAGTTTTTTACTCATTTCTTGGGAAGACAGGCAAAAGGAAAGCTGATTAGGCAGCTACCTTTATCTGTAGAGAGATCTGCACCGATACCAGACAGTGAGGTGGATGGAAGGTGATCTTACCGAAGTTTCCTTTGAATGGTTCCTGCGACCAGCAATAGGAGAGGAGAGTATCATAGGCCAGAGGGGAAAGGAATTCAGAGATAAAACTTTGAATGAGTGTTTTGCTGAGAAAAGTATCATTTACTAAACAGATCATCAGATTAATCATCTGTTAAAGTAAAAAAAAAAAACAAAACCCAAAACAAAAATTGTTGTGCAAGCTTCCAGGAAAACAGCTGTCAGCAGCAGACAGAAGATGAGGTGAAGCCATGATGTTAAACATTGTTTTAGGCCTTTAAACCTCTGAGTACTTTTCACACAGTAGCTTAGGTCACTAATGAAAATAGTTTATTAAAGTTTAACCTGTTCCCTTGTGAGGCACAGCAAAAAAACCACGGTTCATTATGATGAGAGGCTTTTTCTGTTTGTGTTCCACATTGAAGACCTGGATTTTGAATAGGTGGGAAGCTGATCAGGATAAAAGAGCCTGTCAGAGTGCAGATGAAAACTTTTGAAGTTCACAAGTGCTTCACATCTCACTTTGGGCTCTCAGTCCCTCATTTTCGACATATTCATATTCTGTCATCAGGATTTTTGTTAACATAATGCTGTAGAAGAGTGAGCCTGTAAAATGAGACTGCTAAATCCCAGCTTTATTCTCTAATGACTGCCTATCAAATATGTTCAGATTACCTGTCAAAGAGAAGATGTTTTTAAATTTCTAGTTCCTCAAGCCATGTGGGAACCCAAAAATCCCAGCACTGCTGCCTTTGACAATCACACCAGTAAGAAAAAATACACATTCAGAATGTAGCTGACAATCGCACTAATTTTGCCAGCAAAGCACAATAACTTGCACCTTTATAGCTACTATGCGTTTTCAAGATAGAAAAAACCCACACTTCTCAGTAAAATAAGTAAATATAAATATGTTAGGGTTACATAGTTACCATTTACATAAAGGGGTTTTTTTTTGTCAAAGCTCTGTAAGAACTCAGGAATTTGCAACGTGGATTTTCATGAAAGGATTGATGTACCTGCACCTAGGCAGAAGCTTAAGGTTTGGAAGAGGTATGCTGAGGTTCTTCTGTCAGAGATCTGCTCTTCTGTCAGAGATTTGTTAGGTATACACAGAGAGAGGTCTTTTCTATACAGGCAACTAGAACAGATATTCAGGAACTATTACCCCACAATAAATCTCCTGATAAAGTTACCATGTTTGAAGTGACTGTGTTGTGCAGGTATTCTGTTCCAGAATCATATGTTCTTGTTTAGAAATACAGCAAGACATGCTGAGTGCAACTGTTACTATGAGAATAGCTTTTCCATTTAAATCCCTTGTTGCTTGTAAGCCTTTAACATCACTCATCCACGTTTCACAGATGAAGAGCTGAAGCAAATAATATTTCCCTACCTCAGAAAGGAGGGTAAATATATTAAAGAATGAAAAATGCCGGTTGTGAATATGTGTTTTAATTCCCTTAGTAAAGAACCAAATATAAAGAATTTTGAGTAATATAGTCAATAGTGAAGTAAAGGATGGCATATGTATAACTTATGCTGCTTACTTAGAACCAACGCAAAGGTAAAGCATAAAAAAAAAAAAAAAAAAAGCTTTTCACTCTCTAAAAATAAATCACTGCTTCACTGCTTTAAACTGCATAAAATACAGTACACTTTATTATGTCACTGCACTATTTTAGAAGCGCAGGACTGCAAACTTCTAGGAGGGTGGGCATTACAAGAAACATTTATCAATGGAATTTGCTGTAGTGATAAAGGGTGATACCCAGGAAACCTAAAAGAATGTCATTGTGACTTGTTTTGTGGCAACTCTTTTAGTAACTTCTCTTTATGACAAAGATTTCTTTTTGTTTGTATAGGCATCCTTCCTCGGAGGGCATTCTACTAAATATGGCTTTCTGCTAAGAGAGTGAAGCTTCGAGGGCTCTGATATGTGTAGTGGTAATAAACAGCCTGGTAGCACTGTCAGATGCATCAGAAATCTGACAGAAGGAGAGAAGGGAAAGGGAAGGATTGAATCTAACCATATTAGACTTCGAAATGTTCCAATGCAATTATTTTTCAATGTTATTACATTGTTACTAAAGCCATACAAAACAGACTATATACTTTTGCCAGCATTTGTCATCTTTCCTCTTATCTGCCTCAATCCTACTTCACTGGTTCCTCTGAAATTGACTCTTTATACATGACATTAAATTACAGTTATACAGGTATTTATGGCTGCAGTTCAGGTAGCCAGGAGTACTGCCAATTTTCAAAAGCAAATGAACTTACATTTTTCTATTTTTTTCTCTTTTTCTGTTTCTTTTTTTGAGGGGAATATTTTTTATTTTGAAGCAAAAGCTCCAATTACTTCCTCTGGAATATTAATATTCTGAATAATAGTGCAGATAATTTTCTAATACTTGCGCATTTCCAGATGGAATTAAAGAAAATTAAAAGGAAAGCTGATAACTTTATCAATAGCATTACTCAGGTAGAGCTACAGGATACCTTTTTTTCCCCCCCAGAAAAAACAGAAAAGAGTCTTGGGCGCTGACGGGAGTTTCTCTGACCTATATTGCACGTCTGCTCTAAAGTCGAAGCAGTCAGAATGCTTTGAGGGATACTCCTTAAGTGTGTGTTAACTTAAAACACAACCTGTAGGGTATCAAGAGTCACTCAAGGATGTACAACAAAACTGTCTCCACCATGGCAGGCATGCCTTAGCCAAATATCCTTCTGTACATGCAATAAAATTTCAAAGCACCATATCTGCATATACAATAAAGATAGCCAGTATAGTGCTGAAAGTACATTGGAGACTAAGGACCACCCTGACGTTCAAGTTAAGTACATCATACGTTTTACTGAACAGAATTTGGGAGCAGAACTCTATAAGCAGCAGATACTTTGTCTACATATAAGACAATACAAAATTTACCCATGGATGGAACTCAGCTAGCTTTGTCCCTCTTAGATACATGCTGGAAAACTCATGAATTGTTGTAAGACCACAGTCAGTATGCAAACAATTAAACGGTATTTACTATTGTTGGTTTTTTTGATTTCTCAACTTTTCAAAAAGCAAAGCACTTTGAATATAGCCTAACAATTCCTTTGAAAAATTGAAAATGTCAACCAAACAAAAAGGCCTGCACCTTTTTCCCTCTCTCTTCATCAATATTTCCAATCCATAGGTGCAAAATATACTTAAATAGAATAAAACCTTTAGTAATGCAAACAGAACAGTAACTGTTGAGGAGCAGTGATATGCCTTAAATACTTCTCTTGACTATATTGATGTTCTGTATAACGATTTTGTTGTGGTTGTTTTCTAAAAGATACTGTATGTATCATATCAAGAACATGTAGATTATACTTGAGTCTGTTTAAATGAAACAAGAACTGGCTTAAGTGTAACTTTGCTGTTGTTACACCATAAAGTTGTAAAGACAAGCCAGTGACTTTAAACTGTTCACAGTATTTATTATCTGAATGCTGCTGCAAAATGCATTTTTATAGCCTCAGCACTTGGTAGGCATTAAATAGCTGTCAGAGGAGAGTTACTTTCAAGAGTAACCTTGTTAGGTTTTTAACACAGGTTTCACAGCACAGCCAGCCTGACTCACCAAAAATGCCTAGCTCAGGTATAAGCAGCTACATAGTACAGCCTTACATAAGTTACTGCGTCCTTCCCTGTCTTTATAGAACAGCAAATATTCCCCCCACCCCATGTCCCTAGAGGAGACACATATCACCTTTCTTTGTGCTTCACACACTGAACTCCCCTTGCTCCTCTATGCACATGGAGTGAAAGGAAGTCAGTGGGGAACTACCAGACCACCCTGGGTACAAACTATACAGGTCATGACTCCAAGCGAATGCGAAACTATTCACCTGGCCATGTGACACTCCAAGCCGTATCAGCTAAAAGCAGGATTTAATGGACAAATTTTGAACATGGACACACTATACCTGGGATAAAATCTAGTCTAGCTCTTCACTGCAGGCATAACTTCACACTAAAATAAAGGATATATTACCAGTATGTTTCAGCGCATTAATAATATAAATAGTTGATATGGGTAAATTAGGGAAAAATAAAAAAGAAAAAGAAGAAAAAGAGAGAGAGAGAGTGTACATGTGCACTTTTTGACCCTCTATCAATACTGTTATCTGTAACTGGCATGGAAGAGAATAAAACAAAGAGTTTGAATCATGAAAATTCCATGTCTAGAGCTAACTGGTTTGCACTAGTTAGCACTGGAACTCACTATGTCTGCTTTTCATTGGCTATAATTCACCAGTATGAAGGACTCTATTACAATAATCAATGATGCTTTACATGACAAAATGAAAATTCATAACAATAAGCTTAATCAGAACCGGGAAAATAAGCACTATTCCAGAACTGGGAAAATAAGCACTAAGATTCATACTATTTGGTCTTAACTATGTTTTGAGTTTGTAAACACACGGATAAGGCAAGTCTGCAGCATCTGCAATCATTCCTCATAATTACATCAATATATTGGGAACTGAAATGAAAACCATTTCCTTTAATCCCCAAATAATGCAAGTTACTTTAAAGTACTTGATCAAACTACTTCAACAGATGTGTATAGCCTAGGTTTCATTTTGATACCCTAAACACATTGCACAACAGAATGATAGGAGAGAAAGACTACTTATAAGCAATACTTTGGAAGTATTTGCTACAAAGAAAATAATAAGAAAATCAGAGAGGAGATTACAGTTGCTAGCACTGGAAATATTTTCAACATGTCCTTATTTAGACAGTAAAATAGAAAGGTGCTGACAGCTGTTTTCACTAATGAGGAAGAATGAGATTGATTTTAACTCCAATTTTAGACAGGTCCCACAGGCTGACTGATTCAGGCCCAGAGTGCTGGAGCAGAAGCATTGTCAGCAAAACTGGTGAATGGATATTAGGTGGACAATTTTGAAAGCAGGAATCTGGATTAGTTTGGACCCAGGTTATACATGAGAAAACAGAAAATTCCCAGGTGAGCTAGGGAGGACACTGTGGGCTCCTCCCACAGGAGACAGATTTAGAATGAAGAAGTAATGGAAGAGGAAAAGGAAGTAGCCCAGAACAACAAAGCCAGACAAAAGTTTGCATGAAGTTAGGGTAGACTAAAATGCTGACACTGAGACAGAAAAAAGTAGTTGATGGCTTAATTGCAAGCGGGTTCTCTCAAGTGGAGAGCATGGCATCTGTTGAAAACACAGGACAACATGGTCTAATCTGTTCTGTACAGGTACTTACACCATACTCACCACCATAATGTGAATGCCCTCCAGCAGTGCATTAAGCTACATGATTAACATCTGCTAGCGGTTGTGCTAATTTTCCATCATTCTATCAGGTACTGCAAAACCAGTGAGAGTTAAAGATGCTCTTAAAAACAGGCCTTTTCATGGCAGGAAGGTGGTTAATGGATATTCAGGTTAATATACATCCCACTGAGTTCTGTCAAGACTGTAAATCACCATCCTAGGATAAATTTCTATTTATCCAGAGACTACAATGTTCATTGCAGGTAGCATCATGACATAGTCCTTGAAAGGCTAAGAGTTACAGGAAATAATTTTCCAAGTAGGCAGTCAACAGAAAAATTTTGCACAGACCCATTTTAAAGTGGTAAGGATTCCAGTTAAATCCCTGAGGTCTGATTCTTCTTTCATTTACAACCAGTTGATCCTTATGTGACACCCACCACCTTCAGTACTTTTCCCTGATTTAATTCTGTATAAGGAAGAAGAAGAAACACATTTTCAAAATCATGGCCGACTTCTCCCAAGTTGTTCAAACTCACAAACCATAAGCAGTGATCCGTGTATTTTGAACTACATGAAAGAATATTTCCATGAGATCAAGGAACTGAATAATGCAGACTCAGATTTGCCTTATCAATGCCATGCAGATTGGACCAGTCTAATGTGAAATAAATCTATACTCTGCTGGCATTAAAAGTAGGCACTATGTGCCTAGAGAACTCTGAAGATGACTAGAGGCATAGCAAAGTCATATGGGTTATGCCTGCTTTTTTCACTACAGCACTAAAGGAAATATATCTAGATCAGACTCTGACTACATTTCTTTAGAATTGCCACGGCAAGATTTATCAAGGTACGCCTGGAGACTGACTGCCCATGACGCATCTTCTTGTGGTTCAAAAACTGATTATAACCATTACATTGGGATGGAGACTCATATTCCTCTTAAGTTATTGTCACTGAATTGAAGATATATTCTGCTTTTACAAGTTTTATTAATTACTCACTATTACCATCTAAATCAAAATATTTTCAACAGGTAAGTACTTTCTAAATGCTTCTGCTATGTGGCTTTACAGATGGAAAGACGCCTAATTTTAAGTTGCAGCACTGACTCCTAAGCCTTCTGATACCTTCCGATACCTTCACCGTCTGATTCCATAAACATGATTGCATTTCACCTGCTAAACCACTGGGCAACAAGATTCCTCCCTAATACTTAGTTTCAACTTAGAACAATGATCTGGACTTACTAAACACACCTCAAACCCTGGATCACTGGATCCCAATCTGTGATAAGTATGCCGCTGCTGTCATGTTTACCAATTGCTTCACCCTTTGATTTCACGATACCTTTTTAAATGGCACCTGAACCAACCAGAAGTCTGGTGGCTACCAACTTAGGCATTTTTCTGCTTCCCATTTCCTCCTAAGATCAAGGGAAATCCCTGTCTCAATTTATCTCCCAGTAGCAAGTGAGCACAGAAAAATATTAGCAAAGTGACCATCCAGTACAAAAGATAGCTACATCACTTACCGAACAGTTACTTAAACTGTGACATGAATTAAAAACACTTTGGCCACTCACTTTCTATCAAGTAATTTTTTGAATATTGAAAAGAATTAAAAGTAACCACTGTAGTTTTCCTACAAGGTGCCTGCCTACTACATAAGATGTAACAGTTCTTCTCCACCACAATTGAGCTGGTGTTTTTGTGATTCAAGGATGTTGACATGCGGTTTTATTGAGCAGCGTATTATTTTCCTGATGGGGTGGGTACCACGAAGTCGTACTTCAAAAGGCCTCTCTCTACTCTTTTCAAAAGGAGACAGAATAGCATTGTCTTCAGCATCAGTAAAATGTGTGGGTGGCTGCATGGAAACAGTATTATACAGTGTGGGTAATTGCTTAGTCGTGCCTTTCAGTTAACTAAGCTTAGGCTTGTTGTTTTGTCTTGATTAGCCACGCAAGTCAGCTTGAATGTTTCACTTCTGGGAGAAATTTCACAAGCACCTCAGTGTTCATTTTATTGTCTGAACAGAAAACTGATATTGATAAAGAACCCTGCCCAGGTGAAACGGATTAAAATAATCTCTGAAAGTCCCAGAACCACCAGCTTTATCACTAACAAAGATGGAACCATTCCCAGAACTAGAATATTAATAGATGGTTACTGAAGGAAAAGTATCAAAGATTAATGTATCGTCTTATCGTTGAAGGAAGCTTGTACCTCTCATTCTGGGTTGACAGCAGTTAAAATATTTCTGCAGTACACAACTTCAGTATAAAACCTTTTTCTGCTGTGGTTACATCCTAAAGAGAAGCAATTAGAACAAAAACATTAGCAGTGAGCACACTAGTCTTTACGATAAATTTATTGTTGCAATCTAACTGGAGGCAAAAGTCTTCAGGAAAAAAAAATCCTGATAAAGTTTATATCCATAAAGAAAAATCAGGTTTGACAATGTTCTGTTCCATGGGATGATTGTAACATTTTTGGCACAGGACATCCTAATACACTAGGAAAAAAAAAAAAAAAAAAGAAACAATTGGGTTTCTAAAATAAAACCTGTTTCCAGCATTAAAATCTAGCTCTATTTCCCTAAGCTGGCACCTGTGATAAGGAAATGAAAGACTCAAACTCTTTTTCTTTTCTTCTGACAGCTGATATTCCACAACAGGCCAGCTATCCTGCCGTGGTTTGACACCTCTTTGTCAAGCAGGGCATTTCCTCTGCATGAAGGCATCTGATGCTGTGAAGACCAGAGAACCAGCTGCAACAGTAACACAGTCACAGTGATGACTAAGGACAGGATTTTCAAAAAGGCTCAAGTCATTTATGATCAATGATCCCATTGAAAGTTAAAGATGTCTGGGCTTCAAAATTACTATATTCTTTTAAAAACAAAAAAAATAAATCTACCTTCAAAAAATTCATTACAAGATTTCCTCTAGCTTATAATGAATATAAGGAGGAACACAGAATATAAGATGAGGTAGTTGCATTTCACAGTTGCAGCCATGAAAAGCAACTCTTTCCTAGTTTTTATTTGTTGCATCCTCTTTGAAAATGGTCTTTGTTTTAGGCAACTCAACTCTTTGTTGCAGACGGGTTTGTCCCTAAACACTCCAAAAGAAGATTTTTCATTCTGTAGAGCTCATATGAAGATTTAGAAATTATTCTGAAAAACTTGTAAATTTGGATTATGTGCGGTGATAGACGTCTTTCTTTACAAAATCCTACCCTTGATTCCCGAGCCCAAACCAAACCAAGCACAAGGGAAAAAAAAAAAAAATGAAGAAGGGACTTGCTTTTATGGTGTGTGGGATGCTTCAGTCCTGTTCTTACAGGTATATATTAAAGAAGCTGAAGGCTTTTTCAGGATGCCATAAAGCTGAGCACCTCAGAAGACAGCTGGGAACTTCTGGACAGTTCAGCACTTCAGATGCATTCTGGCCATATCTCCTCCAATGGTAGCTTGACAAGGGGAGGCTAAAAAGGACCATTAGCTCTAAGTTGCCCTCACATGGAAGAAGAAACTGAGAAGTCTAACTGAACAACTTGCCACCTATTCTGTGCTACTGAGACAACAAAAGCAAATGGCAGTACATAACATCAACTTGTACTCAGGTTAACTTGTATAATTTTCCTTACAGAAAACCCTGAAAATGTTTGCTGTGCTGATTTGTGTCTTCCTCTGGAATGTCAAATGCACTAGAGAGCACAGTAAAAGGTCAGAAAGAGTTTGGGGCAAAATTACTGAAGATTTAATCCTGCTCTGTTAGTCTAGTTTGGCAACACAAAACACTAAAAAAATATAGTATGTCCTGTGCAGTTCAACATGCCAGTCTGTATTTCTTGCCTCTGGCTAGCAAACAGTGCAACTTAACCACATCTCAATTTATGGCTGTGTGATAGCCAGCTTCAGTTGCTGTCAGTCATACACCCCCTAAGGAAATTAATCATAATCATAATTTTGCACAGTCACTCTGCCAAGACTTTGTCATTAAAAAGCTTGATTATCCTTGTTAGTAGGGTTTTTAAAGTTTTACATATAAATGTTTATTCTCAAAGCTTGGTATTGGGAAACACTTGCTAAAGACAACTAGGCAAAGTGCTAACCCACCCTTTTTTGTTTTCTCTGCTAAAATAGCTTCTTGATTCTAATTAATTAAAGTAGACTTCATGTCATGTGAGGAGCCATTGCAGCTGCCACAAGGATATTACATATTTTTTAACAGAGGGAAAAGCTCTGAGTCATCTTGACATGAAGAAAGAGTTTTTCTATTTAGATGTCAGAGCTACACAATCAGTTTCAAGACCCCTTTTTTTACTGTTTGGCATTTCAGATGAAGTGATCTGGAAAGGATAAAGTGATTTATACCCTAAGGTGGCATTGCTAGTAAATAGCTCAGACCAGGTTGTCAGAAAAGTAAGGTTAAAAGGAAAAAACCAGTTAGAGAGCTGATGCACTACCTCAAGCGCAATGGAAGAGTCAGCTGGATGGCTTGGCTCCAGTCTCAGGCCAAACACCATGAGGACGCTGTGGCATCAGTATGCCGACAGACCACGGCAAAGTGGCATGGGGTGAAGCAGCCATCAACATCAGTCGCACAAACACCTCCCTGGGGCCCTGCAGCCCACAAGTAAGGTACAAAAGGAACAGGATTTGTTATTCCCTGTTTCAAAAAGTACTGCGCTTATCTTCTCACTCCCAGGAGTCAATAAAAAGCAAGTTAAATCAGATTCATTTTTTTCTGGTGATATAATGCAAACTGGGTTCGAAGGCCTGGAACACAGAGATATACTGATCCAAGCAAGAAAGATGGGATAGCAAGGCAGGCCAGTCAAGCCTCACACTGGAGACAAACTAAATTCAAATGTCCTTTCTTTGATGGTACATCCTTGTCACTACTATATTTCTTAATTTATTAAGGTAGACAGATGCAAAAGTGCCAGAATGATAAAAATAAGGCAACTATATGGAAAATGTGAAGGAAATATTATCTCTCTGCCTCCTTTAAACTTGTGATCTTGCGCAGAACCATTTTACACTTAAGTGAAACTCTCCCTGATCAGAATTTCCTGCAATACCTTAGGGGAAAAAATTGCATGCAAAACCACTTCAACAAATGTTTCTGAATGCAAAGGTCAGAGAAGAACCAAACTGTTTTCAAGATTACATTATCAGGAAAGATTCCCAGAGTGAGAGAAACATCAATAAAAATAAAAGAGTCCTGAGAACACAAGCTGAAAATTGTTTGCTTGCAATTATTCCATTTATTTTTGTGATGTGCCTTTCTGTTGACACATTTATCCCAAAAGGATACTCAATGTTCGTGGCAGAAATATCATATAAAGAATATGAAATTCTCTTTCAATGAAAAGTATGGAAGCACACACTAAAAATACAGAAAATAATTTTCTGATACTGACAACACTGAGTATTGCCCTGCTTATTTCTGCTATTCAATGATCAAACAGCAGAAGGACGAAGATACTAGTATTTTGAATAAATAGTATAATTAGTAACCTAAACAAGAACAAACAAAAAGTACAGAGCCAATTTACCAATGGGAGAGGGGAATGTATTGAGAATTCAATTATGTTCAGCATTTATTATTTTAATATGCAAGTCTTCTATTTTGCAGTCTGTACAATTCTTTTCATTAAAAATTCCAAAATATGCAAATATGTATTCATGCCTTAGAGACATTTTCCTGAAAACATGTTTGTAGATATTTCATATAAACATGGGCAAGCACTCAGGTTACTATTTAAACAATCTTGTCCAAATGTGCACATATGTATTCATTTAGAATTTGTATTTACGTATGCAGATCAGGTAAGCCTGTGACCTTTTTGCATATTTACTCACCCAATTTTCTCACCAACATACGTATTTTTTATTTCTGGGGAAAAAGATAATAGATAATACTTCATAATTTCGTTATTTCAGCCTAAACCTAATAGTGCAAACATGAGCATCCATGAATTATTTCAAGCACAAGAGAAGTGCTTTCAACAAAAGAAGTTACTCGCACTGTAATGCTTTGCCGGGCGTCTTAATACAAGAAAAATGTGTCTAATCTAAAAAGGTATCAGACTAAAAGTTTTTTCTCACACAGTCACACCCAGAATTTTCAAGAAATAAACAGTTTATGAGTACTGCATATTAAGACAATTATTTTATCACTCCTGCAGGTTTTTAGACAAGGATAAAGAAACCATAGATGAAGACAGATGCTTGTACTAATATTGACTCTATGAACTGTTTTCACTGCTGTCGATTATGAAAATCCTTTTCAGAAAGCAGTTGATGATTTTGAATGTCCTACTTTTGCAGGGACCAAACAAGCCCTTTTCAAGGATTTTGAGGGCTGATGTCATGGCATTTCTTGCACAAGATGAGTTTCTGGTATTTTCTAAGGGTGCTCATGTCAGTCTCAAATTAAGGAACCCCTTCACCACCCCACATTTTCAAATATAAACTGTATACTGGGAGCAAATAGGGCTGCTCTGTAAGATACTGATTCTTCTGTACTCTGCACGACCAAAGTCTCTTGACTTGGAGTGAAATTTAGAAAAACTCTGTAAGACATAATTCTTCCTCCAAAATCCATATGATGTAAGAGATGGCTAAAAAAAAAGGGTAACTTAGGGACATGACACTGTTTATATGATAGTACGCAGAAGAGGAACAGCAAGAAGCATTTTGCACCAGTCTTGTTCTACTGCCTTGTAGACGAACACCTCATCCACTGGATTATGTTCCATTGCTGTGAACAATTCCCCTCATGCAGTTTGCAAGGTATGATTAATTTTGCATAAGCCATTTACAAATACCACCCTAAATCTTACAAAGCAGGGACTGCAAGGTAATTGCTGCAATTTGATTCTTCTTTGAAAGCATACAGATTCTGTATTTAAGAACATATCCTGAATTCCATCAATGATTTGTGGAACATGATTATCATATCTAAAATTTGAAAGCACTAAAAGATAGAAAATGAAAGTAGAATATAAATTACCCAGCATCAGTGCCTCATTATAGGGAAAAAAAATATTTAGAAAAGAACTGATGATGCCTGAGATTCACACTGATTTAGCCTTTAACAAGCTGGCGTGTTGTATTTTATGGTGCAATGTAATCACAGTTGCACTTTTTTATTGTTCAAATTTTTTGTATCCTGTAAATGGCATTAGATAAGTCTATAAATAATAATGTGGTAGCTAATTGGGCCACAGCCATATTTTTTTACTTCCTTAATGCATTCTATGCTATAAAACTAGTGTGAGGCTGGTAACGCTAGGAAAAATAAGCACAATTAGCCTTCTCTATACACAATTACACATTTCAAGATCTAGCTAAGTGGGTTGGTATTACGCTTTCCTGCCACCAGTTCAGGAAAGTCAGATCACTGATTAAAGTCAAAATCAGCTGTGGAAAAATCTTCACATAACACTACAGCATTGTGTGTTCCATACCTACAAGGAGACTTCCAGATGTTTTAGTGGGACAGTTCTCCTTTATCCTTACTCTCCTCTATATAGACAAGTAGCTTACATGCTCATATTCAACTACATAGGGAGGATGAGAAAAATTGTATCAAATACAGTGAAGAAAAATTTGCAATAACTTTTAAAAGTATAATAATACAGAAATATGTATGATAAAAAAAATGTACTCTTTCATAGTCTTTCAGGGAAGAAAGTAAGTGCTAATTAGAGACTGTATTAACTGGCATTTCCCTTTTCTAGTCCCGAGACAAGAAGGGCACCATTTCAGAAGGCATAAGATTAGGTACCGTGGCAGTAAGACCATATGGCCTGTCCTACTTTTAAGAAAAATACTAATAGGTTGAATATAAATGAACTGCTCCAGGACTTTGAGAAGGACTCTCACACAGATTACCCAGCATATTATTTAACTAAACTTTCTCTCATGCTCTAGCTACAATTTTCTGAATTAGAAGATGTAATGGAAATCTCAACCTATTAATGGGTACAGCCTTACAGGCCTATATGGGCTTGGAAGCAGAAACTGTATGGTGACCATAAGAACATATTCTGGTGGTCTTTGCCTTTGCTTCCGATGGTTTGTTCCTTTTACAGTATTTTGTTATAACTACTGCTGATAGGTATCAAGGTTAAAGGAAACTTAGGCCACAATGGTTTTGGGATATTAAAGTATCTTAAATTTTACATATGGATCTATTACATTCATTAAATAAACTTTGTGGAATGGTCTGACTTTTTCTGGATTAGCCTATCACTTTGCCCTCAGATGGACCAGACTCAATTTACCTGATGAAAAAGCCAACACTGTCCAAAATTTGCTAACAACTGATACCAACCTAACCTGAGAACCTCTTTTAAGAAAAATTGAAAACAACCCAAACCCCAATAAACAAATCAAACAAGAAGGATCTTCTTTTCTCTTTTTTTGTTCTTTTCCTGTGTATGTAATCAGTTTGACTTAAAAAAGAACACATCATTTTGTAAGTAAGCTCCCAATGTTTTGGTGGACATCATTAACAGGCCATCATTATCAAACAAAACAGGTTTTCTACTTCATATATTTTTGCCTGCACAGTCAGATGAAGAAAGAACCTTAGCATCCTCTGTGAGCTTGTCAGGAATATGAATCTCCAAGGATACAACATTGAACAGAGAATACTAGGACACAACCAGAACCAGGGGAAGCCAAGCCATCTAAACAATGCAGCAGCAGTGTTTCCTTGGTCTCATTTAGGATGGAATCTCAACATTCAGTCTTTCAATTCTTATTCCTGTGAATTATTTTCTTTCCTTGCAAGTAAAATCTGTGATTGCTTTTTCTGTGTTTTGTTGTGTGTTTAACCCAGAAGTCACACCCTACTTAGCCATGGTTTCATAGATTAAAAATTGATTAAGGTTGAATCAGCTTACTGCCAGAAAATATTGTATGTTGGATTCACAATCTAGTCTGGGAAGCTTAGAAATGAGGTCTTTTCTTGATAGTGTCCTCTACGACAGTGTCACAAGCAAGGTCAGAAAACACAGTCCAGGTAAAATTGGTATCATGATATGCACACATCAATTAATGATTGTGCTCAGAGCAATTATCAGTATCAGGCCTTGAATCTTCATCTGTTCAAAGTTTTCAAATACATCTTGTAGGACTGAATACACCACATACCTTTCACCTCTAACACTAGCTTTGGAAAGATTACAAATGCCAAAGAGACAGGATCAGAGTTGAAGAGACAGACCCCAAATGAACCAGAAAAAGGAAAAAAAGCAACTTTAGAAAATCAAATGGGGACTGAAAATGCAGAATAAGTTACTAGGCAGCAGAAAGGAATAAATAAAAAACCAAGTACCTCCTTAAACAGACATAAAATAACTACTGCCCAGAGAAGTTGTGGATGCCCCATCTCTGGTAGTGTTCAAGGCCAGGCTGGATGGGTCTTTGAGCAACCTGGTCTAGTGGAAGGTGTCCCTGCCCATGGCAGGGGAGTTGGAGCTCAAAGATCTTTAAGGTCCCTTCCAACCCAAACCACTCTATGATTCTATGAATTATACAGAGCAACGAGATCATGTTGAGACATACTTCAACATGGCATGTATATGATATATTGTGTTCTACCTACTGCTGAAAAATACTCACCTGGAATACTCTGTCTAGTTTTGAGTATCACAGTTGAAGGAAAATATGGCTAAACACGAGCTATTTCAAAGAAAAACAACAGAAAATTAAGTCTTTTGTTAAACATGAGCTTTATAGAGACACTGAAGGAATTAGCTTTGTTCAGATTAGAAAAGAGATAAAGGAGGTAGATATCATGGAGGATTCCCAACAGGCAAACAGCCAAAAGAACACAGTGACCCTTTGCTCTCAGTGTCCACAGCAGGAAAAACATCAGCTTGCCTGCCAGACAGCAGACACAAGATATCCTTTCTCATAGCAAAGAACAGATATTCCATGGAACAGACGGCTTGGAAGGTGCAGTGTCTCCATCCTCAGAGGTTTTTAGGAGCAAGCTAGACAAATATAATTCTGGATTAATTTCAGCATATTTGATCCTGCCATGGATGACAGGTTTGATTAGGTGGCCTCATGAGGTACATCTGCTTCTACATTTCTATGACAGTCTTCATTCTGACTTTTCATGATCAAATGAAATCTTAAGCTTTTCAGATCTTTATCTCCCTGCAGACTTGCACAGGTTTTACTCTATTTTCCCCTTTCTAATAGTAATATGTTAAAAATCCCCTGTGCTTACCACAAGTTAAAAATCTTCTCTGGTATTCTCAGGCAATTTGAGCACTTAACTAGTACTCTCTGTGTGGAAGTAAATAACAGAGTTGTTTGGAAATGTAAAATGAACCAATGCAATGTACAGATGACATTTATCATTATGGACAAATAGGTAATTCACCAAAAATGAAGGATTATAAACAACAACACAAACTCTACACCAACAGGGGGGGGAAGGTTTATATTACTTCACCTTGAAATCATATTCCAGAAACATGAAATTTTGACTCCTGAAAAATTAGACTTCTTAAAATAAAGACTGAAAATTAGATGAAGTTGCCTATGAAGAGATCATTCTTATAGCTACTTAATTATCTTGGTTACTTCACTTGCTTCATGAAATAAGTCTCATTTATCACATGAACTTGCGAAACCATTAGTATCAATGCAATTTGGAGGTAAACACTAGATAACTAGTTAAACAGAAATTGAGCTAGAAGCTCTGTTTTTTATCAAAGGTTCTGTTCTAATAGTACTTTTTATCAAATCTTTGATTATGGTCTTTCTGTTGTTCTTCTGCCATCCAGATGTCTTCATTGTATGATCACAACCTTCTCTATACTGTAAGCAGTGTAGAACATTAACTGGAAGTGGAAATTTTAGGAACTAATGAAAAAGCACTAAAATTACTTTCTTAAAGCTGATCTCAATCATTTTTTCCAATCTCAATAATTAAGAACACTAAATGCATTTTACTAACACATGATGCTTGGCAGCTACATTTTAAAAAAGTATGGAATAACTGGTATGAATGAGAATTGGTCTGTTTGAAGTAAGACCACCCCACCCCGCCCCCCCCGTAACTCCTATTAAATTTGACCATCAAAACTTTTAGAAGGATAATTAGAATGAAACCAAATACATGAGGAATAACATCAAGAAGTCAAGAAGAAGTGGTAACAGAATTTGTATGTTTTTTTAACTATAAATTTGGTTTGGACTAAGTTTATAATCAGTATATTTTAATTCTGTGTTTGCTCAGGCTTTGGCACCCTGTCAATAGTTTGTTAAAACATAGACAAATCTGTGCTTGTGATAGCTAGATACTAAAACATAAATGGAGAAAAGATAATATTTTTTAATGTTATTAGACTATGATGTTTTGAAGATATTATCAAAGATGCAGGTAACATCAAATACATAGTATAAAAATTATTTAAATTATTTTTTACTTGTAGAGTTTAATAAGATTATTGACATGTTCAAATGACTGACTCAAAACTCCACTCTCCAGCCATACAGGCTGCAAACATTTTAAACTTTGTTAAACTCATTACTTATCTGACTTATTAAAATGATTCATCATCCTGTTATTATGACTGAATAGACACTTGCTATAATGTATACCAAAGTTATTTTAAATATAGGTAAAATTGAAAGTATGATTCTTGTATGTATGATTCCTCTATATGACTTCTACAGGTTGATTACAGTGGGCAGTAAAAATCAGGAGTTAACACAACTCACATACTACATATTCAAAGCTCATCCTTACTACAGAATTACTCATTTCACTAACAGAAAACAACTCTTTTTCATCTTCTCTTCATATTAATTTCCAATACATGTCCAATTCAAAGGGCAGAGGTGGAGAAAGCCTGCCTCAACACAGAGATTGTTTCTTAATGTGGTCCATGCAAAGTAGGTTGTAGTAATCCTGTATGACTGTATCTCAGATAATTATCAGTTTAAGGAATAAATAAAGTGTAATGGGTTGATTTTGGAAAAACATGTTATAAGTACATTTGGAAGTACACTTATTTTCTCATTCAAGACTAAACATTTTACTGTCACATTCAATGTCAGATTCTATACAAGCTTTTTCTTGGCCTCATCTACATTGGAGAACAAGCAGGAAGTTCGCTTCTCACAGCAGCAGAAACCAAAAGACTCTACTTCTGGAACCATAAGTTCATGGACTTATCAGCACCTTCGTGCTGGTCAGAATAGCACAAAGCAAGCCATGAAAAGGATCTTTATCAACACAAAGCTAACAAATAAGTCACACAACCTCTCCCTGTAGATCATTCATAGATATTCATCTAGGCTTTCTATAAAGGCAAGATTACTTTAGAAGGCAGTCAAAAATCCATCCTTTACTGTATGAAATACAGTATATTATCCCACTAGTAATCAAGCTCCAACAAAAAATGAGTCAAGGGTGGGGTGGGGTTCACCAGCATCATTCTTACTTGGAAACTCTCCTTGCATGGTTGAAGGCTTCTGATTTCTAGCTTAAAATTTATTCATAGCCAGCCTATGTGAATTTGCTTTTTATTTCTGCCAATTAATAACAGTTTAGATGTTTTTTCTTCAGAGTTATCAATGTCAATTTTTTTTCTTATTTCCTAGAATGGCTTTCAATAAAATTAATATACTGTAAATATTATTCCATTAAAACGCTGATTCTCTAGAAAATCTTGAAGATCAATTCTAATATAAATAAATTGCAAACAGCTCATAGGGAACCAAGGAGAATGTTCATAGCAGACATGCAGTAAGCCTGTCACGAATGGTCTCAGACTAACTGAGGAAGTCCCTGTGGAAGTTTGTATCTAAGACAGTCTGAAGGATTTATTAGCAAAGAAAATAAGCTATTTGTGGTTGTAACACAATATGTGGTTGTAACTAGGGCTAAAGAAGACACTGAGGCTATCATTGCCATTTAAAGCAATTCCTAGGGCTGCCTCAAGTTGAAGTGCGTTTATTTTTGTTTTTTCTTTCCCTATCATGCAGAATCTGTCACAGTGTAGTAAAAAAGGGTAGCACAAGTGATACAGATATCCAATTGTTGACATGACTGGTGAGAGGATTAATGTGGAGAATTAATTTGGATGTTAAGTAGGCATTCTTTCATACTATCAGAAAATGAGAAATGTTAGATGTACATATCATGTGACTGAACAGGGAAAAAAAATGCTGTTATCAGGCTAAAGACTGTTTTTAAAACAAAATTTAAAAGGGGATGGAAGTGGAATATAAAATGGGACACCTGCTCAAAGTTTATTATGATGGCCATACCTCTGGCTTACACTAGCCCATAGATGTAATGATGACACCAGGTATATCAGGATTTAATTCCCTCAGTAAGTACCCCAGAAACCTCTAAACGGGATTTCAGCACTACAAAAGTAATGATAAAGTAGCAGGAGTAAACAATGTGAGGCTGGGATTTGAAACTCAGTGCAGGTAAAAGGGAGTTCAGACCAGGTGTCCTGGTCCAGGTTTACATCTGATTAAAAGATCACTGGGTGCATGGATGTAGACAGAAAACAGACCCAGGTACAAGAAAACAGGAAATCAGAATACTGAAAGTTCTTATTAAAAGTACACTCAGCTGTTTGCCTGAACAGGGCTCAATAGAAGTAATTTCTGAATAATACTGTGATGAACTAAAGGACTAGTCTAGGAGTGATAGGGCAGCTTCCCTGGCAAGCCAGCTTGCTCTCATCAAACACTTTTGATTGTTTATTTACTGCCAAGGTTGCCTGAAAGTATTTTGTTACGGATGAGGTATGGAAATCTAGGAAAACAAGAAGAATCACTGGAATCAGGAAAGATGTAATACAACATTAAGTGATTCCCCAAAATTTTACTTTAAATTGTGCTGTTGACTCCTATGAGTTGATATCCTTTTAAATAGGGCACAAAATAATGGGCAACTATCATACTAAATGCTCTGCAGATATATCCACAGAGGCAGACACTGCTGTGCATAGCTGGCACAGATGTTTTAGTTTTATTTTTTCTAGCTCTCAGTCAGATTTTAGGGGGAGATTACTCACAGCTGTTGCACAGAGAAAAATAATGTACTGGCACTAATCCTCATCTACAATGGAACTCATAGCACCAGTATTAGATGTAGGGTTACTTGCTGCTCTAGGCAAAGAGGTGAATGCCCATTTCTCCTGGTCTTTAGTCTTTCAGACAATAGTCATTAACTGTTGTAGCCCTCGGTCAATGTTTGTACAGTACTATACTTGTCCCTAGGAGGTACTGCTATGACACTTTAGATGAGTAAGAACAGTATCTGCAGTCACATTCAAGAGGATGAAAATTATAAGTCAGAAAGAAATTTCTCCCTATGGTACAGTATTACACAACTAAGTGCCTTATAGGTTTTTACAGCTTTCTTTCAAACACCTTCCACTGCTCATTTTTAAAAAATAACATTACATGGAACATAAGAATGTCACATACAATGAAACCTACATTTTTATAGTGTTTTCACTACTCTTTTATCCTTTTAGCTTCAGTTAATATCAGGTAATCAAACTTCTCAAAAACTAGAGAAAAAGAAGTTGCACTGGATTCAATTAAATTAGCATGTATAATCTCACGTATGTTTCTCCCTTGGTGTTCACAACAGGCTGTATTTCCCTGTCCATGTTGTTTGCTGAATAAAAAAAAAGATGATAATGTATGACTACATTTTCAGAGTTAAAACCACAATTTTGTTTTTAAACTTAAAGCAAAACCAAGTTAAAATGTTCTGCAACAAGAATAACTATTATCACTGCCTGTACAAAAACTTAGCACATAATATCTGTTATTTTTCATGTTTGGGCAGGGTTCTTCATATGAACTATAACAATCCTAATAGAAGGAATTAGTATGAATCACTTTTACTGTAATGAATATAGTTTAGCATTAATTGACACAGTACATAAATATAGAACCCAAGTATATGATTATTGCTGAACAGGTGAATTCTGATGTGTAAATCCACCACCCCCACTCCTCACCCCCTTACACCCCCCATCCAAAAAAAAAAGAAAAAAATTATACATGTGCTCCAGGCAGGTACTGATAGTCAGGCTGCAGTGGTCCAGATCGCAAGTTCAAGACTTTAACACAAAACAAACAGATATGAGGGCCAAAATAGAGCTGCTATTGTCGCACATTTTTGTCAAGGAGTTTCACACAGTTCCTGAGAACTTATCTGACTTGGCAGCATGGCAGAAGTTCAGGAGAGAACAGACCTTGCAGACCAGACCAGGAGCTCGAGCTCTGAACTAATTTGCGGGGTCTATGTTTGCGTACAAATGATCTAATGGTAGGAGCAATATTGATGAAACTCTTAACTGCCCCCCAGCCATATCAAACAGTCAGTCTGGTTTAGCATTGTACCTATGCCCCCATCTTTCAAAAGTTACCAAATGTATGCATAATATGAGAGGTCACTAAGTTCCACATATGTGTGCATATGTGCTCTGAAATCAAGCGTGAAGTTCTCTACCTGTCTCTCCTACCATTCCACTACTTCGATATTCTTTTCATTGATGACATTTTTGGAATGGCATCTCTGTCTTGTTAAAAGCCATCTCACAGTTACAATCCAAAATCCAAAAATATCTTGTCCCAGATGAACTGTATGTTCTCAGACTGCCCACTAACAACCCATAAGGCTGACTGTCTTCACCTTACTGAGTGAGCCTTTGCAAATCTGCCTTCTCTTTCACTTGAACCAGAGTTCTTAGGCAATAAATACCATGACTTGGTGATTGAAAATTTGGCTGAGAAATAAAACCAACTGCATAATGCTAACATCCGCCCCTCTGTTCTACAGTGGGTTTCAAAGTACAGAAGAATAGTGCCATAGCTATGTGACAAAAGAAAATCTATTCCAGCTGTGTCCTTTCAGAGTCTGTTAGCTGAATGCTCTCTGCTAGCCACCAACTAATACATTTTTTCTGCTGTTTCCTTTACAGAAACTGTTGTGAAGAAGCAGTGTGGTGCTCATGGGAGGAAAAAGCTTCATAAAATCCAGCGTGAAACATGGGAAAGTATCACCAGTGCATATGATTCCTACAAAGATCATATAGGAAAAAACAAAATGGCACTCTAGTGGGAAAATGCAGTGAAGTTGAATTCTGACAGGCCCATTTGGCCACATACCAGAACTACAGATTTTCCAGCAGAACAGCAAAGAATGAAGCTGCCAAAACCAACGTGGAAAAATCATCTTTGTCTTCCTACAAACTCATAAAATAGAGTAAATCTCATGACTGTGTAAAAAATAAAATAAAATTCCCAACTTATTCCAAACATACTTGTCTTCCAAAATGCCATTTGCAGAAATTGCCAAGTTATGCTTGTGAGATTGCTGTGAAAGACACTGAAGTGACAAACCGGAATTTTCATATGGACAAAGCCTGGCAAACATTACAGTTCTGGATTACCTGAATGCATTGTTTGTGAAGAAATTCACACAGCAGCAGCAAGAGTGAAGGTTTGAAGGTTTAAGCATAGCTCTATGTCTGCAGAAAGGTGCAGTAGGAATGAAGAATTGTTTTTCTATAGGACAGTCACGATATTTTTTTTAAGAAATATGTAACAGGAATTGGGACATTAAAATGTATTAATTATGGTTTTAAGTTTCAACATAGATTAAGAACAACATCCAAAATTTTAAATAATATTAACTTCATAAATTGAAAGTCAAACAACTTTAAATCAAAATTATATTACAAGTGGTAATTTTTCTATATCGTCCAGACTAAGATCCCAAGGCTAAGATCCCACTCTTGCAAAAATACACATTTCCATTCATATTGCTTTTTCAATCATAATTTCTGAAATAGATAAGACTTCAGTATCACGGTTTATTTCTTCCATTTGAGACCTTCCTGAAAGTCTTCCTAATGATGATCAGCTTTCTGTGGCTAGGCAAGATGTATGGACTACTGATGTCTACTTTTTCTTTTACAGAATAGTCTGCAAAGCAGCAAGGCCTAGGAACCACTTAAATCATTGTATCTCCTTTAGCACTTTAGTGGAGACTGAACTCCAAAGGAGACATAAAATTTACAGCTCCTGAACTCACAGGTGCAAACAGAAACACAACATGAAGGTCCTGTCTTTACTTTGTTATTTTCTCAAGTCAATCCTCTGTAAGTTCTCTTGAAAGGAGTTAGACCACAGTTTACTCAGTCACCTCAATGGCTACTAAAAGACCTTTTGGACTTCCTCACGCAACTGTCAGATGCAGTGGTTATCTACACAGTGAGGCATGTACAATGAAAATAATGCCTAAAGATTAAATTCTTCAGTTCTATCTCAAGGACACTCTGATTTTATAAGATACTCTTTCTGGTAAAGCAAATTACTCCTTTTTAAGTCCCCCTTCATTTTCCAAAACCCTGGATCAGACCACATGAGTCAATGATACATTTTTATTCCCTGTTATTTTTATTCAATGGAAGAATACCTATTGAACTTAATGGGAGAGAGACAGTTTGCAGCCTTGCCACCAATACAAGTATTACTTCTGATTTACCATTCACAGGGAAGCCCTTTAGGACAGAGTCTGGTAACATATGCATAAAAATAGAAATCATTGCCTTAGTGAAGACAGGAGAGCCAAAATTTGTTCTGTGATAGTCAGATTAATTTCAAAAGATGTATATTAAGTAAAAATATGCTTAACAAAATCTCAGAACCACAAGCATATTTTCTGGTGATTCAATTCCCTTTTGAGCTTTTACCTGAGACAAATCCTAGAGTCATTCCTTTACAATTCCTGAATGGAATATCCATGGTAATAAAAGACTTTTTAGAAAGTTCAGGTGGAAAAATGTTACTGCATTTCTTTCTCTGTATCCTGACACTGACTGACAACCTCTGTCCAGACTCATGTATAATGACTATATGCTAGTCCACCACAGAAGGAATATTCCTTCTGTATGTATGAAGACTGTCCGGTAGATACCTGTTGAATTGTACAGATTTAATTGTATTTTAGGATTAAAAAAAGAAATAACAAGGCAACTGCGAGGTCCTTTCCCTTGCGGTAAGAGGAACAGAGTTTTCTTCAGTGGGTATATTCACAAATCACAACTTTAGATGTGGCAATATTTATTTTTATCCAATCCTAATCACCTTTGCTGACTAGATGGACCAGGTTACTGTTACTACAACGAAGTCACCAGAAGTGCTGCAAGGATGCAATTGTTTCTAGGTGTTACTCATTTGTCACCTGCTCTGAACTTTCTCTTTAGAAAAATTAGCTCCTCCAGTGAAAATGTAAGCAGGCCAGCTGAATAGTCAAGGTCAGTTGATCTGCAAGCATGCTGGGGGGCTCAGATCTGTGTGGGGTAGGCAGGTGGATCAGTCCATGTTCAAACTAAGCATTTTTATGGAATTTGGGAAATGTTTATACATGTTTCAGACACAAACAGGAGTCCTAAAGATATTATTGGAAATGCAAGCCAGCAAGTATTTCACTTCCCACACTGAGATAGGGTTTCAATGCCAAAGCTGGACTAGAAATACATACTTGAAATGATGCTTATATTGTATATGTTTCATATAAAATGAAATATGAAATACATTTTAACTTTTCATGGCTGTTAGTGTTACGTAAGAATGAAATTCATCTCCATTTTAGAGAAAGATTGCCACTCTAAGAATTTTAAATGGAAGAATTTTTCAGGGGAGGATATTTTTACAATGCAAAATAAGTACTGCTGTTGATTGGCAAAAAGGGTCTGAATCAAATTTCTGACAATAATGAAATGTTTTCATCTGTGGAATGGTCTGCCACAAAGGGCATCAGAATATGACTGGGCCTTCCGTATTTTGAAATAAAACAGACTTCATCCATACCTGACATCTAGTTCATGTATTTTCTAACAACAATAAAATTGGTGTTGGTAGGTGTTAAGATTAATTTATGAGAGATGCTTCCTTCAGGGATGACTAGGATTTTTAACACAGATCTATTACAACAAGCCAGATTTTAGGTGAATGCAGTTCTAAATAATTAAATGTATTGTGGGCAGTAATTACAATGGAAAGCCTTTATCTGAGATGTCAAATACTGAAGAAATCAACCAGATAAAAGATTTAGGGATGTGAGACATATTGAACAGGTAAAACCTGGATGGGGTAGGAAACTTAAAAAGAATGAGTAATACTCTTGACTAAAGTGTTTTGCAATCTTTGTTGAGAAAACTACTTGCTTAATTTGTACAGAATAATCACACTAAGACGGTAGATAGGCATAGCTGCTCTAATTGAAGTGCAATAGGCAGCATGCTTGTCCCAGATGACTTGCTATGAGTAAACTACATTTAGATTGAGTAAAATCTTTGAAGATACTTTAAAACATTTGAAACTAGATACACATACACTAGATAAACCTGTCTGGAAGTTCTTGCAATGTACTGTAATATTGTGTTTGTATGTAAGTTTAAGTGAAGTTTCATCTTACAAATTGGTTTTCTTAGTTACAATTTATTTTCAGTTTCCATTTTTTGTAGTTTGAAATTCACTGTGAGTTCACTGAGGCAAGCATAAAGTGCCCAGCTTGTATTAGTAACTCCACGTCTTTTAAAATGCATGCAAAAACAGAAAGCGTAAAGTACTATCATTATGTTGTGCAGCTAAACAGCTGTTCACTTTTTTCTCCTACACTGACTTTTCCATTTCTAGAAGAGTGCCAAATGCCATTTGCAAGGGTTCGTGCAAGATGAAGGTTTATTTGTTGTTTCTTTCCTGGAGACAGCATTTTTGGGTCTTCTGCTTACAAATTAACCCAGTAAAACTTCACTAATCCCTCCCATTTAAGAAGTAAAAAAAAGTAGCAAAAAAGCTACTTCAAGTAGAGCTCAAAGAGAAGTCCAGGTGTCAATTATGCAAGAGTGAAGTCTAACACGTTTATCCAGACCAGACATGCCACATACATCTGCTTGATTACACTGTAAATAATGGTCAGTTTTTCTACCACAACACATTCAACTGTTACTGTCCAGAAAAGCTTTCATTGACTTCACAATTACACTGATTCTTCCATGGTGGACCACAGCCCCTTGTCCTAGTGATAGCAAATGTGTGTGAAAGACAGTGCTAAACCAAGAGAGAACAACGGGGACATTAGACAAAGAAATGGCACTGCCTCAGCATTTCTTCACAGATTTTGTAAAGATTTATCAGACAAATTATTTTGCATCCCTCATTTGTAATGAGAACAAGAAATGTACAGATAACAGTTACTTTAAACTTTTTGAAAATTGAAATTATTTTAGAAAGGGTTTTGATGGAAAAAACTGTGGTCAGTCTGCTTTCAGCTTTGTTATTTTCCAGTTTTGGAGTGCTTCGCTTTCTACTCATAGTCTTTTGATGAAAACAAAAAGACATCGTCTATACAGTGCCTCTTATAAATTGTGAGGTATCTCAGGATATTCTTTCTGAGATAGGGTTCAATTACAGTAATTTGTACACTAATGTGAGCATGCAATTTACCTCCTTAATTATCTGGAATATATACATATATGTAAATAACATTATAATTAGATTAAATTCTACAACTTGTATGGGACAATGATCTCAAATATTAAATATATATTTAAATTATTTCACATATTTTTATTTAAGCATATATTTAATATTTGAGATCATTGTCCCATACAAGTTGTAGAATTTCACAGCTCCAGCTAAGAACTGGAAATCAGAGAAGCAGCTAACTTCCCCACTCAGTGAAGCTGCTGATCATTATTGAGACATCCATAAATCTTCAGCTGTTGAAGTGATATTTGAGACAAGTCTGCTTCCAAGACAGACGGCAGGTGAGAAAGACCTGGAAGATTACGATAATTGCCAAGGTAATTCCTTATATACCAATATGAAGAGATTTATCAAAAGAACCTCTGCTCGCAAAAGCAGTCACTCAGATTGGCCACTGTAGCTTCTACAGCTGGGTGCAGATCTGCGAAATTAATGGAGCTAGAGCAGCCAGTGCTACTACTGGCATAGACCTGGGAATGCAACAGCTACCCAGAAGCAAGGGCAGACTTGGCAAGTAATAATTTATTTCTTGAAGTAATGTTGAACCTCTGCAGCCTGCCATAGCAAAATACCTGTCCCCACTCTTGGTTTTTAACAGCTTCAGCCCATTCATCCTGCCTTTTGAATATATGTACGCATCTATTTCTAATTCTCCACATGAATCCAATCACTGTTTCTGAAAATTTTCCCTCTGTTTTCTGCTGATCTCAGGGGTAAGCTAATTGCTACATGTAACAACGACAAAAATATTTGTCTGCAGCAGCAGGTAAATACGCTTTATCTGAAGAGCAGCACTATGAAGAGGAATTGCGACAGATTCTTGCCTTTGTTGGTTAAATATTTATTTTAACTGGCAATAAATATAGTTAACTTTCCCCAAGTTCAGTTCATTTTGCCCATGACAGTAATTGGTGAGGGATCTTCCCGTCTTTATCTTGGCCCATGAGCTTTCTTCCTCCCATTCTTCCTTGGGGATGGGCGGGTGGAGTAAGCAAGCAGCTGCGTGGGAGTTTGGCTGTTAGCCAAGTCTAACTCACCACATGGGAGTGTCTACAGGGAAAACTTTGCATTACTCTTAGTATGTCCTGGGTACATCATGGGGTTCAGGCAAAACATACTCTCCCAAGCCCAAGCAGAGCTGCAGCTGGGGAAAGTTACAGAGGTATGTTTTATACTAGGCCACACAGAGTTGTTCACTCTTTATGGACTTGTGAGAACTTGACAGAATAATGATCCCGCACCTCTATTTTGAATATCCCTTTTTCTTTATGTTCTCCCTATTATTGTAACCACCTTTGTGCTTTTCTGAAGCCTACAACATACGGAAAGCTGATCTGTATCTTTTTTTCCACATCTTAAATTAAACTTAACCTTTCTCCTCATTCTCTGTTGCCACATCTTTCTGCCTTAAGTTCATTCATTAGCTCATGACTACAAGTTTGGCCAAGATATCAAGCAGCAGGTCAGCTTGACCACATGTCAGGAAATCAAACAGAAATCATTTTCTCATTATACTTCCTGGCCCAAACTCATTTGGACTCTAGGGTGCTTACACTTTAACACTAATAATAAATAAAGCCCCATGGGTTCGTTTTTAAATGGTGCTGTTCTATAAAGTGATAACAAGGGAGTTTCATGGCTACCTCACACTCAGAAGCACAGACCTCGCTGCTCGAAAGAGGTAGCAGCTGCTGCTCCAGTGCTGCATCAGTCCAGGCACAGATGAGCAAGAGCACTGCATTCCCTTTGCTATGCTATTTTTCCTTTGTTGACAACATCACAACTGTGTTCCTGGAAGCCCTAAGGGACTACTAGGAGTTGCTTCAGCTGCTCAAAAGAATAACATAAAAGTCACTTTTTTATCTTTTTTTTTTTTTTTTTTTTAATTGAAAGACATTTCATTTGTGTTAAAAGAGCTAGGTGCAAAGGGACAAGGATGCACTGCCAGTCACTCTTTATTCCTACCTATTTCCCATCACTCAGTGTGTAGTCTAAAAAACAGGCATAAAAACAATCTTAGAAGTGACAAGGACGAGATCAGACATCACGATGCCATCTTCCCACACAGACTGAAATAGATGCTAAAGACTCGTGGTAAAGGAAAGCTCCAGAAATTCTCAGCTGGCCTTTCTCTTTGTACCCTAACCTTATCTTCTACTACCAATGTACCACTTCAGTGCAGCACCCTGCACTCAAAAACTAGATCCAAGATATCACATTGCAAATTGTTCCAGACTGCAATGACTGTGATGCATAGTTAACCATAAGAACCTTAACTGTAAAAAGTATATATTCTTTTCAATATACGCTACTAAAAAACTATGGTTTTCTAGTACTTAAAAAATAATAATATGTTAATATCTTTGAAGAAAAATTCTATAATACAAATCTTGATTTATTAATTTAGGTTGCAATATAAGTCTCTCATATTAGTGCCAGTTTATTTACCCTAATAAGCTGCTACTTTAGTAAACAGTTAACATTTCCATGATGACTGCTATAATTTCTCTTCAGTTTTAAAGGGTTCACAGGGATGGCATTAAAAATATCGTCCAATATGTCCGTAGGTTACATAGGTATTACCAGTAATCTATTTTTTTATAAAACTATTTTAAAGGATAGTTTAATATTTATTATTGTGATTTTAAAAAGTTATGTTTAATTTTAAAATGTTTTGACTTCTTGAACTTTAGCTTTCAAGCTTTTTCTTTTTTTAGTTACTGACAGATATTTTGCAAGTCAATTAATACATTAAAATTACATTAACATACAATCTGATTTTTAACAGAGCAGAAGACAAAATATTTCTCTTGCAGTATTCATTATTTTTACTTTTTTCTTTTAGAAAACTCTACAGCAGTCATGCAAATAATTTTATCCTGCAGTAGTAAAGCTACAGTGATTTTATGTTACTATACACTACCACAGTGATGAGATCTGTTTATAATATTAAATATTAATATTTATCTGTATTTTGATGATTTTTCCCCCAAGTGATCTTCTTGATCACAAATATTTCTGCAATTCACAGTTGTTTCCAGATAGTCAAAAGACTTTCCTGTATATACAGACATGATAACAATTGCATACAGTTTGGGGGAAAAACGAAGGATTAACGCATTGCAGGAAGGAAACAGGTGAACGCAAAGATGGTATTATGAATTTCCCTTCCTAATCCACTAGCCATTTTATTTAGGATATATGATTGGAGCCTTTCTTGGAAAGAGAACATCTATCTAGCTGAGCCTTGCTTGATACAAGATGTAAATAATTAAACTCAATCTGCTCTTTGCACACTGATGCTGAAGAAGCTGAACAGATGTTTTGCTGCAACACCCAAAATATGCAAAGTACAGATTCAACTAAAGATACTTTTTGGGAAACTGGCTTAAAATCCATTGTGCCAGAAAGTATATAAAGATGGCTTTTTCCAGCAAAGTTTGATCTAATCACAAGAAGAATGGAAAGCCAATTTACAATAAAGCACAAAAATAAAAAGAGCAAATTTTTTTTTTTTAAATACAATTCTAGAAACTATAGTCACTGATATGTTGCTCCATAAATAATACATTTCCTTAGAGAATATGAAATAAGTGCTAAGTGTCCACCTGGGGATACAACCTTACTATTTTGTGTGGGAAAATTCACTTTCTTCAGTGCAGGTCATTCCATGAATACCTACCATTTTGGCATGGTAAAAGAATAAGCCAATTAGATTTCAAATTAACTTTTTTTCAGTTCCATTCAATGGATATGGAAAAAAAAAAACCTGGAAAAAAAACCCATTTTGAGAGCATTCTCTTGTTTTTGCTAGGTGTGTGGAAAGACTGGCAAACATTTCACAGTTACAAGGCAGACATTTACAAACCATTTCCAATTGACAGTTGCTTTGGTTTTTGTAAACTATTCTGTCTACTGATATGTCATTATAGAAGTACCCCAGAAAATATAGAACACATGCTTGCCTAGGCCTTACTTCTGTCACAGAATCACAGCATCACAGAATGATCAGGGTTGGAAGGGACCTCTGGAGATCATCTACTCCAACCCCCTGCTAAACCAGGTTCACCTATAGCAGGTTGCACAGAATTACAGCCAGGTGAGTCCTGAATGTCTCCAAAGAAGGAGACTCTACAAGTCCCCTTCTACTGGGCAGCCTGTTTCAGTGCTCTGTCACCATCAGAGTAAAGAAGTTTTTCCCCATATTCAGGTGGTACTTCCTGCGTTGCAGTTTGTGCCCATTGCCCCTTGTCCTGTCACTGGGCACTACTGGAAAGAGCCTGGCCCCATCCTCTTGACACTCACTCTTAAGATATTTGTAGACATTGACAAGATCCCCTCTCAGCCTTTTCTTCAGGTTAAACAGGTCCAGCTCGCTCAGCCTTTCCTGATAAGGGAGATGCTCTGTTCCCTTAATCATCTTTGTAGCCTCCACTGGACTCTCCCTGCCTCTCTTGAACTGGGCAGCCCAGAACTGGACACAGCACTCCAGATGGGGCCTCACCAGGGCAGAGCAGAGGGGGAGGGTCACCTCCCTCAACCTGCTGGCCATGCTCCCCCTAATGCACCCCAGGATACTATTGGCCTTCTTGGCAATGCATAAATGTCTTCTCAAAATGTGTAGGGCACCTGCCCTCACAACACTATTACAGACTGGCAGCACAATTCTGCTTATGGGGACCTTAGCCTCAGATGAGTCAATGCAACTTTTTGAAGGTCGCAGAGGAAGTCTATATCAGAAAGGGAACATGAATACAGTTTTTTCTAGATTGAGAGTGGTGACTTAGCATCATATATATCTTACCTCTCCTTGTCGACACTACCTATAACACCTGTGGCAGTGGGCCGCAGATGGGCCCTAGGTTACACAGACATTTGTGATAAAGAGAGGGGCTGAAGTCACAGATCTCTATTTCCAGACTGAGAGAATCATCTTTTCCCAGTAAATGTCAAAAAAACCCTGTAAACGACTTGTAGGTTTATGCTGATAGCATGGATACAAAATAAATATCTTTGCAAAAAGAAAAGGAGATACATCATTCCCACATTGCAGCTGATAAGGGATTACAGTGTATCCTAAGTCTGTTTGGTTTTATCCACTTCCTTTCTCTTGATTTTTGTGCTTTGTCCCTGTCCTTAACCTATGCCCCAGAGAAAGAGTAAACAGCTGCTAACGGTGTCAGTAACATTCAATAGTTCATGTTCCTTTACTCTTTACCCAGGCTGAAGTAACCACATTTTGTATGCATTCCACTCCACAGCATCCTGGAAACCTGCAGTTTGAACCTGTTTTTCAATTTAGCAGCAATGCACTCTGAACAGCAATATGTTATGGAGCCAGCTGGTCTTCCTTAGCCTTTTACCCTCTTTTAATCTTTTAGTGTTCTATGGCCACCTCATCTACTCTTGGCTGCTGTAACCTTCGATCATGTATCATTTGTTGTATTCTTTTCCACTGCTTTAACCTTCCTGTTGTAAACAGTGAAGGCACTGTGATTAGCATAAAAAACAAAGTAATCTAATATTTCAATTAATGCAGAGTTTGGAAGGAAATCTGCAGGTAAAAGAATGTGAACCATCTTTGATGTGTATTTAAAACTAAAACAACAAAGATGAACAAATCTAGCCAGTTTAAATTTATAGCTTCCTACTACAGAATTTCATTCGTAAATGTATATTTATATATGTACATACATATATGCTTTTGCTTTACCTATTAAATTGTCTTTACCTCAACCCGTGAGTTTTCTCACTTTTATCCTTCCCATCTCACTGCAGGGGGAGTGAGCGAGTGGCTGGGTGGTGCTTAGCTGCCAGCTGGAGTTAAAACGTGACAAGAACACATTCAAGCCTCATTCTATAAAGTGTCTTTGCTGTTCTCCTGGCCTAGTGAAGATGGAGAATCATATGGATTTCTCTACACACATTAAGAAGTTTAGCAATACAGAATGTGATATTAGCAGTGGTCATGCATCTGGTTTGACTTAGTAGGATAATTCTAATGCAGTTCTCCTGACCTCTGTGTTCTCAGTGATACATCCAAAGGAAAAGGTTTCCAAAGAAAGAAGCATTTGTACTACTGTACTAAACTGAGCATATTAATTACATTGTAAGATAGTCTAGTGTGGTTAGACTGCAGCAAAGAAGGCATAGATTTTGATTTCAGGTAAGCTTGTTTGTGATTTGCTGGAGAAAAAATAAGTTGTGAAGAAACACAAATGTTTGCTTTTTTTAATTTCATTTTTTTAGAAAGCAATATGAATCAGAAATAATCAGCAAATATAATTTATGTTTTAAAAATTCAGAGTGTTGCCCTTTTTTCCTAGGGATTAAAATTACCCAAATATATTTGCAGCTTTCACATTACAGTTTGAAGCTACTTGTGGGGATTCAAGAAGCACAAGCATGTACAAAATGAGGTGAATGTGTGTCTCTTCAGCATCTGCTTAATTGGTAAAAGAAATGACCAGAACTTCACCCATTAATCAAGAATCAGGTGACACTGTATAAGTTCCAGCATTGTTGGTTTACACTCTAAGACAAAGTTTTCAAACCTTCAGAATTAGAGCACAAACACAATTATGAGTACATGCAACATAGAACAGTTTTAGGCCTGAAAATCTGAACTATCAAATTTTAAATTCTAATATACACTCTGGAATCTCAGAGATAAGCCTACGTAGTATATTTTGAATTAAATACCAGCAGTAAAAAAGAAACAATTTGTGTCCTAATAATGTCTCTCTCTATTTCTTATTTTAGCCTGACATCTGGTATCACAGCAGATTTCTGTCACCTGCAAGGTCAGGGAAACGCAAACATCTCAACACATACTGACTGTAGCAAACATTATTATGAAGATTTTTATATGGGTTAGATGGCTTCTATTTCTTTCCAAGTGTCTCACATACACAAAATAATAGCTATGAAAAAGGCAATCTTAAAAGGTGCAAAACGGGAAACCAGCATTAAAATGATCCTCCTGGTTAATGAAAGAAACAATTATGGCATACAACCCTCTAAATGCACCTAAGTCAGAAAGCCATCATAGTCAGATAAGATGGCTTCTGTTCGTTATTCTGCCATGGTATTCATTAGCCTATACCTATAGAGGATGCTGTGTGCCAAGTATAGCTGAAGTAGCGCAGCACTGTATCATACACAACCCCTGCATCATGCACAGATCCCATCAGCCTAAAGCATCACATGCAGACTCAACTCCCCAGCTCCTAATGAAACACAACATCGCTATGCTACAAGGTATCTCAAAAAAACCAACTCCCACACTTCTTGAGCAAATAAGATTCTGAGTTCATTAAGCTTAAGAAGCCAATTGTTTCCCCTGCCGTCTGCTAACGTACTGCATCCTGAAGACTTGCCTCAGTCTCATGCACCATGGTTATTGGTATATCATCTGTCCACCTGCAATCCTGATCGGTTGGAACAAGAATATTTTTAGACACTAATCAGCAAAAGACATTTATAAGAGAACTATCCTGTCCTTGAGCTGCTGTTTACAACTTGTCAGTTGTGGACTACCAGAGAACCCAGCCCCACTGAGGCAGCAGAGATAGGAACAACCATGGCAATGGGGTAGGCAGCCAAGCCTAACCTGGCACATTAACTGATGAATCAGACCATATACTACCGTCACATGAGACTTCTCTTCAGAATATTGCTTTCTTTCCTGTTAGGATAGTGAACTCTCTGACCTCCATTTCAGGAGGATATGTAACTCTTTCAAAGAATATAAACAACAGAAATAATTCTCCTTTTTCTTCTTTTAAAAATGCAATTGTCTTCCCAACATAATTTAATAAACATATACTTTAAAAGTGCATTAAAATCCCCTTTCCAATATCAAAGTAAGTAATTTTTCAACTGGTACAGCCACTTTTTTGTTTCCTTACAGAACACTGACTTCTAGACTCCATGGGTCAAACTAATTCTTGCCTAATCACTAGAGCCTGGCAAAATTACACCAGGGAAGAATTTGGACCAAAAATTTCTGTCTAAGATACACAAGCATGAAAACGCCCAAACACCGTAACCTATCCCATATTTAGCTCTTAAACTAAATCCCAAAAATCCTGTTTCTACACAACCAGTTTGACTCTAAATATATATAAACCTGTAACAATTATGAAAACAGTATCACTTTTTGAAAAGCAAGTGATTTTTTTATACTATTTGAGTGAAAGGCACTGAAGAATATGTGTCTGTGACCCACTGTGGCCAAAGCCTGACAAAGGTAATTCAGCCACACAAAATATATCTGAAGTAAACATAGTTTCATTTGCCGAGTATTCTGAGTTGCAGTTTTTCCATTCTCTGTTCCTGCTGCTTGATATTTAGCTATAGACAGATCCTCTGTATATCCAAACAGACTAAACAGCCTTAGATTTTTTTTAATTTTCTTTTTTAGATCATGTTACTCCTTGCTTGGCCACAAGAGGCGTATAAGAAAACCACAGCACACGTTCCATGTTAGTATCATTTGTTATTCATAGCATTGTAGAAACCATATGCCTCAGTAAGGAAGGTACACTGCTGTTCTAGATAAAATCAAAGGCAGAGGGACAGATGATATTTCTCTTGAGGAGCTGAAGAACCAAACTAAAGCAGGATGACAGAAATGAGCATCCTGCGGTTTTCCCAGAGCTTGGACTGGACCTCTTTGCCATCTGCTGCCTGCAGGAGCTGCCCCGCAGCTGCCCCACAGCACGCCACCGCAGAAGCCCTACACTGCACTGTGGCAGGAGGCATTCCTGAATCCTGTTGCCAGCAAGAAGCAGCAGTGCAGAGAAGACTTTTGTCCCTACTCTGCAATTCACTGCATCAGTGGGAGAAGTTCCTCTAGACTAGTAGTTTTAAACATAAATGCCTGAAGATTAGCATTTTGTTAACCTGACAACCTCACTGATAAAGGTTGTAAAGATATCCAAGTCCCTTGGAGGGGGGACGAGATCTTCAAGAGTTCAGCAGATACCAAACACGCTGCTAACTTCAGTGTTCCCTTGCAAGCCGATAGCTTTGGATGTGTTGGTTCTGGCTTCTCTGTTTCACAATTGTCTTACCTATAAAATGGATTCATAAAATACTCAGCTGGCATGGTAGTTTGGTTTGCATCAATTATCACAAAGCATCTGAAAAAACTAAAGAGAGCAGAACACAATATAGCATATTCTTTAATCATTAACTCTTGCCAATGTTTACTTTACAGGTAAGTAAAAGTAAGCATGCCTTCCTCATCTGTGCATGTGACTGAGGATGGTTACAGCTTTTTTTTTGTTTTGTTTTGTTTTGTTTTGAAAAAGCCAGTAATCCATCAGAGAGGATATGGAAAATTCCCTACAGAGGACATGACTGTACACCTTTCTATGGTAGAGATAAACAGTTACCCAGCTGAAGCCACTGGACACTACCTGCACTAATGTTGCTAACATATGCTTGTAGAATCAGGATCTAATTTCTCACAATATCAATGTTCCGGTATCTTAGTCTTCTACTCTGTGGGAACGTGATTGTTTTGGGCAGGACTTCCCCTTGGGGTGTGTGTCCTTAATTTATTGCTGCAGGGTTGAGTAATGTACCCATCACACAGCCATTCATGTTTTATTAAAATTAATTTCAAGGCTGTATTGTTTTTAGGAAGCATGTACAGGACTATTTAAATGCTTTGGCAAAACAATACCAGCTATAAGGAATAATAAAAATGTTTCCTTTTTTCATTCCTTTTATCTTAAGAGAAATGAATTCTAGTCTCAGAGTATACTATGAAAAAAGAAAAAGGCAACAGGAAGCTCCTGCTATTTTGTCCCAGTTCCTCTGATTTTTCCAGTCTGTCTTACATAGCTTCTCCTGGAAGAGGGTCCCATTTGCTAACATGGATCTTTAGGATCTACCTGCAGTCTGGGTTAGCAAAATATAAAAGTTTGTGAGACGTGGTTCTCCCTACCAAATGTAGATGTGTTTTCTTTAATCTCATCTCTGATCTTCACATTAATATTTCTTTTAAAGTGCACGTTTTCAGATCTTTGCTAGGCATGTAGGAACAGTAGAAAATAATTGCTTTGTCTGGTAGATCATTTATTGTCTAAGAAACCATTTTAAGGTGAAGAGATGCCACCTGCTATGAAGTTGTCTCATTTGGTAAGTGATAATTAAAGGCTGGAACTGGAAATGGCAAGAAAGAAATGTCGATGGTTTCTTGGAATATTTTAGCCACTTTAAATTGAGACTGATCCAGAAATTCCCATTTTACCAGGAAGAGAGAAAAGGTGGGGGAGAGAGAGCATGCACATGTGTATGAGTGCAGTGTGTGTATGTACAATCAGGGAAATATTCAGCAATATAATGGTGACTGTGACTACAGACACAAAAGGACTAACAATTTGTATGACAGGAAGCACATAACAAACAAACAAACAAACCAGAAAAAGCAGTCCTATCACAAGAACTAGAAGGGATCAGATGCTTTCTGTTACACATCTAGCACTATTCCAGATGTACACAGGACAGAGTTCATACACATGCACACCATGGCTGTGGGCACTTTGCATATGCACCAGATGTGGTATCAAGCTGGTCTGTATAGAAGAATAATTTGTCAACGCTGCATTTTCTGAAAACAATATTTAGTGTGGTCAACAGCCTTTGCTATAAGGAGAGCAGAACTGTTAGTTTTGTTATTGTGCCACAAAACAGAGAAAAAGGAATAAAATGTAAGTACAAAATGACCTATCAAATTTGCTTGACAGGTATTAATTCACTTTGATCTATTCCTCACCATAATTTCATTGGCAGGGAAACCATACATATTTATAAAAGTGGGAGCAGGCTGCTGTTGTTCTGTTTGTAATTTACAGCAACAAAGAATTCATTTAGATTACCACACTTGAAGTCCCAAGGTGACTCTGCCGTGGTTACGGGCCCCCTGCTATGCAGGATACCTAACATAATAAAGAACAAAGCAAAACAATGCTACACTGAGACCAGTGCTCCCGGGTAATCAATTCAGGTATTTGCAGCTAAAACAATAGCTCAGTGTAAATCAGCATCATTACAACAATTTGCTGATAGAACCCCCAGGGAACTCAGGAAGTGTCTGCCTGCAAAACAGCTGATTAATCTTGAGTTACTTATGTTTTGTTAAAGCATTATTGTTTCCCATCATAATTAACAGTGAATGATTGTTTAAGAAAAGGGCAAGGGAAGTGCAACCAAATGTGCAAAATACACATCTCTTCTACTATTTTGGCCTTCCACGTTGGTCAGCAAACGTATTTGTCATGAAAAGTGATGAGGCCAGTTTCAACCCTGCATACTGTGAAGCACCATTTCCAGACTCACTTGTTTATTTTTTTTAATGCTTGTTTCTAATCTTACAGACTTGAAAAAATGCAAGCATGGACTCAGGGAGAGCCAATTTAATGAATCTCCTGCTCATTCTCTTTTTGATACATATATAGGGCTTGCTGTTTCCCCATTTTGTTTCTCCTATTGGAAAATGGCAAGGGAAGTCCTATTGGAAAAGTAAAGCAAAGAAAGAGCAACTTCATTGGCACTGTCACTCCTCCAGTGCTTTGTCTGATGAAGGCAAGGTGTTCCACAAGACCGCGTCTTTCATACATAGTAGAAGAGAACCTAATTCTGCCTACTCATATATTTCCTTAATGTTCTGCTAATATAAAGAAAATGGCATTTAGGCACACTTCAGAACGTTCCTGCTCAGAACTAGAAATTAATCTGTAAGAGAGGATGAAATAGACTGACTTGCCTCGCCTATCCATGAAAACTCCTGCCATGAAACAGAGGCGTATGAATTCACATCGTCTGAATTACGCCTTACAATGACTTGCAAGCTGTTTAGAAAAAAATGGCAGTAGAAGTTAATTCTTTATTGAGGGATGTTTTCAACACTTCCCAAAATAAAATCCTGCACAATCTTTTAAGAACGTTTCTACCTATAGAGAAATTAGATGGTCTGGCTGATACACCATTGCCTGTAGCACCATCAGAGGAATAGTTGTTTAAACCTGCTTTTTCCTCAGCAAAGGAATAGTCAGTAGCCAACTGTTCCTATGCCTGCTGTAGAGGCTGCTCCTAAAATATCTACGTAAAGAGCAGACAGTTGTACAGTGACCAAAAGAGTCTGAATTGCACATTAGCTATGAGTAAATTGCCTTTTAAACTGAGACACATCGTATACCTCAGCCACTAGTTTGTTTTCATAATGAATATTTGAGCTTCTGTTACTGTTTTTTTCAAAAGCATCTACTCCATGTTAATTTGCTGACTGATAAAAGCGTATGAGACCAAAACAACAGCAAAAACCACATCCTGAGCATAAACTGAAATTCTTATAACACAGCATTTTCAGTATGGAACCATGCCCTCGCAGCTAGCAGGACTCTAAGGCAAGGAGAGAAAGTCTGGAAATGTCATTGCAAACTAGGGATTTCTGTCTTCTTCCAAGATGATGCCAGGCCCAATTTATATGGACTTGGGATCTGACGAATCTCTAGATACTGGATGGAACTGAAGAATACTGCAAAGTGCACGGGGAGTCTCTTCACATCTCAGTAGTCAGGCTCTTTAGTGAGATGCTGAAACATTTTTCCTTGAAATTGGAAAAGTATATGCTGAAACTCTTACTGCTGTGTTTACAGGATGCCCATATGCACATGCCCAACAACTGTGGCACCATATAGAGTATCACAGAAATGATCTTTCTTCAGACACTGAGAGCAGCAGCAAAGTTCTTAGTCAGTGATGCTGTCTCACTGCACTTAATGGGATCATAACATGTCAAGGACCAATAATGAACTCTAATGTGTGACTGTAAGTTTCTGTGAGAACACGTATCTGAAAAATACTTTAAAAAAGAACAATAAGAAGAATGCATCCCTAACAAGAAACAAAATGAGATTTTTTATTTTTTTTTTAAGCCTAAAAATAACTTAGGAAGAAATCTATGACTGAAGCAAGAAAGGCAACTTCTAAAACACTTATGACAGCTGTAACATTTTGGGGGGATACTACTATTGTTTGAGTCCAAACTTTGAATGGGGTTTGAAATTAAGTCTCGTGGCTGCTGATTTCTAAGTATACATTCAGGGGTAAAAAAAAAAAAAAAGTTCCTGTTTGTAGAAAGGGCAAGAAACAGGTACTGCTGTGTGATGTACAATAAAAAAATGAAAAAAAGAAAAGAAACCACAAAACTAAGCAAAAAGATACAAGGTTTCTTTGTTTCCATGTCCGTTTGTTCCTCTATCGTCTACTAAACTAAAAGTGCACAACTTCAGCTCCATCACCGAAAAAATTACAATGCTTAGCAAGTCCTTCCTATTTTAATTTTGGAACACTGTAACTAAAAAAGCTGAAAAAGAACTATTTAGTTTATTTTTTACACACACACACACATATATATATATATATGATAACCTCAGAAAAAGGGTTGTTCAGGCCATGGCAAAGGTTTTCTCCACCGTGTGTTATTTGCTTATGGTTTGAATAGCTTTCCTGATATGCTCCCACGTGACAGATTATCCATCCAAAGCAACTACAGTTCGGGAGACACAGATAACTCAATTATATCCCTCATAATTCAATCTCCTTTTTCTGTTTCCTACTTTCACTCACTGTGCATGGTACTTTCCCACAGATCTACAGAGAGAGGAAAACTCCTGCCGTTCAGTGCTCAAGCATGAAACTATGCCATCTCTTTTGGTTGCACTTCTAACACAAAATTGTCATAGAACTGAGCTTTCAGAATCGCTCTCTTGCACTTGGAAGTACCAACTATTTAGAGAAACAGATTCTTGTAGAAACTTGGAAGCAGTAAAGAACAGAACTCAGTTCCATTCAGATAGACATACGATAATTTTGTTGGTCAGTTAATTTTTCAAATGAATGGTCAGTCTCTGCAATGAATTTCAAATGAACATGGAGCAGAAGAAATCTGTCAAAGAAGGAAAGTAAAAAATTATGGAATGAAGTATCAAAAAGTGAGTAGAAGCCAGATTGTGCACAATCTCCAAGAAGGTATTTATTGAAGTTTTTTGTGGATCTAACACATGAAATATGATTTTTTTTTTTTTTTTTTTTTTTTTTGTCAAAAGTTGTTACTTTACAGTTGTTCAAATTTAGTCCCAAACCCAAATGCTACATGCCAAAGGGAATTCATGTGGAAATAATTTTCATGCACTCAGGGCACATAGAGCTACAGGCAGTAAATAAAACTCAACTGGGAGTCAGTTCTAGATTCAAAGCATTATACTTTTAGTTCCAATCACTTCAAACAACGTAAGTCTCACACAAAATACAGAGACACATGAGAACAAAATAAATAGAGAAAACAAGTCTAGGATGATAATAAATAAAAATAAGTCAATCCACCCCAAAGAAGTAAAGTAAATGGGAGATACCAAGGATGAAAAATTAACGAATTATAGTTTAAAAAGAAAACATGCCTACTGTTTGGAAAATGGAATGGAGAATCACCAACTATAAAACATATTCCTCTGCAGCCAGCTGACACTGGGAGACATTTAAAATGCATATTTTTTTGGTTTCCCTCCCTCACTAGGATATGTCTACCTCAGACAGATATGGCCTGTAAAACACAAAGACGTCCAACTGCCACCTCCTTCCCCAGTATGTAATGAATTCAGAAGAAGTAATATTCCACCACCTTCAGTGATGGGCTTGACACTTGTTCCCAGGTTTATATGATAGTATACCATTAAGTACTGAGTGGAAAGCACATTAGAGTATTTTTGAAATACTAAGGTTTTACAGCACACAAGAAAAAAATTATTAAGAATGGTCAAGGAGTATATAATAACTAAGAAACAATTAGGTAAAATGGAGTACATGCAAATCTGGCGTAAATAATGAAAAAATCCCTTGAGATAAAACCTATGAAGATGTAGAATATTAACTAAGTAAGGTATTCCACAAATCCTGTTCTCAAAAGTCTATTAATCTAAACAAAATCCCAGGGGCTTTCCTACAGAACAAACTTACACTGGAAAGATAACCTTGATAACCTTAACAGTTTCTTTTTTTTTTTTTTTTTTTTGTTTTTCTGATCAAGATGTAGCTAAGCCTAGTACATGTGACATTATGGAAAGATCAAGTTTGGGACATAAAAATGGCCACAAAGTGGTACAATTCTGTAATTGGCACCAACCTGGCTGTAATTATGGTCAGGAGGAAAATACATTAGCATAAAATATAAAAAAGTAGAAAAATGGTTGCAGGGGATCAGTCTACTTCAGTTTTGCTTTTGGGGGTACCTTGTCAAGCATTACCCACACTACTTAGCGGCATCCAAGAGCTATGAGAATGTTAGCTTTATGTTTGACTTAACTATTAAGCATTTAATTTAAAAAGCCTTTACATTCCAAGGTAAATATCTCTCAATTTTGATATTTGGCTTTGTGAATTATTTACTTATTTTACCCTCTTGAAGGGCAAAAGTATTTCAACAGTCATGAAACATACTTGATTGTCAAAATATACATGTAGGTCACAAAGTAAGCAAAGCTTCAGCCACAAAGCTGTGTTTTCAGAAGTTCCCATGAAATTATCTCTTCACCTAGAAGGCATCATTAAAAGTGATTTAGAAAAATAGAATTAAAAAAAAAAATATTCTGAAGGCAGGAGTTCAGAAGTTTTTAATAACTCACCCAGCACAGAAAATTCATGTCATTGCCATTTAAAATCATGACAACAATAAAGCTATACTCATAAAATCAGCACATAAAATATTTCACTCTATAAACCTTTCTAATTGCTTTTTTTTTCTAAAATCAAACAAACAAAACTGAAGGTTGCCAATCAAATACAAATAAGCTAGAGCTCTGTGGTGCTGAAAAAAAAAGGAAAAACTTGCAGACCTCAGAAGAGATTAAGTCAGGACTTTCAGGAGAGAATGAATGGGAGAGGTACTTGGTACAGAGAAGGTGAACATACTTAGGCAACAAAACACCAAGAACTTGACAACAGTGAAGCAAGTTAAGGAAAATAATATCACTTGAACCAAAACTCCTACGAAGGTCTGAAATTTTCCATGGAAATACTATAACATCACAGTGACAAAGACAACACTATGGTTCCCTGGACAGACAAGTATTATTCTGCTGTTTTTTTCAAAGTAATAACCTCAAATCTTTAAACCATTCACTGTAAAAAAGGAATAATAAACACAGAGGGGAAATACTAGAACTACAACTTATGAATTTTAACAGAATTCAATAGAAACAGGTGGAAAAGATGTGAGTTAGTACAGGAGAAATGAAGTAGTTCAGTTGCAATTTTAATCTGATCAGGATGGCCTCCATAAAGGTTTCTATGGAGGTGTCTTAGGAGACGTAGCTGGTGGCACAGCTTGCTGTTGCCTCAAATGCAGCATTATCTTTTGGAAGCTTGATTATCAAAACCAGATTTATAGATACGACTTATTTTTTGCCAGTTGCATAGATGACAAAACTGAAGGCCAAGGTCAGAACACATAGTTGCCTCTGGAGAGGAGAAAATACACAGGTTTCATTCTAAATTAATACTAACATAAAGCAGGTTTACTGAAAGGCAATGTTAGGTACCTCAACCCATTCAAAATGCTTTGCTTCTGCACCACTCGCAAGACAGAATGAATCGTGACTGCATCTGCTGGTGGCGACTGGGAGGATAACCTCCCCAGCATTAAACCAGCACATGAGACCAACACTGGTCAACTTCAGAAGACAATAGGATTTTGTCTGCCACGTCATATAATTGGTCTAATTCTAGAAAAGCATTTTTTTGGGGGTACAAATTGTACAACCACTGTGCAGAAACCACTTGTAAATTCCCTGCAGTAGGGAAGGGGGGATAAAACTAATACTGTTCAAAGAGCAGCTATGAGATTATTAACAATAATTTCAGACCGTAAGCACATTTACAAAGGTGGCATTGATACAACAGCCTAATAAAATACTTAGACACTACTGACAGGCAGGCAATGCTGTAGTTGTAAGCTTCAAAGATGATACGAAGTCTAAATGATTCCCAAAGTAGGTATTAGGTTTTCTACTTCCCACAGTAAAATAGTCACACAAATATGTTCTATGTAAATGTCTGTGCTGAGTTTCCAGCAGACTAGCTCCATATCCACGGCACAAGTACCCTAGCATGTCTTCAACACCTGCAGAGGCTAAATGGCTTCATATTTATGCAGAACTAAATTGTCACTTTAAATATCTCATCAGGATTAACCATACCTCCCCAAAGCATGAGGTCATGTAACACAATTGCCCCTTCACATTCTAAACTAACTAGAGATGAATTATGTATAAAAAAGAAATCATTTTTTTTAGTTGCTCAACAAATCAAATAAATTTATTCATTACATATTGTCATTGTAACATCCTTTTACCAGAGATAATGGATTTTGAGTATTGATGTGTGTTCAAAATTGATTTCATAACTGAGTAACAAATTTATTTTTTTTAAGGTTGCTCAATATTGGATCCATGAACTGCAAATTGTGTATAAAAATGTAATTGAAAACAAATCTTTCCACTGTCTCTAAAATCCTTTGTCTTTGGCATGCACAAAGATACTGATCTTGTTGGTTTTTTTTTTATCTCCTTGTCTGAATTGTAAGCAATTTTGTCCAAGCATGCACAATTTCTCTGACAAATATTTTCTGAATACTTCCTATTAAAATAGATTAAAATACCAAATAGATCAATCTCTTTTTATAGAAAAAAACCCAAACCCCACCAAGCAAACTTTCTGCACTGGATCTCAGAACCAGAATCAAAATCCTACCCATGGCAGCAGTTAACATCCTCACCTGAAACCGATATTTAATCCCCAGTCTCATGCTGGGGAGACAGTCCTTAGATTTTTTTAAACCCAGGGAGAAAAACACTTCTATTTGCAACCTGCTCCATGGATGCTTTGTTTGATTTAATAACTTATCCCTATGAAGTAATTCTAATAGTGACAACTCTAATTTGAGAAAGCTACATTTTTCCTGGAACCTGAACATATACCATATCACTGGCTGTGCTACAGGGCTTGCTGGTTGCTTGCCTTTTCCAACAACAATTTGCAAACAGCAAGCCAGCTATGTTAGCTGATTCAGTGCAGTCATGCCAATTTTATGCTAGTCCCACTAGCAGCTGAGCAGAACAGCAAGGTTGTTTAAATAATAATAAAAAAAAGACTACAACCATTAATACAAAAATCTCTAGTTCCAGTTAGAGCTACAAAGCCTTCTAAAAACAACGAGCCGTTCTGCATAGGCAAAATTATCATTAACCAAGGACCTGCAGTTAAGAAAATGTAGGCTTCCTCACTTTCCTTTGTTGCAAGTCATACCTGCAAGAAGGCAAGCAAGCAAACCTTTCAGCATTTCTTTCAGCACATGAAGGAAGCAGCTGGCATAATCAGACCCAAACTGGATAGTATCACATTCCTCAGTAAAAAAAGTTCAGGATATTTAGAGTGTCAGAGTTAAACCACCGTGTATGGCAACCTGTACAAAACACTGGAGCTACTCATTTCATCTCACAGTATTCAACACCAGATAACCACTGTGTGACTCGGTTTTAACAAGAGGTGTCAAAGTCTCGGAAAAAAACCACGCAGGTGTAGTGATTCCAGACATTTGTGTTCTCCAAAACTGTTGATTTTTTTTTTTTTTTTTTAATTCTCTGACAAGCACTGAACACTCCAAGTAAGAAAATGATAGTATAGGCCTGGATTTGTGAAGTTCTTCTTTATTTATTTTACTTTGAACAGGAGCTATTGCAGTACCGGTTACACAAGTGGCAATTCAGAAATCCACGCCACAAAAGTTTACGATATGTCAATGCTTATAGAATATTTAACCTACAGACAACTGAGCCTAGACCTAGCTGATACTTCTCTGGTTTCTGCTGTTAGTTACATGATCATACCCTTTTACAAATCATTGACTTCATGCTCACTGTACTAACTGGCATTGTTACCCAAAACTAATTAAACTTAAGAAGAGTATACTGTCATGAAAGTAGTAAAGAAGGCTTAAATATCAAAGAAACATGATATTGTATGGAGACCAAGGGTTATTTTTAAAAAAAGGAACAAGAAAAAAAAATGTCCTAACAAGGAAGGAAGGAAGGAAGGTTCCAATGTTTAGTTCCTAAAATTAGTTTGCCTTTTAAGCTGTTTTAATTCCCACTAACAAAATAATTCTTGATTGTTCTTCTGCCTCACATCCTGAAATCCATCCATGAGGAGACTGACAGTTACCCCCACCAAGATTTTGCAAGTACCTGCTTCTGTGCATCTTTGTTTCTGGCTCTCAAAACTTTGATACTCTGACCTAAACTTGACAAAGCAAGCCACTAGAGAAGAAAAAATTAGTAAGGGGCAACTGAAAAACAGCGCTAACGTGAACAAGCCTTTGTTCTTCGGTTGGTGTATTTAGCCACTACTTACATGTTTAAAGTTAAACATACGTTTAAATGACATGCTATACTAGCACTTGAGTACTCAGAGCTTTGCAGACTCAAGCATTCATTGGCATCTGATTATAGGCATAGTAAGAAAAGCCAAGCTAAAATAACTGTGAAATTCAATGTTAAAAAAGCAACTTTAAAAACTAACTGAAAATAGAACCTTTTACCTGCATGACATTTTTCACCTTTGCATATGGTAAACAGTAAGACAGATGTCAGTGAATGCTAAGTGGTAAATTTTCTTTTGAGATTACCATTGTTATGGAATACTCTGCCTAAGTGACCAAAACTACTATTTAGCATTGGCTTTTAAATGTGAAGATAATACAATACTGAACAATCCACTTCATACTGGATTTAAAAAATATTTTCTTATAGTACAATTCAACTATATGACTGCTTACCGCACATATAAAATATCTAGTGAAAGATTTTTTCTTTTCAAATGAAAAAATGAAGTAAAGATGCTTGCTGATATCAGAAATGTCCTCCTGCACATTCTTGATGGATCTAATATAAAGCCTTCTTTCTCTTTTTACTCCCCTTTTTCTTTTTCTTTTGATGTAAAAAAAAAAAAACAACCCTAAAATTCTCTGCAGAATCTTATAAACATAGCAGGAAGGAGGAGAGGGACAAGGGAAGAAAGAACTTCAAAGGATATTCTCCTGACTTCCTTAGAAGCTTAATACAACCTTATGAATCCTGTGGAAAAGGAAGAAATAATGTATTCTTACATTTGGAAAAGAACAAACAAACTAAAAAAAGGAAACAAACATGAACACAGTAACAATATCCTATTTCTTGATCAGCAGCTAGAACCTGAAGGAATGCTCACTTTTCTGTAACACATTTTGAAATGCCAAAATATTTCCCACCATGCTGAGAAAAATACTAATTTTAATCAGAAATATTTTTAACATGTTTTAATACGAGTGTTAATACTTTAACCCTTAGATAAATACCATCTGAACTGCAAATATGTATAATGTATTTTCCAGAGAACAGGAAGCTGATACGGTATGAAAAAAAATTATAAATATCTCCCTGAAAACAAGGGGTCATTTCAAGGCATCAGGATAAACAGCAAAGTGAAGGATAAAGCATATATAGTACATCTTTCTGTGTGCATACAGATTAGTACAGATTATCATGAAAGACGGCAAATGGTAGAGGAAAAAGAGACTCCATAACTCTCATGACTCCAGACATTCCCAGGAACAACCCTTTCTCACAAAAAAAAAAAAAGAAAAAGAAAAAGAAAAATCTGAATATTCACTATCAGATCTGCTTCCTTTGACAAAAACCATTACAAATCTCACCTCACACAAAGAGACTTATTAAAGATATTCCATGACTACTTGTTGGATATGAGGATATAATTCAGAAAATGTAGGAGGATTAGATTGGATGAGTCCAGGCCCTGACTGAGGAAAGCATATATACGAGCATTTAAATCCTGTCGATTTTGATGAGATCATTCACATGCAGTAAGCTAAACACAGGTTTAACTGCTTACTGGGCTGAGGTCATGAATCAGGTCTAAATGTTCTGCAGAACATCAAACAATTATAGAGGTATTATCAGTATTAAAAAAAAAGGACACCTCTATAGAAATATTTTATTCCTTGCTATTAGAAGTAACACTAAACATATCACATGAAAGACATCAGAGAAAATAAAAAGATTTCTCAGTAGACTAAATTTCTGGGTTTTTTTCTGGGATAGGGAAATGCAGTACAACCAGAACAGAAGTTGCCAAGTGGCCACATTGCCCTGGTAGCATGTGAAGCAATCACTTCTCACAGGTGTACAGCACTTCTAACACACTCATTTCTGTATTTTCTTTCCATTCTTTCTAGAACCAGGAAACTGGAACACCTTAACTTTGACAGACAAAAACCTACAAAAATGTCAGGTTTTGGTACTCAGGCTTTTTAACAAGAAATACCAGAGCAGGCATGGAGGGGGAGTGCTCCATTTAACATCTCCTGTACCTTGGCACGTTACGGTTTCTCCAAGATCAGCTACTCTTCAGCCTTGCTTTCTGTTTTGATTTTGTCACTTACACAAAAACTCTTCCAGTGTCCTCTGCTATTCTAATGATTTCTTAAAATAGTAGCTTACTTCCCTGCTTGTGTAATACGAATGTGACTTTAAAGACACAAAAATGGGCAGCAAGATTGAGAGCAATGTGTAGAATGCTTTAAATTGTTACTTTAAATTGCTCAGATTCTAGAAGGTGGTGTTTCATTAACCAAAACATAATTCAAATACAAGTGTAGAGAGTAGGAAAGTCAAAGGTACAATAATTTATGAGCCTCTAAATAATGGAAGTTAATTTTGGAACAAGATTTTCACAGCTTGTCAATGTCACTAAATAACAATAAATGTGCTACTTTTTGCATGTAGCAAATAGTATATTTTCAAATAGTACTCCCTATTGTGTGAAAGAAATGAGGTCTTAAATCCAAAATAAGGTACACTGTTAAAACAGCTGTTCTGATAATTTAGTTAACTGAATATAGCTATCTGGATACTATTAGTGTCTTTACTTGAACTCCCAACATGTTTTAAAATAAATATTGATATTTTAATATGATTGAATTAAAATTACTCCTCTATATTGACAGCCTCACCCTTTTTCTTTTGTGGCTGGACAGTGACAGTCCTAAAAAGAGAATCTTTAAGTAAGACTCTTTTGAGAGTTTCTTGAAAGTATGGGCTACGAGTGAGAATTTGTAGTACAAATGACAGGACAATGTATTAGAAAACAATGATGCAACCGTACAATAAAGCAGATAGTAGAACAAGTACTGTCCAAAGACTACCCCTTACTAAGATTCGTAGTAACTAACTACTTAAGGGGAATTTGAATATATATATTTCTATGCCTAAATAATACACAATTAGTTGATGAAATTTATAGGAAACTACCTAAAATCCAGAGATGACAAGCTCCCACCAATTTCCACTGAAAATTAAGAACGTACACTACTTAAGGAGCACTAAGGAGGTGCTCCAGTCTGCATCTGTGGGCTCTCCAGGATCTCTATAGATAAAGCAGTACATGTTTGGCTACCTTGTATGATATAACTCTATATATCTCAACAGAATAAAGTATATACAGGAACCTACAAACTTATGCAGCTAATCATAGTTGTCTTGAAATTTTCTTAACACTTCTATTATGTGTTCCTGAAATAAATTAAATATACTTGAATAACATTTCTCAATATCAAAAAAATACAGTCTTGAGATATATTTATCAAACTGCATATAACTTCATAATACAGCTATGTGACATAAGTTTAGCAATATTCAATTCATACTTTCCTTATTATACTTTTAAAATAGTATACTTAAATCTTCTCATTCAACCTTCTCCTATATAATAAGGTAAGGAAAAAAATCAGCAGACACTAACAGTAATTCAGTTATGAGCCATACCTCTTAGATCATTACAACTTTCTTGGCCAAATTTTCTAATATAACTTCATTTCTGAATGGTTCATACTTCATGAAGGAATGATCAATAGATGTTCCAGTCACACTGCAGATGGGCAATGAATAGCATGGAGATCACAGATCTACCAAAGTATACACCAGTTCAACTGCTGACTTGTTGGACCCTTGCACAGACTTTCGTACTGACTAATCATTTATTCAAAAGTCTGTCAAATATTTCTCAGTTCTCTCAGTACTTTTTATGAAGTGAAATTTAAAATAAAAATGTGAAACTTTTACCCAAGGCATCACATACCTTAAAGAATGCAAAGAAAAGAATAAACCATTATCCAGTTTTCCGCTACAGAAAATTATTATAGACTTTCATAAAAGATTAAATATCTCTTACAGGGTACTAACATGTTGTTTGCTAACACGTAAGTCTGCAAGGGTTAAAAACATGAGCAACACTTTGAGAGGGGTCTTGTTGAGGTATATTTTGAGTGAGTGGTTCATTGACTCAGCAATGATCTTGTATTGCTGAAGTGTCAGGGGAGTTTTGTCAATGACCCCGATGGGAACAATATCACATTCTCAATGTTACGGTTCATAATTTTCCTGTCTTCTGTGAACCATTTAATATTGTGATGATCTCCCAATATCTAAAATATTTACTAAGTTACAAGTGGTTTATATGTTTTGCAAGACTCCATAGAAACCCTGAAAAATCTTATCTAAATTTTGACCTTTCATCCTGAGGTTAAAAATGGGAAAAAAATTTGTATCTATATATCCAGCATAATCCATTCTAGTTTCAGAGGCCTACCTGCAATAAATAAATAAATAAATAGATAGATAGAATCAGGGTTGATACTAACACCTACACAACATGAAAAAAATCTGCATTAATTCTGAGGATTTCAACAAACTTCACTGTTAAAAGTAAAGTACTCCTGAAAGCACTGGATATAATTTTCCAATGTTCCTCAGTACCATGGGCTCATGTTGCCAGCTTTTTGTCAATTTGGCAAAAGGGAAATACAGGACAATGTCTTGGGGGTTTAACGTAGCTCTAGCAAAGATAGAAACAGACACATATATAGTGCATGTTTATATATATGCACATACACAATGTAGATCTGTACATATACACATGTAAGACATATGCACCATATATACATCTATATGTGTGTACATAACTACAACTGTATTGTGTGTGTATATATATATCACAGCTCATTTGAAATATTATGCAATGACTGTTGGTATCCCAGACTGAAAGATGCTAGCATTCAGCTATTCCTGACAGTGATGATACTAAAATAACTACACCTTCCAAGGAGTTTAAGGATGTAACTCAGAACCTCTGCAGTTTTTTCTCTGCTGTATTTGTTATTTCTTAAATTTGACATCCCTTTTGCTGTTTTTGTAAGAAAAAGAAAAATCTGGAAGTTTTCCCTTTTCTGTTTTATCTTTAGCCTCCTGTAGCTTTTTACCTTTTAACATTTTGAGTTGTGTTATTTATGGGTTATTGTAGATGTTTCAAACACTGACCATGGCACACTAGAGCTGGGAAGAAGGTGAACACGAACATGTAAATTTCTCAGGTTTTTCCCTCAAAGCCTGCGATTGCCTCTATCCACACTAAATAAAAATTTGCATTACAAGATTTCGCAAGTACCATTGCTCTCTGACCTCAGCTGCTAACACTGCCACGTTGTTAGAGTATGCTTCACAGCTTTTGTCAGTATTCCACGTCCCCGCCAGGACAGACTGAACTGGAAAAAGACACGATGCTCTTCAGATAAACATTCCTCTTTTTCACTTGCTGCTGTGTGGCTGGTTGTCTTATATGATATTTTTGTAGCATATTCAGGCTCTGAAATATGCTTAAGAAATTTTGGAATGTAAAAGAAACAACAAAGAAGCAATGCTCAACGGATTCAGTGTACACGAAATCAGCAGGCATCATGAACACTGACTTATGGGATGTACACAGCAGCACTGAGCATTCATTCAGTAATCAGTGAATGGTCAGATCAAATGAAGCTGGACTGACCAGTGATGCCTGTAAACCTTTGTATGCAGAAATCTACAGGTGAAACTTAACTCTCCACTTGAAGAAAAATAAACTAGTGGGAGCACTCTCAGAAAGTTTGCAGCCATGCAAATAAACACTGCCTCATAATCTGGTGGTGTTCCATTTCTAAATGGTTTGACTCTAGAGGATTAATTCAACAGATACAGTGAAAATTGGAATTTTTTTGATACATCCTCAAAACTGACATATCATTTCCTACTAGTATTTTTAAGTCATTGGCCAAAGATAAGGAATATTTAGAAAACATTCAGAAAAAATAGCTAGCCATTTGGGGCAGTAATAGCAGAGCAATTGGGCTCACAGAAAGGAAGAGGGAGAGAGATGAAAAAGTTGCAGTAAGCAAAGGACAAGGTGATCAAGGAGTCAGTAAAGACTTCTAATGTGGAGACTGAAGATTACAGTACTATGACAAAAAAAATAACAACCAAAACCCCCAAAACAGAAGGATCTCAGGATGGCCTAGAGAAAACATGCTTTAGGAGTTATGCACTAGGAACAGCTGGAAGAGACAATCTGGTATTGTGCTGGTTTCAAGAATTATCAGACCTCAATTAAATTCCAGACAAACCAGGACATTATGGCACTTTGAAGACAGCCGCCAGAAATGCTAATAGATGTTCGTGATGAATTATTTGATCTATTTGCCAGAACACAAAGGGTTTCTTTTTCTAAGGACAGTAATATTAATTTTTTAAGAAATACAACAGTAAAGGATAGTCATCTCCTTTACTGAGAACTGAATGCTTAGGCAAGTAGCTAGATTTCAGATTGCTTACCATATAACATAGGTGTTAGCAAAGGAAGTAAATTAACCACAAGATCTACACCAGGAAATATAACCCACTTGTGAACTAATATATCAGGTTACATTAAACCAACAAACCAGCAAACAAACAAACAAAAAAAACAGCAAGAAAAACTACAACAGGCCTCCTCCCCCCATCCCCAGTTTTTATTGTCGGATAAACTACTATCATTTAAAAAAAATAACAACAAAAAAACCCCCAAAAACAAAAAAACCACCCCACTCTACAAGATAACAGTCTTATTGGGAAACTATTTGTCTAGCAGTTCACCACTTTCAGAGTGGGATGCATTTAACCAAACTCTAGCAAACAGTTTCATAGTTTGCCATGAAATAGTTAACTGTGGCTTGTTAGATGACAGGAGTGCAGCAGCTATCGCATACCCTGACTTCAGCTAGGCTTTCAACACTATTTCCCAAAAGATTCTCATATAGAAGCTGATGAAGTATGGGCAGGATAGGCAGGCAATAAGGTGGACTGAAAACTGGCTGAATAGCCAGGCTCAGGGGGTGGTGATCAGTGGCATGAAGTCTAGTTGAAGGCCAGTGACTAGCAGCGTACCCCAAGGGACAATACTGGGTCCAATACTGTTCAACATCTTTATTAATGATCTGGATGATGGAGCAGTGTACCCTCAGCAGGTTTGCCGATGCAGAGCTGGGAGGAGTGGCTGATACGACAGAGGGTCGTGCTGCCATCCTGAGGTACCTCAACAGGCTAGAAAAATGAGCTGACAGGAATGTCTTGAAGTTCAACAAAGGGAAGCACAAAGTCCTGCACCTGGGGAAGAAAACTCCCAGGCACCAGTATACAATGGGGCTGATCAGCTGGAAAGCAGCTTTGCAGAAAAGGACCTGGGGGTTGTGGGGCACACCAAGTTGAACAGGAACCAGCAGTATGCCTTTGTGGAATTGTGAGGTTGACCAAACACCAGCAAAGGTTGCCCAGATAGCTTTTGGAATCTTGATCCTTGGAGGTATTCCAAAAGTATCTGGAAATGATCCAGGCATCTTATTGTAGGTGACCCTTCTTGAGCAGGAGGGCTGGACCAAATGACCTTCACAGGTCCCTTACAACCTCAATCAACCAGCAGTTTTGCGATTCTGCGAAATGCAGGCACATCCAGGAAAATTCAATCTCATGTTGAAGACAATACCAGTGGCTCAAACTGTTGAGATGAGTCAAGCTGCTAGATGAAAACCACTTGTTTTATTTCAGACATCCACAATTCACGTCCCCGTCCCCCCCCCCTTTTTTTTTTTTATTTCAATATAGAAACAGCATTTTTCTGGGAAAATATCTCATAATATGAGATGTTTTAGTAGAAAACAGCCTAACATAGTTGCTCTCTACAAATATTTTCTGGATTGCCACTAATGACAATCAATTTACTTGCCTGCTTAAAAATATTTAAAATAACAAAATAATTTTATTTACATGAAACATTAGAAAGAAGATCATAAAATGTAACATAAATACTTCAGTGTTACGAAGGTCATGTTATTGAATTCAGAGACCGAGTCTCTGTGGCAAGTTTTTTTGAACACAGACACTTGTAAACTGAAGACACTCTGGTTTTGACACAGCCATAATGGAATATCTAAATTCAGAAACAAGAAATGAATTATTCTGCATCTGACCAAGCAATTCCTTGAGGTCTTTCAGTGGACAGTAGCAGAAGGTCACATATTTTGATGTTTATATAGGCCAATCTGAACACCTCATACTGGGAGGGAGCCTATTAAAGTTCTGCCTGACTTATGTATAGGCAGCACATCGATGGGGAGAAATTCTTGTGCCTGTATTACAAAACAGACACACTGCAGTCTTGATTTTCTTCTCATTTGCACCTGTGAAAAAATCCAGGCTTTTGCAGTATTCTAATTTTCATCAAAAACTATACAAATGATGCCTGGAATATTTCATGAGATTTTTTTTTTTTTTTTGAGCATTAGATGTAGCATCTAAAAGTTACTGCATTAAAATGGAAGAAATGCCAATGAGTTGAATGTAAAGTGTTTTTCCTTTTAGTATTCTGTACTCAGAGCACTCTGCATGCTTTTCACAAGCACTACTTACTCTTCAAGTTTAGCTAATCATAACTCTCCTTAACTTTTCATCTTCTTACTGTGCCAAAGTTTATGACATTGTAAAACCAATAAAACAAACCAAAATATCTGAGTAGCTAGAGAAGATACTAAGCATACCAGACACATAGAGCACTTTGTCTTTAAAACACAAAAGAGGGGGTGTAGTAGGATGATCCATAAAATCTGTAGCACAGAAATTAAAGAGAAAAGTACTACAGATTGCCATAAGCCAGAATCACCTAATAGCATTAAAGAGAAAGGAATGACCATTAGAGTCTATGAGATACTCTAAGTACCCCTCAAGGGCCTGTACATGCTTCACTTCCTTTATGCAAAGTCTTGCATCCTTTAGAGTACAATCTTGTTAACAGTTCTCAAGGTCACAGCTGAATGCAAGACAGCCAGGCTGTGCATCTGTAGAAGGTACTTATTTCTGGAAAAAAATATAGTTCTGTTTAGGTGAAAATGATGTGTGGTTATGCAGCACATAAGTCCAAACCTGCAAACACTTATCTTCATTGACATCAGAACAAAAAAATCATACGGACCCAAAGCCACAAATTTGTTTGCAGAACCAAAGTTAAAGGGTCAAATAAGAGCTGTCCAAGGTGCCAGCACATTCATCACAGGGTTTTCAGCTGACCGGAGAAAATGTTGAAGGTGAGAGGAAGTGCACCCACCCCAGTAATGTGTCATTCCCACTCAGATCTGGGTAACTATGGGATAGGCAGGATGGGATGAAGAACGGTAGTAGACTTAGCTTTGTTCTCCTCTTCCTCTATGTTGCCCAGTGCAGCTTGCTCTTCCATTAAAGGAAGTCCAGTCCAAGAGGGCATAGCAGGGAGCAAACTGCAGCTTTGAGCAATCATTCTGTTTCTCTACTGATTCCAGCACAGCACAGCTATTCAGAGTGTTTGAAGAGACTTATATTTTGCTACGCAAACTATAACAAATTATTAGGTACCAATATGTGGCCAGACAATACTAAAATTAGAATTCTGAAAGTAAAGTTCCAATAAGACAATATAGGCATTATAAAAATTGTGGAATAATTAAAACCCAATTAAAAAAAAAAGAAAAAAAACACTGTATTCAAGAAAAAAAAACAAAACAAAACAACAAGGAAAAAGAAATCAAAATAGCTTTCCTGGTTTTGTTTAAAGAAATCTGCCAGCCAAAGAAATGTAATGAAGCAAGCAGCTGTCAGATGTCTTGTGATCTATGGATCACATAGTTAAGCTGCTAAGGAAAGAAGGGGAGAGAGTCACCCTAGTCTGACATTATTCGAGGATCAGTTGTCTCCCAAGAGTGAATCAAATGAGGAAACCTTAGTGATGCAAAGGAGCTTTAAATGGCTATTAGTACCATCCCAACCTGTAATTTCTAATGATGATCACAGAATTGCCAGTGGAGGGAAATTTAGGTGAGAAAGAGTCCAAAGGTTTCAGCAGACTCAAAAAAGAGATAAATGGTTCTGATACAAAATGGTAACCACCAGAGTGACCGAGGCATGAGAAGGTAATCAGCTCTTCCTGAGAAACAGCTTAACATCCTTCCCATTCACACCTGTAGGACCTGGTAGGAACCAGTTTATCCAGCTGCATTATCATGACCAATCTTCACTAGCTATAGAGACCATGAGTACTTCAGAGTCAGAATGCCTATTTGAAACTTCCTCTGCTCCTAGGGACCATTATACTTACCTTTGAAAGATGGTGAAGAAATAAAAGCTTTTAAGAAAAATCAGTTTGATGTAATACCTACTGCAGTATTTTTATTTCTTTTTAAAATGAGTCATTTCAAACACGATTACTTTAGCAGATACACACACAAAAATATGCCCCCACAAAACTATAACAACTATGTTGGCTGAAATTATGGATGTATTTGAAGTACAAGACAGAAAAAGAGCTATTTCTTAAAAACTCAATGGCAGAACTCTTTAAAACATTTTTTTTCTCTCTCCTCACTTTGGTATTTTACTTTAAACACAAGGTTAAATTATAAATGCATTGAACTGAATAAATTACTTTCCGGAGCTGTTTTATCTTTATGTAACCAGACTGAACTATACTGCAGCCTCACTCTCACCACATGCTTCCTGATCAGGACATGGTCTGATTCCTTTTGAGGCTTATATACCAAAAGTGAATAAATATGACTTCTTTAGTCAGAAAACTCAATACAAGTCAGCCAGTTTAGAGGCTCTTTAGGGAGCAAATGCATAGTCTTGCTCACGAGTATAGTTCAAGATTGACATCTGCATTGTCAGCCTGTTTGCAAGAACAGGTTGGCCAGGTTCATACAGTTAACGTCTGAGCACAGTCAGCTTTGCTGTACAGCATATCTCAAGAGGCTGGTCCTGGCGACTTTCTTTGCAGCCATTGGTATGATACTGGATTTAGTGATCACATAGAATGTACCTTATGGGAAGAGGTTTGACTGTTCTTTTTGTTGCTGCAAACAAAACAAGAAGAAGAAAGAGAAACTGAATTTGCAATTTGAAAAGTGCAAGTGCCATGTTATGCCAAAAGAGCACTCTCCGTGGTCCCTACTTCTACCAGAAATATGGTCAGACTTATGTCCTACACAAAGTGAAATAAGAATAGTGTAATTAGTGGGAAGGAAAAACGTTTCAAAATGTAATGCACTTCAAATAAAGGTGCTTATAGAGAATAAAGCAAGACAAAGGAAGAAACAAGTACATATACATATGTACTTATATATATGTATGCATATGAATTATATATAAATATATATGAAGAAATCAATCAAAGATCCATTTTCAATAATAAACATGTAGGAGTACCTATATTTAAAGTGACGCAGAACAAACTGACTCAGAGGAGGGCTTTTTTAAGGTTTACAGCTGTAGAAAAACTGAGGAGGCTCTGAAATCTTTGCACAAAGCAGCAGCATTTATGCTAACTAATGCATTCAGCAGAATAGGCATCATTTTCCTCTATCTTTCTATCTAGCAATGCACACTTTCTCTACTTTTTAATCACTATTCACTAATACTGAACTCTTGCATTAGCATTTCCAACTACAGTCACAGCTGATCTCCAGAGATCAACTGTAAGACAGATCATCTCTGCAAGAGGAAGTTATATCAGTGTAGTTGGAGAAATTATATTAAAAAAATTGAAAATCTTTTGACGGATAACTGTATTGTTTTCACTCTGCTTATTGCATTTCTGCATTGTACTCTGATAAGGAATTACTTTAAAATAAACTAAAATAAACATCTCAAGTGAAAAGAAAAGACAGCATACGAGTTTGTATGAACATAAAAATGTGTTTTAATTGGTGCCATTCTTCTTGTATATTCTTACACTGACTTGCTAGTGCAATATCACTACCATTTATGAACTTGTATTGGGAAAATGATCATGGTCCCCATTTTCATCAGTCTTCAGATGTCTGTGGGCAGCTCCCTTAACGTGTCATAGACACTGACTGAAAATAACGAGAAAACCCTTGTGATTTATTTCTTGTCATTTTCAAACCACATTGCAAATCAGCATCTTTTTGCATCAAGTTCATAACTGTTATTTGTAAACAATTTTAACTTGACTCTGTTTATGTTTCATGTTCCACCAGGGGACTGAATTTACTTTCACTGTCCCTGCCTAACCTTGCCCAGGATTTTTTCTCTATAAGGAAAATTCATTTGTGTTGATATCTTAGCTGATAATGAACTTAGTCTGTCACATCACAATTTATACTAAAATGTTTACTACAATTTATCATTATACAACAATGGTACTGTTATTACAATAATTTATGATTTCAAAATTGCTATGTTTTAAAGTAAACATGTTCAAGTTTATTAAATGATGTTTTATGCAAATACATTCATTTGGAGGAAGGAATTTCTCTGCAGAAGATCTAAGAAAGTTAGAACCCTACTAGTTTCTCTTATAGAAGAAAATAAACAACAGACTCTGTGAGACTGGCTTCAGAAATTGTCTCATCTTCAGAGTCAACCTTTAACAACATCCAAAAAATGAGGGAGAGGGAGAGGAAGAGTGAGCTAAGAATGATCATGAGCTGCTAAGAAAACAGTATTTCTAGCAAATAAATTCCATTAAAGTTCCATCAATTGCTTTTGAATGATTACAAGACTGTAATGCACTGAGAGCTTTGCACGCTCAGTTGTTTATAACTGTCAATAGAAAACGCGCAGAGTATTTTCCTTACACTGATGTCAACTCCCTAGAGTGCTATGCCAGTTTATTCTACACCATGGTTTATATAGAAATAAAATGTGTCCATTTATTATGCATATATAAATGAACATATCTCTCAAACATGTTTTTCAATTCTTCTTTGTTTTCCCAGACAGAATTTCATACTCATATGCCCCTGAAACTGATACATATCAAATACATGATTCTAGAATTTGGGATTAGTACATCACCCCAGACATCTATTGAAAGCATTATGCATACACTTGCCATCAAATTTCATACACATCAATTCCCAAAAATGTTTATTTGAATTAAACGTTTATGAAATCTGGTTACAGTCCCTACTGACCTATTTACACTGAGGAATTGAATGGCTATTAACAACATTACCTAGGACAACGGTAACTATTCCATATCAGATCATTAAGCGACTCTATGAAGTGCCAAGCAACATTGGATAAAGTTCCCTGCATATTGACAGGTTCTCTGTCTTATGACTAGTCCTTCTTGTGTTTGATTTCAGAAATTACATCCTGGTACTTTTGCCCAACAGTTATTTTCAATTTTTGCTAAGTTTCTGCAAATAAAAATTTTTCTGTCATGTGATATTTAGGTTTTTGCTGCCACACTGCTTCATTCTTTCTCTAATACTTTCACTTTTGTTTCTCTATGCTGTAAACGGCAAACATCTTCCACATTTTTTTTCACCTTTCCAATCGTTGCTAAATTACAATAATGAGTTTGACAGTACTGCTATGGGAGATATCAATGATGTTGCTATGATTTTACAACTCAAAAATAACCTGCAAAAATAAACCACAGTGAAAGCAAATGTTCATGTTACTTTTTTCTCTGTGGACTTTTATAAAACTCAATACATGGAATATTTATTTTTCTGTATATCTAGAGCTAACAGTTACATTCATTCTTGTAGATTTTATCCAAGACATAGCAGCCTAAAAGGGTTATTCAATTATCAATGCAAATGCTAACAAATTACTTTTTATGACTTTGTCAGAAATATATTTAATAGCTCTGTTTCTTCCATGCTAAACAGTTGTCTTAAAATGTCACCTTCAAAAATTAGGCTTTAATGGACTTAGTGTTCATCATTTTCCAATGTTCTTTATAGAAGTGTTTAGGAATTTACTTATTTTTATCTGACTTCTGCTTCAGTAACAGCCTATACTCTCAACATCTTTTCCAGTTCACTGAGTTGTCTATGTCTTCCCAGTTTCTTTTGTCCTAGTGGAATGCACTTGCAATTGATGATAATGGACTAAAAACTAATTTTTCAAAACTATACTCAATTAAATAGATACTCATTAGTAGCAACTAAAATAATTTCTATTCTATATATATTCTTTCTCTCTAGGACATTGAAAATTAGGAATAAAACAAAAAGGAGAGTTGGATAAAACTGAGATAAGTAAAACGAAATTTAGGAGATGTACTGTATCTCATATGATGTTAGAAATGCATGTTACATAAATCAATTCAGAATACAACTAAAATCTAGTTGTGATTGTTGCAAATACTCCTAGCAGTGTCGCTTCAAAAAAAAATTAAATGTATCAAAAGTCACATATACCTATATTTACAAACATATGTATAAGTGTAAAAAACCAGCAGTGAGTCAAGACACTCCCTTCCATTACTTCTTCCTACCCCTGTAAGCTTGTTCAGTTAAGCAGAAAATGAATGCACTTTTCTGCATTTACTATTTCTGTTGATACTCAGTTAATCAGGACAGAGTAGTTATGCCCCCAAGTAGCTGGAGAGTGGCTGCAAAGTTGTCATGGCTGAAAAAGTTGGAAAGATACAACAGTAAGTACACTCCTGATTTGATATCTTGGATTGTCTTTCAGGGTTGTGTTAGATTTGAAATCTGCCTCGATGCAGTAGAAACAATACATAACTGTGAGTAAAACAGGAAGCAGAGCAACATTCTTCACAAAATCAGCTTCTGAGAGGAATAATACATATATATAAATTTAAAAGACATGTTAGTTTTTATCATACATGCTATCAATCCATATGTGTACATATGGATTTTTGTGTATATATACACAATTAAAATACAATGCTTTATCTGAACTGTATTTGAAAACAATTTTCACACAATAAAGACATTATTTCTCTATACTTAACTTTGTTTCCAAAGAACATTTATCTGCCTCCCAACTTCCATCAATGATTCATTAATGACACATTGAATATTAGTTACTAAATGTCAAATCATTAAAAACATTAAGGCAGTGACATTTTTTTTAAAAGGGCAGACTTCTCATTGTTGCACTTGATTTTTGTAAATTTTCTTCAGCTGTCACATATTCACACCAAATTCCTTATTGTTGTCTATTTTTCCAATACTATAAAACAAAGTCAGAGACAGTAAAAGGTGATGGTCCAACAGCTCTCAGCTTACTGGAGTGCAAGATCAGCCAAATGCCCAGCTGCTCAGCAGACAGCAACAGCTGAAGTTCCTCTACAAAACCTTCCCATAATACTTCAGTTGAGACCTGAAAGGAACATCTCTCTGCAATTTGTTCACCTTATTCCTTCAGACCTCAGGTCTCTGCTGAGCTTATTAGGCTTGCTAATTGGTATAATCTGTGATGGTGAGTCTTTGAAATATGTATATCTCTCCAAAGACAACTGGATTGTGACCTCTAATAACATTTCTCATAGGTCACACTACTGCTATCAGATAGTGATAATATTCAGCTATTACTAACCTTGCCTGGAGCAAAACCAACTAGAGATTAAAATTCTTTGTCTTCCATGTTAAAGGAATTAATTTTAAAAAGAAAGAAAAGTCAAAACCACCTGAACCTGCAAACCTCTATGAGAGAAAAGGCATACTGTGGGCTTGCAAGTTTCAAAAACATCTCTTTGAACATTTCACAAACATCTGCTACTCTGCTTTTCTTAGACATTGCAAATGAATTCTTTTATATTTAAACCTACAGCACTTGCACAAAAAAAATAATCATTAGCTAACATTTTGCACTGATTTCTCATATGCAAGTAGTCATAATCTTAGGGCTTCTCAAAATATTTTGGGAGCGAGGTCCACCACATTTTGCATGTGGTGTAGTTGGATACCTGACACATTGCAGTTTTACAACTATTAACTCATCCAAATACATTTAAAATATTATGTCTTTGTGTCTTGCAACGTGCATTAAAATAGGTAAGTGAAAAAATCCGCAAAGACAGCTCACTGTATTAATCACGCCATAAATAAGTATGGCAGAGAAGATACAACATCTAATATAGAGCCTAGCAATCTACAGGCTTCAGGTGAAACTTCATATGAAAAATGAACTTGATGATATGCATTGCATCTCCTATGAAGCTGGAGATTCACATTACTGAAATAAATTCAAATTAGAAGTAAAATTCACTTGCGACTACCTTAAAAATTCATAGCAGTGGCTGTTTCAAAAACATGTAAACATACCACAAGTCATATATATTTATATTCACACATATATGGGTAAGTATAAAAAAAACCAGCAGGTAGTCAAGACATCCCCTTCCATTTGTCCTTCCTGTCAGCTGTACACTAACACGTCAAGCAAAAAAAGAATTAAGGCAGAAAAACTTCTGCACCATAAAGAAGAGAAAGTAGGCAGGTTTTGAACTCCCAGATGGAGAGAAAGAAGTTCATGCTTTATGTTTAGCAAAGGAGAAGAGTGAAGTTGCCTAAAATCCTCCTTATTTGTCCCCTGCCAGCAAAGGACATGTACTATATGACAGTACAATATCTTCGCCAATCTATTATTTTCTTCACAAATATGTAGAAACGGGAAGCTGTCTCAGTGAGATGCAGTTGCCGTGCAGGTCTTGACAGATTCTGAGGCAAAACAGTAAGAACTGCAATGCTGTCCTGTCACTGCCATAGGAGGCTGCTGTATACTAGTGGTTACAATTCAATGGAAAGTTTAAGGCAACTAAATTTCATGCCTGAGGCACATCTTACAGAAGCCCATGGTACAAGTGTTTCAGTCTAAAACTCAAGGTGTGCGCCACTAAAGAAATGAAGGTCACTTACTGGCATTATTAGATTTTGTTCACATTTCAAAATACAAAAGTACCAACAAAATGTTTTGTCTGCACAGTTTTGCTTGTATCACAGCTCAAATATTACAGCTGTAACAATCAGTATTCTGTAGGCTACCATATTTGGGAAAAGAAAAAAGCTCTAAACCAATTAGTAACACTTCTTAGTTTGATATTTGATTAATTTGTTACTTTAAATAAGTGATTCTTAAGAAATTCCATTAACTTCAGGAGCATTAGGAGAGAAAGCAGTAGACATTGTCCCTGATGGTCATAGTTCTTAGACAAAGGAGATTTAATTCTTAACATAATTTTTCCCCACTGCTCTTTGAACTACTCAAGGCATATAAAGACAACAGAATGTAACAGGCAGAGATTTAGAACAGAGACGACATTTACCAACACAGGTCACAGAGGGGGAAAACATACTTCAAAAAAGATAAACTAAATATAGATTTAATAACTTGCTTGGATTATAATGGCCCAAAGAGTAATTTTACGATCCTATACCCCAAAACCAAAGAGAAATAGCAATTATACATCTAGGATAAGGTGCTATTTACTCTTCTAAAAAACTTCACATGGCCATGTCTTTTAATGGATACATCCTGCACTTTGATCTCAGAAGGGAACAGAAGGACCCTGGTAAAAGTCTCTTCAAATAACAGCAAAATTAACCTGAATCAAATAGGTTTGATTCAACCAAATAGGTTGAATCAAATTGTAGGACAGCTTCTTCACTTTGAAAATGTTTATACAGTTCAGATATGGACCCTTATCAGAAGCTGAAATTTTCAAATTGTCCCTTCAGCTGTAACATTTGATTCAAATAAGGAAACTAAATATTCTGGACTTATTTGTATTTTAAAGGTTTGGAATACCATGGGAGACCTGCTACCTCATATACTTTTTGTCATATTCATGACCATATTCCTCCTCTGATATTCTTGCCTTGTTTTTTTTTTTAAATCCAGACTATTTACAGAAAGAAAGGTAAGGCAAATTATTTCAGATGTTTCTAAACAATCTTTTTAACTGTAATAGATTAAATACTTGACTTCAAAGCAACGTACAATGTCAATGTGCAATATGGGAGAGCATGTAGTGATCAATAAGGAACTTGGCACACCACCTATAACATTATAAAAGTCCTAATCCCCATAATAACCTGTGGGAGTTGGCCTTCCTTTGGCAGAAATCCAGAACTGAAAATCATTCACATATATATTTATTGAGAAGTCAATGATTCTATCTCTTACCAGTTTGGAAATATTCCCCCATAAAAATAGAACTTGAGTCTCCGTTCTGACTGTACAGTAACAAAAATAAGTGAGTAGGAGTGATAGGGGGATGGCACAAACTGCTGCTGGAGGGGAAAATGTTCTATGTTATACTTTTTCTTCAGAAAAAAAAAAAAAAGGCTAAAAAAAAGATGGCTGATTAAGAGCTAGAGAGACGCTTAGGTGGCTCAAAGTAGTCCCACCAGAACCAGATTAACACATAGTTATCCCTAATGACATGTAGAGTTACTCATTCTTTACTCAATGAAGGACAAGACAGCTGTCTACTGAATTTCTAACAGGACTTCCTATTGTACATTCACTTTGAGTTTTTCTGTCCAAGTACTGACCTTCTCCAATACGCTCCTGCCCATGGAGTCTAATGTGATCAGAGTCTGAATTGATTTGGCTGAAAAGAATTATGACAGCGCTTACATTGCAGTTACCCTTGAAGAACATCTAGCATATGCACTTCTAACTCTCACCACTAGCAAATGAAGTCTCACTTCCAACTCTAGCAGAAAAAAATATTACAAGATTCCATTGTCTAAACAAAATAAAACATAGTTTTGTTGAAGATTATGAAGCAGGGATTTATTTGATAAAAAATCCTGGTAACACAACAGCAAATACTTCTTCTGGAGAATTCTTTCTACCTATTAAGTGACAGCAAGCCCTATACATCTTTTACACTTATTTGTATCTGTTGGAAGCTAAAAATAATAGTGCCCTTAGGAATTGTACCCTACCTAGTTTGTGAAAGATGACGTGAGGCACTTCTGTTCCACACATTTGATTTTTACACTGCTTAACACTGCTGTTATTCCTGAGCCTGGTTTATGGGTACCCTGGGGTACTCCTAACCCCTTTTTGATGTTTTTTCTACTGGAAACCATTGACAAAAGCAGAACACCCCTTGAGGACTGCACAATTTTAGTATTTGTTTCAACTTTCAGCCATTTGCTCAACCTATTAAGAGCTTCTTCAAAGACATAAAATAGAAACCCATCACCTTGAATGCTACAGAAAAAAATAAATGCAGAAAGGCTGCCAATTCACACTAACTCTGCTGTAGATAAGCAGAATACATTGGAAGGCCTTACACTACATGGAATACTGCCGATGGATTTAGCATAACCCTACAAGGGTATTTGGCTCTGAAGTATTTCAGTCTGTTGGTCAGAGCTGCATGAAAATATTCATATCAAATATAAACCCAAGGCAAACAGAAAGCGTGCCTAATGTAAACTTGAGAATAAAAACTGGCAATAGGCTTAAACATTACTTCTACTTTATATTTTTTCTATATACCACAGAGTACACTACTGCTTTAAATATGATTTTTATGAGCTCTGCAAACCTTACTAAAACCATACATATGCTGTGCCAGGACTCTTGGAGCTTAACTGCTCTGCCTATGGTGGACTAACTGTCCATGATAAATGGATGGAAACATCTAGAGAAATGGTATATCTTGTTGTGAACAATAATATTTTAAAAGTATGTACACAACACCTGGTTCTCATCTTTTCCTGTTTATTTTTTTTCAGCAAAAACAGACACAATTTTTTTTTTTTTACTTTAGTGAAGCTACTACAAAGTATTAGTTCATGTAACAAATACAGTTATTCCTCTTTTCCACCTGAATGCTACAGAATGATGAAAGTAGGCTTCACAAAACCCTACAGAGTGCTTTGGATGCTATTTTTCAACTGCATAGTAGTATTAGAAAATAATTGCCAGCACAAGTACTATAGTCACCTAAATGTTTAAAGTTAAAAGGTTATGGGTATTCGTGTAATTTATTTGAGTTGTATATAAATATTCCAAGAATGATAGGTTGGAGATAGAATTAGAAACTCAAAAACCTGAGCAAAGATTTCATAAGTAGGTCAAGAACTTACAACGACTTTTGTGCAATGCTGATAAATGATTTCATTGCCCAATCTCTAGCTCATTGCAAAATGGTGTTACCTTTGACCATCTTTGCAACTTGAAAAAAAAAAAGACAATCAGAAAAAGAAACTAAAATAATTTCTGTCACAGCTTTAATTGGAAAATTATTTCATTCATGCAAAGATACATGAGAAATTGTATTTTAATAACTTACAAGACTGGCCATACAAAAAAAGAAATAGAATAAGGTCTTCTTGGTACCTCAGTTCTTGATATCACCTACAAATGTTTAATATTACAAAAAACCTGCATAGTAGGCTTTTATGGCTTTAAAAATCAAGCTTTTGAAAAATAATCAGCATTTAATGTATGGATTCTCAAAACTTTACAGTTATTACAGAAATGTGTATCAATAATTTGACATGATGAGACAGAACAACTTTCTTGCATTTTAGTTCCTCTAACGTTGCCTACAGAAGAGGTTTTTGGATTTTTTTTCTTATTTGTTTTCTTATTTTTTCTTGTTTCTTTTATTTTTTATTTTATTTTAAGGCAGGAACAGACAACTTTTCCTGCATTCTAAAAATACTTAGAGTTCTTGAGAACCCAGTGGACACAGGTCCTGGACATAGGTACAGAAAGCTCAGTTGTTAGTTCAGCAATTTTACCCCTTCACTGTACCTCATGGTGTTTGGTGACCTCTTCTATTGCTACCCAAGCCCTAAACAGGGAACACTAGGACATGAATAACCCTTTTTTGTGCCATCTTACCACTAGGATAAAAAGTATACTTTTATTGCAGATCTAGTTTCAGCAATGAGCCTTTGGTTTTCAGCTTCAAGATTAGCACAAGCTGGCTGTGATGAAGAGCCAGGCTAACTACCACAATACTGTGTGGGATACCTGTTTGTCATTACCATTTTGCTTGGGATCAGGGATCAGCTGTTGGCCCTCCTACATTTAGCAGTACAGACACATATTAAGGCCATTCCTCTTGCCCAGTGAATTTTTAGAAGGGATAGGAGAACTAGCCACTTTTATGTAGTTTAGTCTACACCCTTGCTGCAAAATGCTGGGGTATCAATTTGTCAGAGATTGATATTTGGCCTTTAACCTCTACCTAGGAGCCAGTTCTGTAAATACACCACAGAGCATGCTGCCAAAATCAGCTCTTTCCAGAAAACACACCATATGAATCAGGAGAGTCAAGTGACCCTTGCAACTTTTCTCTGTTGACTAACAACTATCATTTTGCAATTCTTTTTGGTATACATTTACATATGAGGAATGGTGCTACCTGCATCGAGGCAGAGTCAAGGTACAATGGTTTCACATTAATTAACCATGAAAGAGAGGAGGAACTGAAATAATATTACCTACTTCCTGCTGATTTAATCTTCTGCAGTTCCACAGGCCAGTACAAAAGTACTCTCATGGAGGGGAGGAGATTAGGAGATGTGCAGGAGAACAGAAGTCACCCACAAACTCTTATGAAGTATACAGTAAGGCAGAAGAGAGAATAGCCTCTTCATCGTTTCACTGCATCACTTGAACAAGAGAGGAAACCTACACCTATGGCTCTCAGAAGTATGAGAAGTCAAAATCTGGCTACCTAAATGTATTAGTGCATTTACAACCTTTATAACTGCAAGAAGGCTGCTGGAGTCTCTCCTGCTCGCTCTGAGCATAACTAATTTCACTGGCTCCTACCGAAAATTCAATTCCATGGCCTACAAGACATACTGGGTCAGAAGAGTATTCCCTTGAATTTTTGGAGACTGAAGGGGATACAACTGCTCTGTAGACTGGTTTTATAATACCTGCCATCTAATTCTCTTCTCTTGCCTCAGGCTTCAAGGATCTTCCTATGATCAAATAAAATCTGTCAGCCATTCAGAAAAAATAATCTGAATGTTCATTATTTTAAAAGTATCTCTATGCTCCATAACGGAAGACAAACCTATTTATGAACAACTGAATCTGCTATGCAAAATAAAGAAAAGACTGAAACTTATTATGTGTACGAGTAACTTCAAAGAACCTATTGTGCCCATCGTAACTAGGAATTGCTAGTGCCTTGTCAGATGCTCAGGCACCCAACCCAAATCCTATCCTGTTTCTTCGGGTACTCAGTCAGAACTCCTAGAAATTTTTAGAAATAAATTATTTTAAGATCATTTAATGGCATTTCAAAAGGGGTCCTATAAGCCAGAAAGACTGAACAGCACGAGGCCAAGAGGAAAAACGTGCCTTTCTTTCCTGTTTAGCAGATAAATCCAGTAAGTTTATTCATAAATAAGTACTCCCTGATTATGTGCTGAGCTAAAATTCTACTGAAACTTAGGTCTCCCATAGTTATTTGATGCCTTAATTTAAATCAATGAGAACTGTTATGCTTTTATGACATGCCAATAAATCATCCCGGTAAACTACTAGTAAAGAAAGCCAGTAGTTAGTTCTGGGAACAGTTCAGCAACGCAAACCTAGAAAATTCTTACCTCTTTCTTTCCTTTGGGATTTTGCCACAAAACAGAGGAAAAAAATTACTACTTCATGAATATGGTTGAATAGGTCCGTACTGAATATATCAATTCAGGAAAATGTCAACATACCCATTTCAAATTTGATAGAAATAATGATAACCAGTTCTCAAGACTAAGTAAGCGTATTTATGGCTGATATTCTTCCCTCTTGCTCTTGGGAAAAGGAGAAAGCTGGGCTCAGAATCGAAACTTCGTATTATCTTTAATTACAGAGAGGTTGATACTGCTGCATACTTAACCACTGGGGACAAGCTAGCTAAGTAATTCAGCATGTACTGCCTGCAAGGTAGTCTCTGAAAGAGACACATAGCAATGCTGTAAATGCTATGTATATGGGAAGTGACCAACACCATACTCTTCAATGCACAATTATCTTTTAACCTCTAACTAAGACTCATTTTCTTGAGCCAAATACTGTCAGCAGCCAACCAGCTGCTATCAATGCAGCAGCACGCAAGCAGAACATAATATAATTATACTGTCTGGAATAGAATCAGAACAACATGTAATTTTCAACAGGAAGTTTTTGTCCAGGAATCCAGCTTTTCTTCCCCAAAAAGATATCTCCTAACAGTTTCATTCACACTTCCTGCTATATTTTTCTAAGTTCTTTCTTCTGTTGCAAGGTGTAGACCAATCAACAGCAATATTTAGAGTGTATAACATGGTGTCATTAGTTTTGAGGTTCCACCTCAAAACATCTCCTAATCAGTAAATAATTGTATTTCAGGTAATTCTTCACAACAATGGTAGCTGTCTTTCCTGGGCAATTGGTTTTTAATCCATGCATTTGCAAGTAATGGTATTCTTGAATATATGTGCCCAAATACCATAAAGTAAGATGGATTACAGTATTTGAAACTGCAATAAACAACCTGAGAACAGATGCATTTGATTTATAAAACAAACACCAAAAAGTTCCTTTCTGCAGGAACAGCTTGTTCCCCTCAAAACTGGGCTTTCTTTCACTGGCTCTTAAATACAAATTAGCAGCAAAGATCTACACATTTATGCCACTACCTGGAGCACTTGAGGTTGTAGTTAGAACTTAAGCAGTCAGGTTTCCACCTGCAACTCAACTAAGGTACAAAATATAAATCGTAATCACACCAGCAAAACGAAGATCACACCTGAAAATGTGGCCCATTTCCCAGCACAATACTGGGGGCGGGGGGAGGGAGCGGAGAGTGAAATGCCTATAAAGGAAAACCAGCAGAGGAAGAAAAGCTCTTTGAAAGTGATGTACTCTCAAGCACTGAAACTGTGCATCTCTGACACTTTTTGTTGTACTTACCTAATATCTGTGCATGTTATACATGTGATACAGCGACTGTTTGTTGCAACGAGGTTCAAAGCCACAGATGTTTCACTGTCAGTGGTTGGGTGTGCTCCACATTTAAAGTAAAACTCCTGAAATATTGAAGGAGAGATAAAGAGAAGATTACATACCTGCCATGTGTCCTTCTTTTATCTTAGGCTAACTGACATTTGAGACAACAGACAAATCGCCACTGCCAACAGAAAAGGACAACAAGCATTAGCAAAGGTTTACAAGGAAACCCTTGCAAAGATACCAGTCTAGGTGCATATTTTGTTCAGTAATTTCCCTAGTAAAGAAGATATTTACTTGTATACTAATTTGATATCAGTGTAATACATTCTGTGATTTACTGCATTTATAGAAAAAAACCACTTCCTCTTGACTTCATCTAAGTAGAGTCATCAAAGGCAGAATACTAAGCATTGTCACTATTTACTAATATTTCCACTTTTATTTTATTATTATTACAGATGTTACCATTTTCTGAACTCTAGAACACAGAATTTTAACTCTGAATTAGTAAAGTCTAGCCTTGCTTTTGTGATGTTGGCAATCTTATATGATACGATTTTACCATTATATTAAAGGCAAGATCTAGCTCTCTTAGGACACATATTACATTTGTAATTATATATTATAATGTATTTGAATTAAGTTGCTTTAGTCCATACTGCTATATACAGCCTCTTAGACTGCATAATACTTTTTACACAACTGTGTGCTTTATTCTTTTTTCCATTGCACCCCAGGGAAAGCCATACCAATCATGCTGTGCTTTGATAAGGTTTTGTTACAAGAGATTGTTTTAAATGTCTAAATCACTCTATGCATATGTAAATAAAAGCAGTCTGAACACATGTGCTTTGCAATAGGAGCCACAGATTACAGTTCGGAGTTTCTTTGTTCCTATGAGACCTTTTTTCCAGAATCAAATTGTGGAGGTTTATACTGAAAATATTAAGACTGGTATAAATGAAGTATGAATTGGAAGGTAAGGGTATAAAAGCATCAGAAGAAACGATGAGAAGAATGCATAAAAGAATGACAGATGTTGATGGCATTAAAATATTAAGATCAGAGATGATTCTCAAGAAACCCACACGTGGGGCGGGGGGAACCTGCTGCAAGAGAAAAAGACACAGAGACAGTGAATAAACCAGTAGCATTTCCTAGTCACATACAGAGGTGGGATAGGATGAAGAAAAAAAATAAAAAATATAGTTACAGTTGTCATCCAAACCCCAGCATTAAGAACAAGCCAAAAACTGCGAAAAAGACTTGCTAGGTGACATTTCCTAGTGCCACCCCAAGTTCCTAGGTAGACTATCTGGACACTTATTTTAGTGCTTGTTAGTATATGAACGCAAGAGAACGTGCATGGTTGAACGAAGTCAGTTTCGTTTGATACAAAATCACCTTCCGCTCTATACTGCTTTGCACTGAGATTTACTACAACACTGTACTAAAATCAGTCCAGAAAAAAGCTTTTACTTTCTCACTGCCTTAAGCCTTGCAGTATGGAGTTCATCTGCAAAACAGCTGCCAATTACTGGTTTTTTTCTCAGTGGCGATCATTTAGATATGTTGTCTATTTCTACATGAGACAAATACAGTGTTATGCAGGGATATGAGAAGTATTAATACAGCTTTTCTCCCAAGTTAGTCAAACCTGCTTCTCAGCGAGGCACTGACATATGCAACAGATTCAACACAAAAAAAATATTCAAACTCCACTGTAAGTTAAGGACTCATTGTCTGATGCATGTGTTAGTAGCAGTTTGAGAGAACTAAGGGGTAAGAGTATAGGTTTTCAAAATAGGCTCGCCTTTAAACAAGTAAGAGTATAGTTTGAAGGTGAGCCTATTTTTAAAACAAAGTAATTGTTCTCAAAACTTTTGAAGTAGTCACTTGTTCCTATTTACATAGAGCTAACATTTTTTAATAACTAAATCATCTTCCTGTCCTGTTTCATAATATCAGAAAGTAGTCCCAAACAAGAAAATATGCTTAAAGTCACCCTTAGACAAGACATTAGTTTCTATGTTTTTTTTCTCTTCAAGACCAAGTTCCACACACAGCTGTTAAATATCAGCCCAACTTGAAGCATTTCAGCAGTTGCGAATGAGTCAATGGAAGTATACATTCATCCAGAGTACATGAAAACCCTACATAATCTGTAACTTTAATTTATTTTCAAACTTTTAAAATGTATCCATTAATCTTTGTATTATTTGCTAATGGGTTTTGGAGCTTGGGTTTTTTTGCCCTTTAATTTGATTTTACTTTTGTTTGAATAAAATGGTAAGAAGGATTTATTTCAATGTAAGAGAAGTCTTGAAAATATCTCCTTGCTTCAGTACATCCTCTGCATAAAACTAAGAGATTATTGACAACTCACTACTCCAGAACAGATAAAACTATGGGCGAGGAAACATACAAAAGAAAAATATTTTTTGATAAAATTGCTTACCCACTATAATAAAAATTTATTTGGGTCACAAGCAAAAAGAAAAAGAATAATAAAGGAATTAAGCTCTAAAACACTTGAAATAGCTTTAGACTTTTTTTTTTCCTAAAGAGCATCTGTTTGATGATTCTAATTGCTTTTGATAATGCCTCACAACGGCTGTAAGTTTCCCGTCATGAAAGCTCTTTAATGAAGATGGAAGGGAAATAAAGCAATAGATTTCTTATTCCATACTCCAAGATGTATGGAATATTGCCTACAACTCAAGGGAATTAAAAAAAAAAAAAAAAAAAGGAAAGAAAAAGAAAAAAGTCTAGCCTTGTGCTACTTCCCAAAATACCTTCTCTTGTAGTGTTAGGAAGATTACTTTTCTATACTTCTGTATATCACCCCAAACACTGCTTTAAGAAAATTCCTCTACTAATTAT
>JAVJGI010000062.1:41702315-41715357 GCA_035590275.1 Ibycter americanus | reverse complement strand
TGATGTACTTTGGTGTTGCTGAATGGAGGCCATTATGGAAAGTGAAAATACTACTTGAAATAACAAAAGAAAATATTGCCACTCTCCAAAACTATTAATTGAAAGATTCCCTGCTTGAGTAAACTGCAATTAAAGAAATAGAAAATCTTAATATTAAATGCAAAGAGAACAGAGGACTCATTAAAACTACAGAAAAAAAAAATCCCTCAGGATTATATGTCAAGTGTTACTTCAGAAGAAATCTTCAAGATTAAACAATAAAAACATCATTTATAACAAATGTGTTGAGACTAGCAGTATAGTAAAACTAACCCACTTAGAAAACATTCACTCTTGCAAAACCAAAAGGTATCAACCCACATTAATGCCCAATTCTACAAAATCAACACAAACATTCCATGTCTGTAGGCCTGAGACACCAATGCTGTGATGGGAGTTCAGAAATACAGGGAGAGATTGGAATCTGAAAAACTCAGTATGCTGAGTGCCTGACAGTTCTGGGACAGTGTGGACTGCACTCCCACATTTTTTTTTTTTTTTTTTTTTAATTAGTTATACATGTTCCAATTGTTTGAAAGCTTTTAAAACTCATGAACTCAATTAAGTTTCCAGTTGCAAACAAAAATGTATGTGGCCTGGTCTTAAACGCTGCGTAAATAAAAAAAAAATCCACAAGTTTTTGTTACATCTACCAGATTTCCCAGAGACTTAACATGCTTCTTGTGATGCAAGCACAACCTTTTTATACCAAGGCATATATGTATGAAGTTATGAAGAAAACCCATCAGTACAAGTTGCTTCTCAACTGTTTCTGACAATGAAATTGCCGAGAGTAAGATATAAGGTATTATAAGATATTATCACCCTCCAGCCTTGCATGTCATTAGGCATGTAAATGTAGCTATTCTTTTACACAGTCTTTCACCTCGTGTATGATAGCCTAAGGAGGGAAATTTGCTGGATTTTTTAATCTAAATCATTTAGGTTCCAAGGTTAATTCCCAAATAGGCGTAGAGACCTTGGAGCCAGCCAATTTAGAACTAATCATCTAATTTTGCCACAGACTGCCACACTCATATACGAGCAGTTGTTACTTCTTAAAGTTGACATCAAAATGTCTCTCTATTCTATAGTTTTTATGCTATATGAGACAATACTTTCAGACTTTTAACCTTATAATGAAAAAAACCCTTACAGAATAACGTCAAAGGGACAGGCAAAAATTCATGCAGTCTACGTCACTATCTGATCGCTTCTAAAATATTTTAAAATATAGATCACATTATTCTTCCTTTCTGCACTTGTGCTCTCATTGGGTACAAAAGTTTCTGATGAATGCTCTTTTTTTTTGTTAAGAATTTTTGTCCAGCAACGAGTAAGAATGTCAAGAAATTACTGCAAAAGCCGAGACAAAATTTAAAGCTTTTCTTAGTTCTGAAAGTGAGTAGTTTTATGGTCACCTTCTACTGCAGTGAATGCCTTTAGATCATTTTCTTACCTAAAGGCATAGGTCCCGTAAAATTGTGAACATTCTATTTAACACTACAAATGTCTTTCTTTTGGCAGCGTATCTGATAGACTGTTTTTCAGATAAGGGAGCAGGCATTGCTCTTACATACTTTTGTCATATTCTTCACTCCTTTTACCACTTGTGTGTCACACCGCATCATAAAAAGTGCAAGGGGGAAGAAAAGGTTCAAAGACACATGGTCAGTATTAGTTACTTTTTATGAAACTCAAGAAAATGTTTAAATTTATCAAAAAAATAAACTTATTTGATATTTTACCAATAATATCTCTCACTAAATTCTGTCTTTTTAAACAAAGCAGGGGTTTGTGTATGCCTAACTGCTGATGATAAGCAAACTGTTTTCTACATGGTCAAGTAACCAACATTAAGTAAAAGACCAAAGTCATACACAAACCATCATTGGGAAGCCAGGGTCTGAAACAGAATAAAACCCAGAAGAAACTTCACCCTTTTGATATATGTTCCCCAGTCCAGTTTACTGCACTGTCAGCAAAAAACCACTCCTTTTTGCTAACAAGTACCAAGACAGCCTGTACCTCAGCTGATACACAATATATACACATGAAAATATAGGTTCCTATCCCTGCTTCTCAGTCATCGCTGTGTAAGTTGTTCAAAAATCCTAAGGAAGCTCAGCCTTCATTTCTTATTCTATTTTCTTAATAAGCTACAAAACAAGGCGGGGCTGGGGCGGGGTGGGGGGTATGGTATTTTTCCCCTGAATTACCCACACATGTTTCTTTAGAATGGATAGGCAAATCCATTTATAAATGTGTTACAGCCATTGAAGGTGTAGTTTTTATTTTTCAGATTATCAGCACTTACCTATCTACCTTCATCTGTATCACCATAATTATTCACCTGAATGAGAGAAAACTTCAAGGCCATTGCGGCACATTCCTGTGATAAAGCTTCATTTCCTTTTCCAACTGAAAAATTAAGTAGATATTCAGTGGGTCTGAGGACAGATTGAAAGCAACCTACTTCAGAACAGCTGTGGAATGAAATATTTCTTCTGAGATGTTCTGGGAAAGGCTGAGTTCAATTCAGAGCAGAGACACTTTAAGATTCCCACATCCCAGAAGAATTAGAGGCAGTGGCTTTCCAGGCCATAGGAATATCTATGTGGCGAAAAAAAAATATCTGCAAAACATCACAGTTCACAAGCGGAACAGGCACTGTTTTTAAAGTTAAATAAGTAAGAAGTGTTAGAAAAGTTGTTTGAATTGCACTGGCTAACTAATATGAGGAAGGCTGTACAGCCAAAGAATAATTCTTAGAGATTACAACAATGAAGTCTTAAATGATTTTGTGATAGACTAATGAATGCGTTGATAAGACTTCCACATAAGACTTCCACTTTCTTCTGTGAGCCAACAGTATTTTGACTACCTCTGGATATGGAAATACATCTTCCTCAAAATAGTGGCATGCACCACCAACTTCCCAATTCCCCTATGCAGCTCAGCAGATACTACCAAGAACCTCTAATCAGGTATCAAGCATTGTGAGCATCATCTAGTACCAACTATTTAGTGAATGCTTCTCTGCATGGCTTGTTTTTACTAAACGACTCCGAGACTTAAACAGCTGTTAAGATCAAAGGAAGAAAATTATTATTCATAATTCAAATTTTTACAGTATCATTGGGTTAGAGTCAAAATCCACATAGATAAAGCAAAAGCATTCCTATAGCTACCTAAATTTCAGACAAGCAAAATATTCTGTTTCTTCTATGTTTGGAGTTCATCTGGAACTGTTTTTGCAATACTTGTAGCTGAGAAACTAACCTTAGGCTCTGCTCCTGTCATTGCCACTACTTTCTTTTAAGATGATCTCCATTCAGGAATATTTCTTTCCTCCTTGAGGTTCCAATCAAAATCAAAACTCTGTGGATTTCCTGTGATTCATAAACTCAATGATTGATCATGATACCAATAACGCAAATACTCTTCCAAGGGCAGCTGACTTCCCTAAGCTGGGAAATGCAACTGCCCTTTGGGCATGGCTAGCTGGATCACCTCCTAGGCAAACAACTGATCAATACAGCTCTCATGGACTGTCTCAGCAGTTACAGTCAAACAAGCTGTTAACTCATTTTAAGGGAAAGGATTTGTGCGTAGTATTAGATCAGTATTCAAACTGCAACATGTAACTCCTTAACTACTGTTCCAGAATTAAATATATAAATTGATCACTACAAAATGTAGAATAATGTGTGTGATTCATTGATAATTCTCTATTAAGATTAAGCAGGACAATAATCAAGGTGATTAAGTGACAGTGAATTTGAAGGTCCTTAGTATAGATTTTAGAAATACTGTGATGCAAAGATTAAAGATTTTGGTCGCTTTAACCATTCACATACCAATGCTAACTAAAATCTATCAAAAGCATAACCACTACACTCAGGCAACATTTATTTGCCGTAAAAGAAGTTCCTTAAAGTAATTTTTCTATTTGAAAGAGAAGATCCTGTGAAAAACTCAGCACCTGCTCTCAGACTTACATTATCAGAATGGAATCAGAATAATCAACAAGAATGAAAACAGAAGGATGCCACCAATACCAGCATATTTTAGATACATTTCTACACAAATTTCCCCAGCTTTTACACCTTCAAATCCACAAAATCCTCAATATAGAACATGCAGTAGAAGGGCAGCATGGCACTTCGTGGGTGTGGTCAGGAGTGTGAACTTTCAAAGAAATGCCTTTATGGGATGTAAGGAGAAAAACTGATATCCCAGGAGAGATCAAGTGTCATGTAGTAAGTCTTGTTAATATACTGCTGATAATTAAGCTGACGTCAAAGATAAGTTAAAAGAGCTTTTGATCTGAAAAATGACAGTAAAGTGCTGATATATTAAATCTCAATGTCTATAAGAAGTATATACTTATTTAATTTGGCAAGAGAGAAAAGCAGCATAAAAATGTAGAAGAAACAGCATCTCTCTAATATCTGCTTTCTGCCTGAACCCCATTGCCCTTCACAAAATGCCTCTGGCTAAGAAGAAAGATCTGTTATTCATGATAAAAGCTCTTTAGGATGAGTATCCATTGCCAGCTCTTCACTGAGACAGTTAGAGTATGCTTGGTCTCAGTGAATACACCAGCTCTCTGACCTGTGTGAAGGATGGGGGAGGGAGGGAGTCAACTTTTTAAATTATTATTTCATTTTTGAGACAAGCACCAGTTTGGGGCAGAAGTATTACTCTCCTGCATTTTCCCAAACCTTCTTTTCAGTTCAGCAGTAACAGCTGCAATCTAAATGTGTCCAAGTGACTAAAAGACATGTTATATTTCAGAGAAAGAAGTGTCACTACATCTTTACAATATCTCCTTTTCATTCTTCATTGACTTTAAATACATTCATGTGAGAAAGATGTTAAAAATATACAGTCCCACTTCTTTCTCTCAGAATCAAACATATCCACCATACCTTTTATTCAGTTGAGGATATCAAAAACAATTTTTTGTATATCAAATACTTGAACAGAAAGCCTATGATATGGGAAATGTTTTGAGTGTAGCAGGATTATGAGATGAGAAATGTACATCATATTCAAAATTCTTTACAAGACCTAGTGTTTTAGTCCTGACCAAGTCACTTAGAGCCAAGGTTTAGACATACAAAAATGTATCTAAAAACTCATTGTAAATTATTGTTATGATACATTTTCAAGGGCTAGAAAACAGCAACAGCTTCTATTCTCATCATACCCAGCTGCCACTTTTATCCACATTCTTTAAAAAACCACAAACAAACAAAACCAATCAATCATTTTTTTACATATTTATTCTCCTTGCCAAGGGACAACAATTGCTATCTTCCATTTTTCCAGAATTCATTGGAAGAACAACAGAAGTATTGCTCAAAAATTTTCAGGACAGCTATAGCTCCCATTCAGTTTTAATCAGCAGTCTAATGTGATATAACCAAGACTAATGATTAAAAAGATCTTGCTAACCATCTCTCATGGAACCATCACTTCTGTGATTTTCAGTGATTTATACCAACAAGACTGTTTCTGTACAATAGTGCATACAGCTTGCATACCTGCTGTCTGCACTACAAAACAAACCAATCAAAAGTTATTACTTTTCAGTTAATAATTTGTATTAATATCTAAAAAGAGCAGATGGATATAATTAAGATTCAAAAAACTGGCATGATATATCAAGTATACAAAGTTATAATGAAATCCAGGCTCTGAAGATAATGTGCTACTATGGTTTTGTTGGCCTTTTGTGCATGAAAAAAGCAACAAGAAATGCAGTAGCTATCACGTATTTTCTCTCCTTGTCTACTAGAAAAGACACAGTGGAAACAGAGCACAAATGCCTTGGGGATCCCTTAGCAGCTACTGCCCATACAATACTCTTGCAACCAGCCAGCAAAGCGTGTGTGAAAGTGATTTTTCTTTTTTAACTGCAGCATTTCTCATTTGCTTTGCTTGTCTAAAGTCAGCCACACACCATACTTGCTTAATTTCTCTACAAGCAATGGGTCAGGCTCAGACATTCCTGTCACTAATTCTGCTGTCATTCCTTCGAGTAGCAACACGACCATGACACAAAGACAGAATGAACAGATCTTTTCAGCATGATCCAGCTCTTCTATCACCCATTTTCTCATAACATAGACAAAGAAACAAAGGCTGTAGGGCATCATGTCCTCTTATAAAATGGATCTTTGCCTGGAATGTTACCTCCTAGTGGAATCAAAGGCACCATAGACATTCATCCAATCACCAGAAATGCCTAACTAACATGTCACAGGTACTGTAATGTCTGTGGTACATAAAGATACAGTAAGATAGCTGTAAGTAAACAACTTTTCAATGAGAATGGCTGTGCTTTCATACAAAACAATGTGAAAGGTTTACATCTTCCTTGCTTAGAGAGTGCAAACTCTCCCCTTCCCCTCGCTGCTCCTACCCTTTTTCATCCATGTTTCATTTAGAAATCTAATCTCTGATCAACAATAACTTCTGGGCTGAACCAAGACTGTAGTTGTCAGGAAGACTAAATTATCTAGCCCAGGCTCTGGAGCCCAACCCAAATTGTGCTGTTGAATTGTGCAGGTTTCAGCATGTATGAAACATTTTATTTTGGAAAAGTTCCTTTGAATTACTTGAGCCACAGAGGAAGTCTCAGTTTCAGAGTAGCTACTTAGAATGTATTATAATCACCATATCCTGAACATTAGTGCTGATTTCTAGGGCTTAAACTTTCCCATCAGCCTCTTTTAAAGTAGAATCCAACTGTCCAAATTTGTTATCAAGTGTTTCCTGTAGAGAATCAATCCTTTACTTCGAGCTTAATTTCCTCTGGCAATCAGATTTGAATTTTTATGTGAACATAAGCCACAAAAAGGGCTTGAGGAGGGAAGAAACTCAAACACTATATGATACCAGATCCTCAGGCTGTGCTTCTTATGGCATAAAAAGTTGTTTGCAATTACAGGTTTGAGTGATTTGTTTCTTTCCCAACCATGCTAACAAGCACTCGGAGTAAAGACAGTGATCAAGAATCCAAAACGACTACAGAAAAAGTCTAAAGCGTATAAGAAACAGGACTCCCATCCTTGAGCTGTAATTATGGCACAAGTGACATTATGTTGTAAGGTCTCCCAAAGAATCTTATATTGAGCCTCAGAGAAAAGGCCACAGAGTTAACGAATCACAAATATCTAAGTAAACTACATCATTTCTTTGACTGACTGACTTTTCATGAGCATTCTACATGACATGACCAATTCCATGGTCTAGTGTATAAATATTGTTGGTTTTCTGAAATATATGCAGTAGATTCCCATCCACCCAATCCTATTCCAACAGAAACATTTAAATTTTGTCTATCCCTGAATATCAAAGGAGCTGGGCAGGTTCAAAGCTTAGAAAAAAGGTATTTTTAACCCCACAGCCATCTTAAAAAATGATTGTTATTTTTGGGTTTAGGTTTTCAGCCTTCAAACATCACCAATGACCTACAGTCTCACATCCATCCATTAACCATATAGATGATCTACAAGCCTGTAACACAGCTGAAAAGCAGTACTAAGACACCTTTCATTTAGCACTAAGACTGCCTGGGGGAGCATCAGTATTTATGTGAGGACACTGGACAGACAGAATTAGGCTGTAACACTACAGGAGTGGCTCTTCGTCTCCTCTGTCTGTCTTAGCTTTGAAAAATTGGACAGTTTGCTCTGTCATCTTTCCAATGCCTGCCATAGATCAAGGTAGGAATGAGAACAAACCAGCACAGACTTCCCAGTTAGTTGGGAACAGTGAGAGGAGGAAAGGGAGGAAATGGCAGAAACGTTGTTCTTTCCCTCTGTATGAGAAATGTTTGCCTCTTGCTCTGAAGACTCAAAAATGTACTAATGAATATTTGGTACCTCCTGAATACTCACTGAATAGGCAATGGGTTTTTCTGAATTCTATTTGCCACCCAGCAGCTTGTTGCTTTTCTTTTGAAGAAAGCGATGTCTATGTCTTTCTTAGCTATGTCTATGCATTTTGTTAGCACACCTATAGCTATGCTATCCTTAAGTCTTAATTGAGTTCTACTTAGTTATTGGGGTTTGTACTCCTACTATTCTCCTTTCTACAAAGGTGCTAAAATGCAGATCTGGTGTCCCACCTACACAACACAGAGAGGTATTGTCTAACCCAGACAGAGCGAGACACATGAAACCCAAAGGTTTGGGGAAATTCTGCAAAATTTTTCCAGTAATTATTTCTCAGGTTTGTCCAGTTGCCAGAGTTTATAGGTTTAAGAGTAAATTTAGATGTGTCTGGTTTTGCTGTGTTTTTTTTTTTTTTTTCCCCCTCTCCCCTAAATCTCTGGTTTAAATCTTTCACTTCTACATGGACTCAGCAGTCAGACAGAATATTTGTGCTACATTACACAAACTGAAGCTTTCTTAAAACAAAAAGCAACCAAACAAAATACTCTGCATTATGTCCAGAACATATGATGAATAGAAAAGGAGAAATTTTGTTAAATATAGTCACACAAATAGACAGAAGCAAATATTTGATTCATATCACCATCATCCAAGGAGGGAAGAGGACTATGCATACGCTTAGATTGTTTTACTGGTTTCAGCTAAGTATAATCTCTACATAACTCCTTACACAAGGAACATTACAATTGTTCCTTCCACTTCTGTGAAATGAGATAAAGATGCTTCATTAGTGAGATAAGTATTTTAGATAATGTTTTAAAAAGCACAACTTAAACTATAATGTCTAGTAGAACTATCTCACAGTCCTATAATAATTTTCAATAATTAAATGCATGATTTATTACTTCAAATTTACAAAATACAAATAAGTGGCCAGTGTTTCACATGACTCATACATTAAAAAAAACCCATGCACACAGCATTGTTATGGAATTGAATATACCACTACCTAATAAAATGGCATTATACACTAAAGTCTTGCAAAATCTTTCCCTTAGAGTTTACTAGATGTTCTTTAATGTTACAGAGGCCTGCAGTAAATGAAGTGGGCAGACAATCAACCAACGCCCCTCCGAAAAAAATCAAAAACCTCTCCTCTGGCTAATCTTGTACTGCAAAACTCAGTAAAATCTTTGCAGGAAGCTGAATTTGTTCTCTGGCATTTAGTCCAACGGTCTCTTTGTTGTCTTTTTTAAAAAATATATTTTCAATATATAATATATATAGATAAGCTAGATGCAATATATATGCAAGATGAGCTAGAAAACATAAGTCACAGTGGGAGATTCATTATCTCCTGTATAATATATCTGTTTGCATTGCACTCGTACCTATAGTTTCTGGCATAAGACCTCTGAAAAATGCAGCAAATGAGTTAAACAACCATTTAACACAATAAACTTATTTCATGTGCATACCAGCACAGAAGCAGCCAACATTTATCAATAGTTGACAGCACAGTATTTGATTTGAAAAGGTATTTTCTATTATTAAAACCAGAAAGATGTGGACAATTTTTCTTGAGACAATTTAATACATAGACATATTATCTAGTGTAGGTGGCTATTTGCATAGCTTTAATATAATGCTGATGGTGCTTTGATAGAATGTTTTCACTAAAGTGATTTAATTTGGTTTTCCCAGCAAACTTTTATATATGCTGTCTTCATCGTAAAAACAAACATAAAAAAAAAATATTTTTTTTCCTTAACTTAGATTGTATCCAGGGAAAATAAGGCTACGTCCACACTAGCAAACAGTTTGTTGTTAAAGAATATCCAACAGCATTTCTGAGTGATTGAACAGAGTCATCTATACAGTTACAGTGTTAGCAAAGTCCCACACACATTTTATGTGGTGCCAGCTAGCGTATCTCACAAGCAGAGATCAGGAGTGGGCACACCTAGGCTTAGTTCACGGTATGTGGTTTGCATCACTGTTTTGGGACCGAGAAAACTTAATAGCTGCAAGTAAGCTGCACTGTGCCATTTCGACTTCAGGCACAAGGAATTTTACCAGCAACATTTGACCTTGTGATCCTCCACAGTAAGTGGGGCATGGTTAGCATCTCCCTCTACTTCTGGGAACACATTTTCTTCCTAACCAGTGCTATTTCCTGCTCTGATTTCCGCTGGTCTTCTGACCAGACAGGCAACTGTGGGCAGGACTCTCTCACCCTTCTCCATTGCAAAACACTTCTCTGCTCCCTGATTTCATTAAGTAGGTTTCCACCTGTAGAAATAGCTGTAAATTCATACTTAGTCATAAGAATTTTCATAAATAGAAATTCATGCCCTTACCTGGATCAAAAACTAAATTTGTTTGGAATTGTAACTAAAAATGGATTTACATGATACTAGAATCTTTAAATGAGAGCATGAACAGTACATGAATGGTATAAAATGTTCTCTGCAAAAAACACATTGCTAACTTGTTGAAATTTTAACTTGCAAATTATCTCAAAAATGTATTCATGAAGAAAAAAACCCAATGCTTTTAAATGTACTTATTATTAAACTATTTTACTTCAATTTTATGTAAAGAAATGTCGTAATCTGAAAGATACAGATGCATGACCAAAATCACTGCCTTGTAATGGGCTCCCAGGAAAAGACCAGAAAAATAGACACACAGACATTACCACGGACATTAAACAAAAACAATTGTCCAGATGCATTGCCTTATTCACAAAATTTCAAACACACCACGTTGAATCCCCAGTTCTGTAAATACATGGGTGCTCACGGCTACTGAGTGCACCACAGTGGCATGACAGCATACACATGAACAGGCCCTAACTCACGTTGTCCAGAGCACCAGCAGCACTATAGCATAAGAACTGGTAGAAATTAAAGTTGCCCCTGACTTAACAAGTATGGGGCAGCAGAGCCACACATAGAGCTACTGATCTGGTTTGCTTGAGTTCCCTCTGTAAGATGTACAGCCTGCACAGGTAACTGAGCTGAAGAGATGAATTTGGCTTCAGGAAGGTTATGTTCACGCAAACGTAACAGGTCCATTATAGCATTTATTATGACAAATCTTTTTTCAGACTCCAAAATTCTCCCATAGATGGCATAAGCAATTAAACAGCTAGTGTTTGCCGAACACTGGTATGCACTTACTATTGCCTTTGCAGTTTCCTGACGACTACCCTTTCTGCACAAGCATTATCTCATTTAATAGCAGCAATGTTCACTAGGCAAGCTCACAACTTGAAAACAAACCTTCCATCACACAGCCTGTATGTTCATGAATATGTAATACATATGCAGGAAGACCTTGGAAAAGTACATTGCATAAAATAATCCCTTCAGGGTAACTGGTAGTTAAAACGAGAAATACATTTGTCTGCAAAACATGCACACTTCATTTAAATGTGCAGACCTGTAAATTCTAAAAATGCACCCTTCCAATTTCATAGAAGTTACAGCCGGGTATCAGATGTGGTTTTGCTTTGCCCCCTTCACTTTGTCCCCCTTCGCTCCTGAGGAAACAAAACCCATCACTTCTAAAACACTACCTACCAACAGCAAAGTAGTCCAGCCCTTAATATGACAAATACGCTTTCAGTCACTTTTTCCAGATCCATAATAGGCCTTTTCGCAGCAACACCTTGAAAAACACACAGAAAGTAGAAAACCTGTGTTCAGCTCTTTCCTGAACACACAGAAGTCCTAACTCAGCTCCTAGGAGAGAGGGTGGGGATGCAACTGCATTCATAGAGACACAAATACCTGTATTTTATCCAGCCTGTCATGCAAAATCCTTAATTAGTGCAGAGTGCAGGGACTGGAACCCAGGACAGTACAACCTAGAATAATACATTCAGGATTGCCATCTGCAAAAAACCCTATGCCCAAATGGAGGTCCTCTGTGTCCTGCTCCAGCTGGTCATTCCAGTATACTCAAGTACAGAAGCCACAACCACTATCAGTCGCAAGCCCAACGGTGGTGGTGGTGGCGCCTTTCTGCAGTAACTTAACAGGTAAAGCACCCCTTTCTCCACAGACTAGATGAAACAAGCAGTAACCATTTTTCTTATATCAAAAGACAATCCTCGATGGAAATTAATTCCAGGGAAGCACACGTTCCACCTAAATTACATTGGTTCAGAACCCTGCACTGACTGTTACCAAGAACACGATGTGGGCTGTGTCTTTACCTTGTTGAAGGCTGGCAGACCAGCACCACTGCAAGTGCCAAGTGAAGTTTTTCCAGTGTGCACTTTACTTGCTCTTGAGGAATATAAGCAGGGAGAACAGAAAGTCACGGACAGTAAGACAGTAAGATGCCCCAGATATAACACACTAATGTTTCCATGAAACTGAAAGACAGTTCCAACTGTGTCACTCTTGTACACATAGGGACCTTAACCAGGCTCTAACTCAGATTCCTGACAGGCACCATGAAACTCCCTGGTTCAAATCTGGACAGGCAGGAAATCCATCCTAATGCTGCTCAGAACTCCATCCCAGCCGAAACCAGGACACAGTCTCTATTGACTTTTTACTTACTGTTCATCCTCATACAGAACACCACTTCATGCAAGAATGAGCATTTTATTTTTTTCCTAAGAAAATATTTTTGTTGCAGTATGCCATCTCCTAGGTAACCCACACTGTTTATTCTGAGCCTTTCCCAATCACAGGAGCTTTCTCAAAAATAAACGAGGAACAGGCCCCAAGAAACAAGTTCCAAGACGCGAGTTAAATACATTCGAAATTAACTCAGTATCTGGCACACATGACATCTTATAGTATGTAAAATACAAACAAAATATGTGGTAACAGAGGAACAGTGTTACTTTAAATGTAGCATCAAGTATTATGCTAGTGCATGTGGATTGTCTGTAACTGGTTCTAACGTTCTTCTAATTTTTGCCGCTTGTTTTACTTTTTTTGGAGTGGGTGGGTGTAGTTTTGGAGGGTTTTTTGTTTAGTTTCTTGGTTTTGGTTGTTTTTTGGGTTTGGTGTGGGTTGGTTGTTTTTTTGTTGGTTTTTTTTTTTTTTGGGGGGGGGGGGGGGGGGGGG
>JAVJGI010000062.1:41675299-41702305 GCA_035590275.1 Ibycter americanus | reverse complement strand
CCCCGGGGTCGGGGGGCGGGTAATATCGACACAATATTTTCCAGCATGGTTCTCTTGTTCTTATACTTTATATCTTTATTTTTATATGTTTTGAAAGCGTAGTTGTGACTTTTACTCTTACTTAGAAAACTAAATACTTTAAATTAAAGTTTATTTAAACTGCACAAATTTATTAGGCCAAGTTTCTCTCAGCTAGAAAATCAGGTGAAGGAGATCCTCACAAAATTCCAGCTATACAAATGCTCCAGCAAAAACTGTGAATCAAAAGAATTAAGTTACCACATCAAATCCTTATTGACAGGTTGGTAATCTTGCAAGCAACGCACTATTGCCTACCAATGTTTAAGATAAAGCTTCCAGAAACCAACCTGTTTACAGGTGCCACCTCAAAACACACATAAGAGTCATAACATCTTTAATAGCTATCTCCACAGTGATTTTTTTTTTTTTTTTACTTTTCCCTTTTACAGCCAAAAATTAAGTTTGAATAGGAGATATAAACAATTACATCTTCTCCTAATAGCAATGTAGCAGTGGTGTTCGGTGAGAAATTATTTCTTAGTAATTACCACACAGCCACCAGAAATACAAGGCTTTTCTTTAAAGCAGAAGACAATAAAAGCCATTGATGTAACTTGAATATTCCTGTGCCAGTTCTGATCTTGCGATGGTGGGGTTAGCAGGAGTGTGAGACAGCTTTACGCATCAAAAGGATGAAACGCACTTTCCACTAGAACACTATTTCCTCACCTCCTGGCAACAGTTTCAGCATGTGTAGCTTTTAAGAACAATTCCTAACCACAGTAACTTTTCCCACATGCATTGAATTACCACAGTGAAAAAACTCAAACATTTGATTTCAGAATGCCCCAAACATTTACTGAAGTCCCAAAGAACTGCTATAATATACCGTACAACTGATCAGCAGATGCATTACTCAGAGACATGAGATTTCACAAAGATTTGAAAGAGAACTGTTGCAATGCCTAATGTCAAAAAGTCTGCGGATAACACGCTCTTAACGAGCTGCTGGGTTTTTCTTAACTGAATGTTTCTAACCGTTGTGCTGAAGCAAGGGAAATACTTGCCTTCCAAGCATCCTTCTAGCAAACAGGTCAAAATATTTCTAATGACACTGTTAAGAGCTTCACTAAGCCAGTTTTTATGTATCTGTACAGTTAATTAATATGCATTCAAATTAATGTCCCATTGCGGCAGGTGCTTAAAGCATAAAGCAGTGTTAACTTCAGCAGACTATCTGCATATTTAAAGCTGGGCCTATACTTTAAGTATCTTCCTGAGTTGGGCCATTAAGGCAGAAAACAGAATCAAAAAGCCATTCGTTACTACCATTTAAACTTTCTAGACTCATAACAACAAAAGTTTTGCTTGTACCAGACTTCTGTATACAACATGTATGTCTAGCTCAGAGAAGACAACCACATTTGCCTGGCCCCATATAGCTACACTACAATGAGAATCCAGGCATTTCGGACAGCAGTTACTCAAGAACTACCCACCGCATTAGCATCAACCATGAGAGACAGAGCCCATAATTTGTAGCAGTATTTCCAATACGAGTTACCTCGCAGCCCCTGGTGAGAGAAGCTCACAGGTGATGTCATTGACTACATTATCTCACACCACCACATCCTATAAACAGTGCATGATTATTTTAAATCTAGTGTGATTTGTAAAAATGAGTTTATTTTGTAAGATTGATACATAGAAGCAGAAGACACAAATTAAAAAGCTTACAAACTGATCCCAAATCAGTTACAGACAAGATTTCTTATAAATAGCTAGACCAACAATAAAGTAGATAACTGATAATCAAAACCTAATACCCTCACGTTTTAGAATCTCAGACCAGAATATCGAGCATGGAAACTATAGGTGGGAAACAGATTTTATGCCAAGGTAAATTTTATAGCAGCTTTTAGATTTAACAGAATATAACACATAGCGTGTCAGCCTGCAAAATGACACAGTTATCACTCAACAGTACTCGCCAGATGCAAATGAAGAAATTGTGCTATTCCATACAAGTGCTGCCTGACATTTGAGAAGAGACTCCTATATAATCATACTGTACCCTAACAAAATCACCTTCATCTGATTTGATTGCTGATAGATGACTGCAAGAACATGTTACATGCTTGAGTGGAAATCCAAGGTTTCAATCATCATTAATGAACTTGCAACAGCTCCAGGACGTATCATATTGTTTATGTGTCATGTGCATACAGTGATTAACAAAAGATTCAGTGAAAGTGTTACTGAAATTCACTGAATTACAAAAAACTTTCCCTGAACACATTAGACATGTTGCCACAGTGCATGCGAAAATATGTATCATACAAGCTGTATTTGAAAGAAAATGTGGGGCTGATATGCGAATCAAGTAACAGAGTAAGCACAATGTTAGGGTAGACCCAGCTCTTCCGTATCTTCTTGAGATTCTCTGGCTTTAATGCAATGGCATTTCGTTCATAGTTTTCAATTACTAATTCCTAATTTGTTTAGGTCCCTGAATGCCTGAATGTTTTCTAAAAGTCTAATAGATTAAATACAGGAACAGTATCATCACTTCTAAATAATACGAGGAAATTACTTGTCGGGCAACATACAACATAAATAGAGTAACTGTAACACTGCTTTCACTACTAGGCTCGAGACTATATTATGGCAATAACACATGTCAGTGAGAGTCACAAACATTTCTCCTTGGCATAAGAATACAATATACTGAATTTGGGCTCCCCTTCCATTTTGTACTCATGCTGCGTGTAATAAGACTCAATAAATACATATGTATGTAAAGATACACACACACAGAGTATAAATTAAAAAAAATAATCCCTTATATAGACTCTGACAAATACATTGGTCATATTTATCCTTTATATCTCAGTCTGATAAAATCTGGCTTCCTTAAGAAATCTATTCTGGTAGCATCTGGTTATTTCACCACTTAAGATCACAGAGCAGTCCATCCAGCCCAATATTTTGTCTCTAACAGGAACTTAACAGTAGATACCTAGAATATATGTTAAAAAAAAAAGCAAAAAAACCCGAAACAAGAACTACCACAGAGGACAAACTTTAAATGGTATTTGCCTAGAATATGTTCCTAATTCCCAGCAATTTGTTGCTCAGACTTCCTAAAAGAGAAGCATCTCTCACATTTAATAGTTCTCAGTGGATTTTTCTTCCATTAGTTTGTCACTTTTTGAATGCATTGTAACTTCCACAATGTATCATGGTAAAGAGCTCTGCAGTTTAATTATGTACCATACAAAGAATCTCCCTGTGGTTATTTTGAACATCACAATAACTGGAAAAGAACACTATCAGGCCAAAATATGGATATTACAATCTTACAGTGTTAAGTGTTTTATGACAGCCAGCACAGCGTGGGTACGGAATGAGTTCCTTGCTGCAGTGCATCGCCAACATGTTTTTCAGACATTTCCAGAAGTAAAATCTCTTAAAAATATTAAAGGTGCATTTATATTCATTTTTGGTTTGCAAATATTATCTACCTTTCACCACAGTCAATGGAATTATTACAGGAGCTGTGAATGATCTAGAATTTGGTTTGAAAACCCAGGCTGTGCTCTGCCCACTTTCCATAACATCAGACCCTTAATACTGACAGTTTCAAGGAGATTATAAAAATGATCATTTATAAAACATTAACTGCTTTTTCAGTGAAACCAGGGGCATCACAAAATTTGAAGAAAAGCTGATGCCTTGTTAACATAAGGTATCAGTCTTTCCAAAACTCTCACTGATTCCTGTTACAGGACAAACCTTCAACTCACCTGAAACTGCCTCTCACCAAATGATGAAGCACCTACACTATCTGAAGATTTTTTCAAGAACTCTATCATTTAGCGATATGTGAAGTTGCATTCAAAAGGACTGTTTAATTTTAAAAGGCAATGTTGAAGGACCAGGAAAACCTAGCAGCTGAGCACAACCATGCAAAGTAATTGCTCATACAAGATAAAATAAAACACTGGGAAAAAGAAAATTCCCTGAAAGTATACTTAACGTTCATGTTTTCAAGACAGGGTTTTCTGGAAATGAACCACAGATGTAAAAAATAATGAGCAACAAAGGATTTAATTTTTTTTTTCTTTTGGTGGCAGTGCTAACAACTGAAGAACATCAAAGAGCAGAGGATTTGTTTGAAGAAAGCATTACAATCTTCAGCATATTTTGTTTGATATTTTACAAAATCGTGACATTTTCCCACATGTAAATAGAAACGGTGGAAGCAACACATGCAAGATGAGCTAAACTTCCCAAGACCATTCAACACAGAGTAGAAATGAATGAGTTCCTCTGGGTTTGCCAGAAAGTCTATGTAAATTCCAGCTCACAAAGACTATTACCAAGTCTGTACTGTTGCTGAGATTAGAAAAGTGAGAAACAGTTCCAAATAGCTGGCCTGATCTCAGTTGTAGGATTATTATAGTGCCAAGAATAATGCATTGCTCACAAAAAAAAAAAAAAAAAAAAAACATTTTTATAGAAACAGTTAAAAGAAAAAAAAAAATCACTTAATATATAATCAAGTGTTCTAAATCATACTTGCTGTTTGCAGGTGGTGGATTTTGATGCAGACCCTGTCTGTGGCCCATTAAAAGAGTGTCCAATACACTGTGGAAATATTGTATGTCTACACTGTGAAAGAGTGAATAAGTTTTGTGGTTTTTTCATATTAGGATACATCTTAATTTTAAAAGATTTAACTTCTATTTCCAAGATCAATTCTTTAGCTTTTTTGTCCTTGTATATAATTTGTATTATAATACAGTTTTTTACATATCATTGATTTTCTGCACTGAGAGGTGCGATAACAGAATTTCTTTATAAAAATTGATCTACACCAGAATGAGGTTACTTTGAGAACATCTGTTAAAAAAAAAAAAAAAAAAGGCAACACACCACCACCGCAGCAAAACTAATTATAGTTTTCTAAAGAGGTAACTGAGAAGAAACGTAGAGTTGGAATAATTCATAATATGTTTTAGAGTTCTTTGCATTGTAGTTAAAGATCTTTAAATACTGAGAAAAATTAACTGCCATGTTTCTTTCTTCACTAATCAACTGCTTGAAGTAACCATTTTTAATCTGTAATTGCTATTAAGTACATAAATTTAAAGGCCTAGCAAAAATTCTCATAATATAATCACAGCATCTTTGCAGGTTATTCCAAAGCCCCATAGGTGTTGTTTTCAATTCTGTTCCCCCTCTCTGCTCCTCCGTAGAAAATGCACTGGTGGCTACACAAAACCACCCACATTTAGAGATGATTTAAACCAAGAGCTTTACAGGAACAGAACCACATCATGCCTTCATTTAGGACAGCTTTATATGAGGTAATCTGGGTAATTACAGGCATGTAAGCCTGACACCAGCACTGGATAAAATAAATAGCTAATATCGTACTTGATTAATAAAAAGAGTGTAATTAATGTCAATCAACAAGGATTTATTGTAACTAGACCCTATCAAACTAACTTGACATTTTATGAGATTACAAATTTAGTGAAACAACATAATAGCAATGCTGCAATTTACCCAGATTTTTGTGTGGCATTTGATATGGCACTGACATTTTGACTAAGAAACTAGAACACTATGAGATCAATGTTAGATGGATTTAACTGGTATGTTTTAAAGATGTAACTTCCCATAGTGAATCATCAAATGTCTGTTTTCCAAGTCAGTCTTGCAGTGATCTCCTAACCCTATGCTATTCAAAACATTTGTTTTGATCTGGAAGAAAGCATAAAGTAATTACTCAATTTTTTCAGATGGCATAAAATCTGAGGGAGTAGAAAATAATGAAAAATAAAAGTCACTAAAAAAGCCACGTGAACAGCTCACTCAGCTGAGACAGAACACATAATATGCATTTTAAAACAGCCAAGTGATGTCACCTCCTTAGAAATAAGGCCCATGCACACAGGAGGAAGGACTCTGTCCAGAAAGGCAGCAATTTGAAATGACTGAGGTTTTTGGTGGATGATCAGCTGAACTGGAACCCTCAGAATGATGTTATGGTTAAATTGTCTAATAAAAGTGCTGGATATCAACACAAGTAAGCAGACTGTATCATCCCTGTAGTTGGCACTGATGGCATCACTGTTATAACTGTGCCCACTACTGATGTGTGGAACTTATGAAAAATGTGCAGCAGATAGCAGAGTGAGTGATTAAGGACTGGAAAACGAGGTTTTATTACTTACCCCTTGGAACATTCAAGGAAAGGATAAGGTACACCTGAACTTATAGTCTACGGACACCAACATGAAGAAACAGAGGGCTCTTAATAATACAAGACAGGTGATAGAAACTGAAGCCAGACAAGATGAAGCTAGACAAAAAATTAGTACCAAAATTTGTACATTTTTAACTACATGTACTAGAAATACAAATTTTGAACAGGCAAGGTAATGAATTAATCATGTAAATCAAGGGAGGGTTTTCTTGTTGAACTCACCACTTTTTTTTTTATTTAAGTCAAGGATGTATGTTTTCCTGAATTGTATGTTCTCATTCAAAAATCTATTACTTCAGGAAAGGATCATAACTTGTGTTACACTGGAGGTTAGGTACAATGATCGGAATGTTCCATCTGCCTTTATACCTATGGATCACTTATTTCCCACCCATGCCTGCAAATTACACAATTGGAAGTATCTGTGGTGCACAGGATTGCTTTAGTGGGCCTTTCAGGCTTCCTATTTTGTATCTCAGCAGTTCTGGATTCCCATACAGTTCCATGGGACCAGAGAGGATCTTGAAACACTAGCATGCTGTCCTGGTTTCAGCTGGGATAGAGTTAATCTTCTTAGTAGCTGGTGCAGGGCTGTGTTTTGGATTTGGTGCACGATCAATGCTGATAACATGCTGACATTTTCAGATGTTTCTAAGTAATGTTTATTACTAAGTCAAGGACTTTTCAGTTTCTCAGGCCCTGCCAGTGAGAAGGCTGGAGGGGCAGGAGAAATTGGGAGGGGACACAGCCAGGTCAGGTGACCCTGGCCAAAGGGATATTCCATACCATAGAACATCATGCTTGGTATATAAACTGGGGGAAGTTGGCTGGGGCCGGCCCATCGCTGCTCAGGGACTGGCGAGGCATCAGTCAGCAGGTGGTGAGTGACTGTATTGTGCATCACTTTTTTTTTTTCCTCCCTTCCATTTGGATATTATTCCTCTCCACTTCTCCCTCCTTTCCACTATAAATGTTATTATTATTGTTAATATCCTGGGGGTTTTTCCATCCTATTTAATTTTAATTATTAAGTTGTTCTTATTTCAACCCTTGAATTTTACATTCTTTTCAAATTTTCCTCCCTGTCCCTCTGGGGGGCTGAGGGTGGTGGGGAGTGAGCAAATGGCTGCATTGTACTTATTTTCTGACTGGGGTTAAACCACGACACACACTAGACTGCTCAAACAAATCATACCTTGGGACACAACTGCTCATTACAGAAATAGAGGGGGGAAAAAACCCTAAAGATGAAGAAACACAGAAATTTGAATACATGGAAAGAAGTTCAAAGAAGTCCTAACATATTTATGAAAGTTTTTGGAGGATCAAAGCTGATGCATGCTAAAAATTGCTTGTATAGTTCATATACTTTAAAAACAGAGTAGTTCAAAGCAAATTTTTACAGGCTTGCATTTCTATTGTTACAGATGTGATAGGAGAATGATACATATGCTATTGTGATTGATTAGAAGGCTTGCATACATTTTGAAGGTGACATTTATCAACCCCATGAGATCTGTCTTAATATGCTGTAAGGTGTTGATTGTTTCAGTCATGCATATGGATTCTCATGGTTTTCTACATAAATTAGGGTCAAGTAACTGACTTGATTAATTTATGATATAACAAACAATTAAGTGGGTACTACGTCTGCTCTACATTTATTCTAGTTATTGTAAGAAATGCATGCACATTAATTGTAGTTATAAACCTAAAAGTCAGACTGACTTTGGACATTGTTCCGCTTAGCTAACTAGGCTTTAAAAGACACTCCTCACAAAGAGTATAGAGGCTTCTTTTTTTATGCAAGAGAAACTTGACTGGGGATGCCCAAATAGATTCTCATCTTCACTGTGGAAGCATAAATCAAGCCAAAGCATCAGATGTATTTAACAGGACAACATAGTGATTAAAACAAAGCCATTTTGATCTTTAATTTGGTGAATGGCTAGGTTTCTGAAAGGAAGAGGGTTTAAAATCAGAATTATTATAAAATCTGGAATTATTTGCTTCTTTGTTAGCTCTGGCTTCTTATATCACATAATAGAAAAGATGGAGTAAAACCACAATGATGTGTCTGGTTTGCTTGTTACTTAATTTTCATTTATGCTTTATTCTTTTTACTTGCCATACCACTGGGCATAAAAAGAATATAACAGTTCCTAAATAGTAAAAGCAATGGCCAGAGTCTCTAGTAAATAAGAAAAATACTCTGAAACTTGTAATTTATGAAATTTGAATAATTCTTTTCCAGTCTTGATAAAGAATATGTCATAATCTTACATCACAGATATTAGGCTGTGTTAAAAAAAAAAAAAAATCTTATCTGGTATTTTAATTAGCACTCATGTTCCATCATACTCGCTGTGAGTTTGCTTTTTTACTGCATGTGATACTGGACTAATCTCTAATGCATAATGCAAACCAAACATGGACAGCAATGAAATAAAAGAAATATAGTCAATAAGTTTCTTGGTATTAAAGAAACATCTCAGAATTTTTAAAATTATTCATAGCAATATTATAACATTGAAAATAATCTAATGGCTCCAAGGACAGACAGATGTGGTTCCTTTCACAAATAACCAACCACATCACTGTACGCACTGAATAAATGATATAGCAATGTATCAGACCCTTCCTACAATGAGATGATAGGTTTTTAGTTGACTATATTCACATTTTGATAACAACATTAAATTTACTACTTTACTCTTGATACTCCAACTGTTACAGAATTTATTTCTGTTCTCAACTGAAACCAAGGTCTGAGCTGATCACAGAGAAATGAGATGAAAAAATGAAGAATATTTCATCTAAACAGTGAGGTTTGAGAATAGCTTTGGATGCTCGAAAGAAAAGAAAAAAACATTTGGTAAGCTGCATATTTAAAGCACCCAAGCTGAGCACTATTCCCTTGATTTCTTAGTCCAGGCTATTCTAGATGAGTACAGACTCCCTGTGGAACACATTGACTATGAAAAGATTACACAATAATGCTGTCTACAGTGCTAAACCTAATGACAGTAAACATGCAGGAGAAGTAAAAATATTCATGACAAATGTTAAAAAAATTCTATATAATAAAATTGCTAGATTCAATTCACACAGGAGGAATGTAGAAAAATAACACAAGAAGTAATGAAAAAACATAACATGCGTCATATTGCAAACTCTTTGCCCCAAAACACACACTAGAACAGCAAGGCTACTGTGTAGGGAAATCTGACTGTTTAAAACACGTATAATGATCGTATACTCATAATTAAAAAAAAGAAAAGAGTAAAAATAGCTAAGTAACCAAACTGGAAAATAAATCTTTGCTTTGGACACAGGACATTCAGGACATTGCTACAGAGCTTGATTAGAAGGGTATACCAATATTTAAGGAAACCTAGTACTTAGAGATAAGTTCACAGAAGTCCTGTTGCTTCTTTTAGAAATGCTTTGCTGAAACCTAATATGTTTTGGGGACTGGAGAAGAGATAAAAAAGCTATTCAGTTATGATGATGGACAGTTGAAGCAGTCTTCACCAGGAATAAAAATATTCAAGATAACTGTAGTGAGATGTATCAAACTGAGATAGAAGTACATTCATACTTCCATTAAAATGGTTTTTAATTTTTCCATATTCACAATGGCTTAAAACATATCTGACCTATAATCCTGTTTAACCCTTCCATTATGGTTTCTGATATTTGAAGTCTACAGCAACTCTTTCTGCACATCAAGTGAGAATGTCAAGAACACAACAGAACATTAATACTTTCTCCACATGTTTCTAAAGTTAAAAACAACTTGCCCTATATTTTGCCTTGGAGACACAGAAATCTCTTTCAGAAAGAGATGCACATTCACTTGAGTGTGGCACTGATGTAGAGCCGATTCCTATGAAATCACCACTTCAATGGTTTACAGTGGTGTTACAGCTCTCTCCGCCTACCTATGAAAAAACTGTGGTTTTGTGGCTCTTGACTTTTGAATAGCATGAGCCTTGAAGAGAAAGAAAATATAATGGCATTTTTATACACAGAAGTAGAAAAAGTCCTCCTCTTCACAATCAGAAATTCACTTCATCAGATGATAAACAGGAAATGTTCTGTATGTATTTTAGAGAACCGGAGAAATTTGAGCTTATTAAGAACGCTTCTTCAGTAGTATTTCATTTGAATAAGGAAAGGTATTAACTGACTGAATAAAGAGTTCAGTATCAAATGTATTCAGATTGCTTGTAAGGACAAACCCGAACCCACCAAAATCTTACCAGAAATACCCCCCGACCCCGCAAACAAAGGAATAAATACCAGACCCTCAACAGGATAGCAGCTGAAGTCTCATTTGAGGCAAATTATAGACAGATTTTTGTTCAACTGCATGTGACAGCTGTATTTATTCAGCAGAAAGCATATGTTCCAATTATCACCATTACACTGAAAACAAAACCCAAACCCAAGATAGCTCCAATAGCATTCACTCAAGCTTGCAATTGGTTGAGAAATAGCTTGTTTCTGTCCATTTCCCTAAGTTAATGGAACTGATTATTTATAATGCTCTAAGAAAAGCCGCACTTCAATTTTAACTCTGTAGTATGGTACATTCTATGTAACAAATTCCGTATCACTGATATTAGATTTTGCAAAGCTTTTTTTTTTTTAATATTCTTGGAAAATGTACTGTGATCTCACTGTCGTGATTTACCCATTGATTTGGACAAAGTAATAATACAAAACAATTCTAAAATTATTTGAAAGTCTTAAAAATATAAAAAAAGTACTGGAAAACTTTGAATCATCACTTCGAATATACCACTGCATCAACATTGCACTAAATAGGAGAACTGGATTCATAAAAAGAATAAGTTTATTTCTGTATTTTTAAAGAAAGAACAGGAGCTTGTTCATAGGACTCCTTCCTGTAAGCATGGCAGTAATCTTTGCTTTTGTTTATGCAGCCATTTGGAAATGTTTCTAGTCAAAGAATACACTGGCTGACAAAAATGGAGCGCCAACTGTTTCCTCCTTTAATGAATTCTAATCTTAAAAAAAAATAAATAACAATAAAAAAAAAGAGGCCAATAATGAGACACCAATACTGCAGGTCTTTACCATTTTCTGACATTGAAACTAGAAGCAGATTCCTCTAGGAGAGAAAAAATGGGCCTTCATCTACAGAACAAGATTTCACCTCCGTCTTTACAATAAGATTTTTTTATACAATTCAGGCAAAACACAAGAAGGACCTCAGAGGTACAGATGAGAATTCTTCATGATATAAAGAGCTGTTCATAAATCACTTACTAATTAACCTCAATTTTCACCTATCACTAAAGACTTCATACACTTTTATGGATTTGTGAAGCTTGAACTACGGTGCTGCTCTGCATTAAACAAAGCAATCTTTCGGTATCTAGCTAAGTGACCCCAAAAATCAGTTCAAGCTATTCAGAAGTTGTAGTGAGGTGGGTGTTGGTCTCTTTTCCCGAGTAACAACTAATAGAACAAGAGTAAAAGGCCTCAAGTTGCAGCATGGGAGGTTTAGACTGGACATTAGGAAAAATTTCTTCACTGAGAGGCTCGTCAAGCATTGGAACAGGCTGCCCTGGGAAGTGGCTGCGTCACCACCCCTGGAGTTACTTAAAAGTTGTGTAGACATAGCACTTAGGGACATGGTTTAGTCATGAACTTGGCAGGGCTAGGTTTACTGACTCAATCTTAAAAGTCTTTTCCAATCTAAATGATTCTGTGATTCTAGGCTGTAACTATATTATGCTCATGTGAGAGCAGCATCTGGAATTTCAGAGAACCACACCTGTTTCCACAGCCTTTGGGTTGCCCTTTTGAAAGAATACAGAGAATTATAAGAAAAGAAACTGAAAGAAAAGCAAACAAATATGTCTGAAAACTCAGAGCCTGGAGCACTGCTGATGCAATTCAATTATTTCTCTAGAATAAGAGTCTACCTGCACAATTATGTACAGCCCTTCTGGCTGAAGTGTTATGAGACAGCCACCAAACGTACAAGGTGCTGCCTCGTTTAGTGAATGATCCTGGTTTGTAGAAGAGCTTCCTGAAAGACTCCAATTTCATTGTCATTTAAAATGTGTCAATCTGCAAAAGTCAACTTTTCCATTTTCTAATTAATATACTTGAAGTTTGTTATAACAGTGACTGGAGTGTGCCACAGTTGCAGTAACATAAGCCTCCACACCAACTTCATCCTTTTGGAGCTCTAGAAGTTTGGGGTGAATGTATTAATTCTGATAGACTGTAATTAATGTGAAAAAAGCCATTGAGCTTTGCTTTGGATACTCTGTATTTTATTCACTATTTCTCAAAACACTATATTATTCATTTTGTTTCATAAAGTAGTCTAACATTAAATCTCTGAAAGAACAGTGCCTATTGCCTTTTCAAGATCCATATTATCTGTTTAGACCCCGTTTTCACCTGTCTTTGTAAGCTTTTGTATTTCTGGATAGATCACACAGCTTCTCAAGAGCCTATTACCCCAGGCCATGGGGTAACAGACTATGGATGAAACGAACATGAAAAGAAACTGTGGGGAAGTCCCCCAGGCAGCACAGGGGACTGATATCCAGTGTTTCAGGTTCTCCAATCTCTCAGTCAGCAATATCATATTTTAAGATGGCAGAATTGCAACATTTACCTTTTATATTTATTTCTCTTGAATTTCTTTTGATCATAAGTATGGACTATAAAAAATACCTCATTTTTCACTCCATGCTCAAAAGTAGTTGGAATCACAAATAAAGCACATAGAGCAGATCACATGAAAATTTAAATTCAATTTAGTTTGTCTTGCAAATCCACAAAATTTAATCAGATACATTTCATGTTTTTGAACACATATTGAATCACAGTGCATTTATCACTAAGATATTAATTGTATCTTTTGGCAATCCTTTACAAGTTTTATTTAACTAAATCAATATTTTATTTCTATTACTTTCTTATATTATCAATTACTCTATTTCCATATTTGCAACCAAAAGAATTAGTGTCTTTGATTTCTGAGAAGAGCCTGATTTTATATCAAAATACATAAAAATTAGCATTTTGGGAAAAAACACACTGCCTCTTGAAGGCATATTGTAAACTGGTGTTTATGAGAAGTGGAAACTGATAAAAAATATTTCTGAGCAAAACGTGTTTATCTTGGGAGAGAGATAATGGAGGAATATTTTTTGCTTTGCTTAAACAGCAGTATTTGCAGTTTGTTGAACACTGACAACTAACAGTCTCAAAGCTTCTTCGTTACCCATCACTGTAAGGAAGCAGGTACACTAGGGAGACATTTAAAGACGGACAAAATATAATTGCACAAACTTTGTCATGACAATGCAAAAATAAGTACTTCAGCATAAATTGTGACAATCTGCTAGAAACTGTAACAGCCAAGAAAAGCTTAGAGGTTTCAACCTGGGAATTAGTTAAGGTTATATTTTTTCTTCTTTTCCAAACAGACTGTTTTACCAGAGCAGGAAAGAGTGACAGATCCCTGGAGGGACATCTCTAGGATCTCTATTGCTTCCAGCTCTAGGCAAGACACAAAACAAAAGGTTCAGTGATTTAAGCCTTCAGGCTGGAAGATTTCCCAGGAAGTAAAGATGTGTTTTCACAGTGACTGAGGCTGAAAAAACCCACCCCAAAACACAAGAAGGATGCCTTTCAGGGACCAAAAGTCCTCAAGAAGTCACTAATTCAAAGATCTGGAGCAAGGCTATCTACCAGATAGGCAGAGAAGTGAGTATGACTAATAGTTTTCTTCACTAGATCAATATTGCTGGCAATTCTTGACCAAGATCATAAAACGGAGGATTGTTCTTGCATCCCAGTCTGGTTCAGTTCTAACACCATTGGATAGAGTGGTTTGCAGCTAGTAGAAAGGGAAAATGTTTCAGATTAGAAACAACAGAACAGCACATTTCTGTAATAACAGTCTTAGGCCTGTAGTTCAGGTGGTCTGAAGCTGCATTTGTCACATGTCTACCTAAAATAGGATGTCTCCTGAATTTTGCTCAGTGATACCTTACTGAAAGACAACATTGATCCTTCGCCTTGCTAAGTATGCAACTTGCAAGAGGCATGGACAGTAACTGGAACCATGGGACTTTGTTACTTGGGTATTGTTTTTTTGCCACAGCATTAGCCAGGTAAGATTTTAGTTTTGCTTTTCAAAAAACCAAAAAAACCAACCAACCCCAATTCTTCAGTACGGGAACGGGTAATAGCTCAGAAGGCAGGGTTGCCAGAAGCGGCACTATTTCAGTACCTTTTTCACAGACAAATTGGATAACAAAAGCTGTAAGTTGGTAGCTGCAAGTCAGTCAGATATGTTCTGAGAGTCCCAATAGGTGACAAGACCGAGAATCTTGATCAAGTCTTTTTGTATATAAGGGCCCAAGCTGGATACCTGCCAAGAAGACTCCTGTCCTTGTCAAAAGCAAGCTTTATCTTCTTTATATTCCTGTGTGATTTTTAAAGAAAGAAGAGAAACCAGGAATAACTTCTCCCCAGCAAAGTTAGTGGCACAGTAATAATAGGTAGCAAAACTTAAGTCAGGCAGCCAACCCTCTTACAACTAGAGCAGTTCCCGAAGTATAACAGACAGACTACAGGCAATCTACCCAGAGGCAAGCAGTCTTTCTTTTATACACCTAACAATGCTCAGTACTGCTGAGAGAATAGCACATGGATGTCTAATACCTGCCACTTTCAAGAGTGGTTGAGCCACTACTACAAGGAGCACACTGAGAAGCAGAAGCCCAAAAGCTGCAAGACCTCCATTTCTGTTGGCTGTGCATAGAGACAACCATAAATAGCATGGTGTTAAAACAACTGTTTGGTGCCTAAAGTTAGATAAAATATTTCCTGACACCATCTGTGGCCAAGCAGGAAGCACCTATGGAACCACATGGATGTGCCACTTCATAACCATCTTGCTAGGGAAGACAAAGAGAAGACTGCACCAGAGAAGGTGAGGGCCTCTGAAAAAAGCCACTTATGTTGCCCCAATCTGCTGATCTTTTATGAATAGAATCCCTTCATACACACAAAGTTTTGTGTTTGTCTTTAAAAGCTATATCCAGCAGCAACACCTCAAATTAAGCTTTTTCCTGAGAAGGAAGTACCTGTAAGACCTCTTTAGTATTAAATACTATTGAACAGTATCTAACACATGAAAAGATGTAAGTATAAATAAATAATGTTTTGGAAAATCTTCATTAAGAATTTGAGATGTTTATTCTGCTTCTTACTCAGGCTCATCATTGATGTCACTTCAAGAAACAAAGTGAACAACAATGATAAACGTGGGAGAACAGATTGTAAAGTAGTAAGTGTGAGGAATCTGCTTCTGCAGACAAAGCCTCAAGATCTGATATGCAAGGTGACACAGAAATTTGAAGCTTTCAGGACACTGATTATACACACAATAATTATACAATAAGTATTGCCATAAAGGTTTAGGTATTACATTCTGCATTTAACCTATAGATACTTGAATATCTAAGAATTCTGCTTCAGTGAAAGAGAATACATAAAATGATTTCTTCCATCATTCCAAGCAGCAACTGAAAAAGTTCCTCCCTTTTGCTAAATGTTGTAGATATATTATCTGATGTTGAACATCTCTTTTGAAGTACACCATACACATCAATTTATACTCATTTCTGCAATTCTAATAGGGCTGGAATTGCTACAAACATTTGTCCTTGTAAGTGTCAAAGTACTTGGAGAAACACGACAACATCTTACCGCTATGTTTCCATTGCAACTTTGGGACTGGCAGACACCTCTTATCCTGTTGGGAATCAGCACATCGTCCCAGCAAGATGGACCCTTCAAAATAAAACCAAAGCACAAAAAGGTTTTAATCTACTTAAGTAAACATACAAAAGTTGAGTTTGTTGCTGCTTTTCCTACCCGTGTTTCTTTTAGACTAACATAGACAGTTTTACCATGATTATGCTGAAAAAGTCCCATCAGATTATATGACAATATTCATCAGTAAAGCTCAGTCACTGACTGGACATACAACGCCTCCATCCTGAAGTCACTGTTGTGAACAGAAGTCAAACAGTAGGTACATTTTCCCAGCTGAAGACAGGGACTGACTTAATTATGATTAAAAAGCTACAAAGACTCATCTTCTGGTTCAACACTGTTAACACCTTGGCCTGCAGCTGACTAAGGGGAAAAAGGTAACAAACACAACAGCTGGAAGTAGAATGCACAGTAAGAAAGACTGGACTGAAACACAAAGACTAGGTTAAGTAGCTTTTCTGTATTTTGTTGTTTATTAAATGACTAACTTTAGTGAAATCCGGTTTTGTTTTCATGGACTGCTAATACGAATTCTGATGTTTACTGTAAACAAATCTGACTTCTTATCGACAGATAAAGCCTTTACCCAACTATAATACAACACAATGAAAATGTGAAGTGAGAATTGTTAGATTCCTGGACATTTACATTAGCTTCAAGATTTGTCAGTCACTGTTTAAAAAAAATAAACCAAGACAAAACCACATGAAGTTGATAGAAAATCCTTAGCAAACTTTGCTATGAGGTTTTGAATATAAACAGTTCATTTATGAGCGTACTGAAAAACACAGAGTAAACAAAGATGACAAATCAGCACTATTAATATTTCACAATTGCAAAATAGTGTGGATAACATGATCAAAGAATATTTATATATATGGCATATATAGGAACATTTACAAAATTATTTCCTAGCACACAAAAAAAATAGGTTACATTAGTGCAAGTCTTCACTTTTAATATTAATCTCACACCAACTTCATATTTAATTCATAGTCAATAAAAATTAATCTGAGAAATAGATATGAAGCTTACATCTATCCACATACACAGCAGAAATAATCAACTAAGAAGGTATCAATAATTAAAATATTTGCTACTTGGATTATTCAGTGTTTGGGATAGTGTCACTACTCAGGAATAACGAAAACTTTATCCACAAGAGAAATTACACCAGTCAAGAGGTTTAACTGCATTAGTGAAATTAGTGCCTAATTAAATCATAGTTGATTACAAAGTAATCCAGTACCATATTGAGATCCATGTCCTTTTTACTTCTGTATAAGGCACTTCTTCAACATAGTGCAGACATGGTCGAGAGAGCTTTGAACTAACCTAGCAGTAGGAACTTGGCTATAACAGGTTGACACAGTCTACGTGAAAACTTGAGGAAAACAGCTTAGTCTATGCTGACCTCTGATCTTTGTCACAACTGAAGCGATGGCATTTGATATAGGTAAAAAAATCTTGAACATGTGTAAGTTTTATTGCAGGCAGACACAGGGGTGACTACTGATAGACTTGACTGGGAGAAAAACAGCTGCAGTATAGTGTAGTTAGTATAAAGTAATAATACTTTACCTGAAATGGGGGTGGGGTGGGGTGGTGGTGGTGACACACAACACAGACCAACTAAACCAACAAACAACAAACCACTAAAAACTTGAATTCATTTTTTAAAACACTTTAAAAATCAAGTTTGCCATCAATGTTTTCAGTGAATTTTGACCTCTTATGAACCTTTAGCATTCTTGAGATTTTACAGGAAGACCAGCAGAGCCTCCTTCAGGTGATGCATAAAGAACCACCTCCTTTTAATTGTTTTCAGCTCAGTAACTGAAAGTTTCATTTGATGCTCTCCCATTTATTTATTTTTCCCCATACCACCAAAGATTGTGTAGATCTCTAGCACGCCTCTCACAGTAGTTTACCTTCCAGGAAGAAAAGTAATCTACCTTGCTATTCCTCATATGGATACTGTTCCTTACTGTTTATCAACTTTTTACTCTCTTGGTATGCCTTCCATTTCTACTCTATCTTTTTAGAATATGAGCATCACCACACAGAGTATGAGAGTTACTTATATGCTGGACTAGTGTATGTGAAGATGGCGCCTCTGAATTTGTTCTTTATTTCTTTCCTAAACAATTATTAAAGTGTGATTTATTTTGCTGATTGTTACTAAGCTCCAAGACAGCATTTTGGTGGAATTATCTATCATAGCTCCTAGACCTCATTCCTGAAGGTAACACTTATCTCAAAATTCATCATGTACATACAAAGTTCAGGTTCATTTTCACAGTGCACATCACTTAATATCAATACATTGAATTTCATCTACCACTTCAACAGCAGATGAAGTGTAGATGCTAAGGTCCACAGAGAGGCTTCCAGTAGGTACTTCTCAGGTTCCTCCATACTGAACCTGTCTGTTAGTTCCCAAGGATACACCAGCTCTATACCTCATCCTCTCCAAGTGTTGCCTTTATATAGCAACCATCTAGTGGACTTGCACACCTTCTGCTCCTGTTATACTTTAAAAGGACTCAATAACAGTTATTCTGCTGTTTGCAAGTTATAAAATTTTTTTTTGTGCTTGCCTGATCGCATTTTTATATTTAAGATGCTAGAATTATGTGTTTGTTTTGTTTGCTGAGTTCTGGTTTTATTTTGTTTTAATTTATTTCATTACTCATTTTTCTGAAAAATGCATCCTTGATTATAACAACCTCCCCCCCTTTTCCCCCCGACCCCCACAGTTTGGTCACGCTAGTTTCCATTCGGTCTTCCTTAAGTTTCTCTGCACATAATCTTTGATTCCAGTATAATTTTCATATCTCCTCCAAAGATTCAACTCTTTTTTTTTAGCTGCCTCTTCCAGTTTCTTCTCAGCAAGGATCCTTACTTTTATGTAGCTTCTCTTTTTTTAAAATTAAGCACAATACTTGTGTGTCTTAGATTTTGGGAAGTTACTGAACATAAATATATTAGAGTCATTGTTAAAGAGTAGGTCTTTGTTACTAACATTATAAATCAGGTCCTCTGCATTTCCTTCTCTTGCAGGTTCTTTGATCAACTTTTCCATAACGCACCCTGAAAGCATCCAAAAATTTACTCTTGAAATCATAGTTTGACATGATACTTACCTAAGCAGTTCCACAGGTATATGTTATCAACTCTGGTACTAATGATCTTGATTTCATAAGAAGAAAATATTTCAAGTTAAACTTTTTAGAGGAATTACTTCAGCAAAGTTAAAGGATTATTTCAGGAGAAAATTTCCCAAGTATCAGTAGTTTGCAGATCTAGGTCCATAACCACAAAAACGTAAGGAGGCATAGTAATTCTTAAGCAAGAAAGGAAATGTGTAGGACCATTGATAAGGTTGAGTGAGATTCTAGAAAAATGCATATTTAAAATGCATTTGAAGCAGTGTCACTATATTGATTATGCCACAGTCTTGTTGTAGTTGAGAAAGAAGTAGCTGACTTGCAAAACATAATCAAGAAAGCATCCCTACAAAAACCAGAACAGAAAGGAATTGATGCAATATCAACTACTGTTAAAATTAGACTACTACAACTAGCACTGAATCAGGTCCAAATATGACTAATGTCGCAATATCTTCTTAGTTATTAATAGTAACAACATCAGTATGAATTTTTGGTCACCTTTTAGGGTCTTATCTATGAGGGACAGCTACTCTGCTATATGGCATGGTGTGAACTTACAGTGCTCTCACTCTGTAACAATTTCCTCACGACACGTCTCAAGCACACAAGAGGACTTTTTGTATGAAGTGGCTCAGTTTGAAATAAAAAATATGTCATCTTCCACTTAGGGCATGCTAAAAGCATATACACAGGAAACCAGTAGCACAGTCCCACACTATCAACGACTACTCAGCTGTTCACTCACACCGTAGCTAATGGCTTCCTATTTCTTGCTTCATAGAAAACCCACCCTATCCAACACTTCTTTACATTAGCTTTTATGATAGGCATAAAACCCATAAGAAAATCAGATGTATTTAACTTCTGATGACATTAACCAGACCCAGCTTTAAGACAACAGCATTTTCTCTTTGTTCTAGCAAGAGTTAGATCAAGTTCTTAAGGGACAAATTAATCCAGCAGGAAAAGACCAAGATGGACGAGCAGAGTATCTTGGGTTTGTGCCTGTCTGGTTGTGTGTGTGTGTGCACGTAACAAAAAATAAACCCCAACCACCCCACCCCACCCCAATTTCTATGTCTCACTTTCCAAATTTGTAAGAAAGGAAAAAATCTCCTTTCCCACATCTGTACTTGGCATTCTTCAGGGTCATATTTTATTATTAATGATAATATAATAAGCTTCCAAAAGATTTAGTGTGCTTGAGAGTTTTAGTTTTCCACATCAAAAAAAAAAAAACAACCAAAAAACAAACAGACCAAAAAAGATATCTGTCCTTGAAAAAACATTGTATATTCAAAATGTTAATGTTTCTTTAGTGACAGAACTACTAAATGTCATTGCTATAATTGCATCAAAATGAAACCAGGATTTCTGGCAAGATAAACACTTTGAAATGCAATTTTTGTATCGCTCTTTCTTGAGTCTAAGAAAAGCCTGTCAAATTGCAGGCCAGCCAATCACTTGTGGTGTTGTAACGCTGCAGTGTTTGGAATTATTAGTTTGCACTAATCAAGAACACACTGTGAGAAGAACAAAGCCTTCTGATTGCAAGATTAACGCAACCACACCTCTTGTACACAGCCAAACGGCTCACAGAGAAAGCTATACATTAAAATGGATGTAGATAAGACTGTTCCAGTGTATAAGTAGGAAAATAATAGAAGAGAGAAAGAAATAGAAAGAACACCAGTATATCACTGAAGAGAAGTCATGTCAAATGCAGTTGAGTGTTTCCCAAATAACCAGGTATGGACATTGTTACGCTTTAGGTGTATTGTAGTTGTTTCTTCCCTTTTTGAGTGGGAAGACAAGAAAAAAAAGGTGGCAGAAGGCATACTGAATTTGAACTGAAGCTGCTACGCAGCATATGAAGAACAGAGAGAATTGAGGTGTTTTTTCAATGTATGAGGGAAGTACTGTAAACTTGTGTACATTCCACCATTACACTGTATTGGTGCCCAATACAGTGGACAGTACACCCTACTCTCACTACACTTTCCATCCAGTAGCCAAGATCTGATTTTGTATTGTAGAACCTCAACTGAATTTTGGTCAGTGACTACTCATTAAAAAAAAAAAAAAAAAAATATTCTCTGAGATCAGAAATACTATCTAGAGATCTCAGGTGACAAATTATTCAAAATGAAGTTGCTGTCAGACCTGTTGACCTGTGAAGTCAGTGAAAGGTCAGAAGCAGAGGTCAGCAATAGAAACCAGTGATTCATCAAAGACGCTGAATCATTTAAAAGGCTGGAAACTATCCATGTATTCAATGCTTTGTATTTTCCCTGCTTTATATTCTCCCCCAGTGAACAATATGCCGCAGAATATCATTAAAACATCTTTGTACCTGCTAATATCTACATGAGAGACATAAATCATTAAAATGTTGAGCAAATGACCCAACCAAGGGACAAGTATTAATGCAGAAAGATTTTTAAAATTATGTAAGAAATAATTTCAGGTACTTGAGAGGGTTTAGAAATCAGTATGCAAGCCACCAGAAAAATGCTAGATCTAAGGCAAACCACGCAAACACTCAGACTCGTCTGCAAAATGATGGCTATTGACCTGTCTACATGCAAGTATCTGAAGAGCTAACTGTTGTACAGTGACCCCTCAGCATGATTTTAGTATCTTGATGCAATACGACAAAAAAAGCTCCCCAAAATGCTAGGAGTACTTAATAAAAATTGATCTTCTTTTGCCACTCTGTAACAGGGGTATCCACACCAAGCTACCGCAATTAACTGGTTCTAGTGCCAATACAGATGGACAGCTCTGTTCTCCAGACATAGTAGCAACAAAGATATATTCTGACAGTAAACATACGTATGAAGACACAGGTGATTAATATTATATGAACATCCCACCTACCATCACAAACCTATCCCATCTTAGCAGAGATGATACAATCATTTTGCTGTTGTTTTCTTCTACTCTTCTTAATACAAATTTGAGCTTGCTTTCACAATATGAGTACTTCAGCCTAGAAAAATAATTTTATAAGGGAAGACACATTTTCCCACAACAGTACAGACTCTATTACTAAATAATCAGAGATGCTTCCCTCCGCACCACCTGACTAAAGCTTGTCTGCTTCTCTTAAATCTAGCACCCTATAAAACCTTTATACTTGTTATGCTACCTCTATAATATTTCAGAGGAAGTGACTTTCAGGATGACTACAGATAGTCAGATCCTGGAGGCTCATGAATGTCTCAGAACAGATAGTTAAGGTGAAGAAGAGTCAGCAGGTGATAAAGCCCCAAGGAACCAGACAAAGTCTAGAGTCTGTAAAAATGAAGAAAGACCAGAGCTTTTTCTTGAAGAGACAAACTGGTATTAAGCCTGATGTTACTATTGGTAAATCAATGCATTCATACTTTTTCTCAGCTTCCCTAACCCAGAATATGATTTGCTCTTCACATTCCACACTTGTCCAGCATAGTATGGATATGAAACATTCAAGTAAAAGCTTTCATCCTATTTTATTAGCACAGTAATGGAGATGGAAAACTAAGACTTTAAGATACACCAATCCACATTTTATAAGTTTTTATCAGGCTTAATTTCGGAGAGCAATCTGATCATCTTTTGAAGTGCTTACTAAGAAAAATCTAGCTGTTACACAAGTGATACTCAATTAGACTCAGCAGAAAAGATTCATATGGCACATTTCTAATAGCCAAGAGATTGGAGATCTCATTTCAGTTCCAAAGACATAAATCTATTTAAACCATAACATTTATGTAAAGATCCAAATTTATTTCAGTATTCTTTATCTTGATAATTATGAATACAACTAGACTACGCTTATTAAATAAGACACTTGCTAGATTTCTACCAAGTGCTCAGATATCATGTAGACATTATTTTGTTCCTAAGTAAAACTCTGAACAGCAGTATCCAGTTTCGCACAAAATGCATTTCTTCAAGTTCCAAAAGCAGAGCCTAACAACATCCACCACCAGAGATGGTAAGAATAAAGTTTATAGAAGAGATTACTACTGATTTAGCCAGGAAGTGCTTACTAGCTTTTTACAGATGTTTATGTACAACACTCGGAAATTTATTACATTAGATAATCTACTGGAGGTAAAACCTGCCAGATTGGCAACCTTTATGACCAAAATCTGCTTAGCCACAAAGCTTATCACAAAGGCAGAGGTAATTAAAGCTTACCCACAGTTTACACAGACCTGCAAAGGCCACTTCTAGCAGTGAGAGAAGCATTTTTGTTTCAAAAATATTTATTTTTGTGACATTTCTGCCAAGACTGATACCAACTGACTAGGACACAAGTGATAGGATACATTGATGTAAGAGGCAATCTGTAATTTATTTAATAACACAGTGGAGTTCTTTTCTCCTACATCCCACATTTTCTTAAATGCTACTGTGAATGACGTGACTCCATATGTCACACCAGAAGAGCAGTTGAGACTGTTTCCTACTGCACAGTTCACTGCAGGTAAAACTAACCAATTCACCACAGACAGACTTTGACATGGAATTTCACATACAGTAGCAAGCACAGTATAGTAAAGACTACTAAATTAGTCTTGGGGCTAAAGTGGTTTTAAAGGGATTTGTGGATGAGGCATGGGAGGACTGGAATTAACTACTTAGTCTACACAGCACATTAAGGAATCTATCATTAGAAATCTTTCGGTTATTATTGACTTTGGTCATTAGAGCAATCAGTAAAGCACACAGCTTTATTCATATGAGAAATAATACTGAAGCAGAGTTAATCACATGTTTTAAGTCTTTGTGGGATTGAACCTACTGGTTTGATTTATAGTGGTATCTTAGAGATGAAATTTTCCTTTCAGAGTACCCAGCCTAATTAGTAAATTGACAGTTTTATGTCAATAGTTATAACTCTTCCAAAATGAAGTAGCTGACAATTCACTGAACCACTCATAGTTGTGCAATTAGGAAGACTTCCTGCGTGCTAGTTATTTCAAACCAAATATCAGAGAATCGCACCTCTAACTGAAAATGCAGGTAAACATAGTAAAAATAACTCCCGTCATGTTATTTTATTAATCATTACTTTTTCTTTCTTATCACAGGTATCTTAAAAAAAAAAAGAAGAAAAGAAAACCTGTTAATAAGATGTTTTTAATAAGTTCTGGTCTTTCTTTTCTTTCATATTGTATTATAGGTCATGGATTGGAATAATCCCACTGATCTCAACTAAACAATGAAGGTTCATACAAATCCAGGTAAGAAAGGTCTCCAGAGTCAGCTCTTCATCAATAATATCTTACAAAGTGCATTGTGTTGCCAGCACAAACAATTTTTATAGAATATAAGCAAAAACCTGATTCATAATGTGCTTTTGGTCAGTTATTTTGGTGGGCTCTCTCCAACAAAAAGGGGCAAATAGAAGATTAAAAAAATTCAAATACAGTAACTGCAGCTGAGAAATTGAACTAAGAAGTCCTGCTGTTGCTTGACTGCTTAAGAGGAATGTAGTTAAACAGTCTTGAAGGAGAGAGAGAGAGAGAGAGAACTATGAAAGAAGTGGATGTAGTCTCCTAAAACAACCAGCCAAGTGCCATTCAACTAATCTGTCAGGCTAATGATTTGTAATCTATAAATGCAAAATATATTACTCTCTGTCTAGATGGCATTAAATGCTTTTTAAAGATTGAAAAAAAGAAAACAATTGGAGAAAATAGCTGTAGTTTTCTAAACATGCCATGTATCTACTCTGTCCATTGAAATTTTAGCATTCAAAAAAATGATCCACAGTTACAAAAGTTAACAGCAGCAAATCCCTTTGAGGTCAGCATATCCAGGAGCAGAATTAAAAAAAAAAAAGGGTGGGGGGACACGACCCCAAAACCTCTGTCTTCAGTTGCTGTTACTGCTGTGGTGACTTCAAGGGTCCTCCTGAAGACAAGCGGGCAGATCACCATGAGCCCAGGGAGCTCACAGATGGGAGAAATCAAAACCTCAAAGACAGGTCCCTGTTCCGGGCCCAGCAAGCACGCTACAACAGCAGCAAGAACAGTCATGGTTGTTCGAGCTACTACTCTTTACATTGAAAATATTCATTCACGTTTTAAGGACTTCTGGTTGAAATCAGAAAGCGCAGAGCCTATTTTCAAAGTCTATCCAAAATACTGCTTCTGCTCCTATCTTTTCCACCCCCAAGTCACAGTTAAAAGCTGTAAACTGACTAAATGTGAATTAAAATTTAATTTGTACCTCAGCTTTTTCTAAAATAGAACATGCCTGCAGCATGTGGATTTTGTCCCACAGGACCTTCTGGGCTGTGAGGAACAGCCCCAAGGACAGCCCTCCTTCCCCAGGCCCCGCCAGGCCTGGCCACAGGAGCCAGCCTCACCCGCGGCCCCGGCTACCGCTCCCTGCAGGGTGAAACCTGGGACAAGGCCGCTCAGGCCTCTTCAGTGCTCTCAAAGACTTGGCACAATTAAAAAATAAAAAAAAAAAAGTGAATAGCATAAGGATAAACTATCCCTAACCACACAAGGAGTCAGCCCCTTCTAGTCAGAGAGCTCTGGGAAAGCGTCAGTCACTGAGGTGAAGCACCTTCAGGATTTGGTAGCAAATCCTCATGTCTTTCACCTCTCCGTAACTGGGTGGTAGGGTTTAAATTCATTAAACATATTTGAAATTGAGTATGAAAACGTAGTGGTGATTCTGTAACTCACGATAAATAGGGATTACACTGAACTTTTCCTTCCTTAAGGAGAATCTTTCAGAACAGGGTAGGTGGAAGATGTATTTTATGCGTAAATGTATTTTTTTCCAGGTACAACTATTGTTTCACGTCAAACATGAAAAAATTTAATCTAAAACTTTTTTCCTACAGAAACATTTAATTTAAGCAATCTCATACATTTTAGCCAGAGAGGATCTGGCCAGTCCTGCACTTCAAATGAATCATGACATATGTCTGCATGGAAAATATATGAACTAAATGTAGTAGCACACAAAAATATAAAATCTAAAATAAGCCAATATACAAGCCAAGAAGTACAATTAGCATTTTGTTAATAATGCTAATTAGACACTTTGTAATTCAAATTAACTTGAGTTGTAGTTAAACAAAGGTAATAAACCAAAGATGTAAAATGAAAAAAAATCCAAGCCTCATGAATATTCCATGGTAATAATTTAATTCAGATGTGATAATTGCATGTCACCGTTCAGTTTTAAATATTTTTCTTTGACAAGGGTATTAAAACATCTTTTGACAGAGATGCACAAAGCTAGAGCGTTCCTTTTATAGACAATGCCTGGAAAAGCCATGAGCTCATCTGTTAACTTTCATAAGTCACCATTAGACAACAAATCCAGAGGCAACAGTCACATCAACTACTCAGGCTGTGGTTGCTTCATATGGAGAGGACACTGCCCTTTGCTACATGATCCTGCCATTCCCTTTCCCTCTCTGAACTACTGCCTACTGCACCCTTACTACCACTCCTTTTACTTTGTCCAAAGCATGTCCCTCCCATTCCTGTGGAAAGACACATGCTCTGAGGGTCTCTCACTAGATACATTCATTAAGGGAAGAAGAAGAAGAAGAAAAAGAAAGAAGAAGGAAGAAAAAGAAAGAAGAAGGAAGAAGAAGGAAGAAGAAGGAAGAAGAAGGAAGAAGAAGGAAGAAGAAGGAAGAAGAAGGAAGAAGAAGGAAGAAGA
>JAVJGI010000062.1:41619799-41675199 GCA_035590275.1 Ibycter americanus | reverse complement strand
AAGAAGAAGAAGAAGAAGAAAGAAGAAGAAGAAGGGCGGGGGGAAGGGGGGGGACGACACAGCCAAGTGAGAGAAAAGAATAATCTATTTGACATTTTTACTACGAATAAATTTCTCAACTAAACAACACAAAGGTCTAAAGCAACAGGGCCACTACTAAAAGACTAACATCTAACTTCATAAGGTGTTCAACAAGTTCTGGTTACTGCAGTTTTTATATAACTGTAAAATCAAGATTACACATTATAGTATCTGAAGAATATTGCTATATAGTCCATTTTGAATTTTCCACATAAACAGAAACCCTGAAAGACAAAACCATACCAATTTCAGTTACAGTATTCCTATGTTCTAAAAGGAGAGGTAATAGGATATCAGACTTCTTTTTAAAAAAAAACCAACTAAATAACATTGCCAGCTTTGCTATTTTTTCAAAGTGCTCCAATAGCTGTAAGCTCTACAGACCCACCACAGCATTCACAGGTGAATTAATCTTTATTTTAGGTATTCAAAAATACAGAAAACCCTGCATCAAGTGGATTATTCAGATTCACTCAAAATTCATTTACAGTTATGTTGCAAGCATGGTGTTTGTAGGGTTTGCTTTGGTTGGTTTTTTTCCTCCCCAAACATGGTCCTGCTAATACAGATGAAAGAAATGAAAAGATGGTTCTTTAAGCATTTCACATGAGCACATAGCTAGCATTAAATAATTAAGGCTGTGCCAGGCAGGTCAGTGAAAGCTCTATGAGAGATGCCATCCAGTGCACAGAACTCCTGACTGGCAGGCAGGCATCTGGGCATGCAAACGCCAGTGAGAGCAGCTAATACAACAGTCTGGGAAGAAATTAAGAACAAGCAGGAAGAGGGACCAGAACACTAAAAAAATAAAAATAAGCAGAAAGTAAAGACAAGGGAGTATTCACACCTGTGAAATAAAACTGCTGCTCTGGTGTTGCATGACAGATAGTACAGGACCTCTTCTCACAGGAGAAAATCCCCCAGCTAAGAACCTGTTTTGGATTACGGTACCTGAATTTTCTCTGAATCTTATCTGTCATGCTAAATCCCTTGAAGTACACAAGCATTAACCAAAAAAAAAACCCCCTGCCTGTAGCTATCTCCAGTAAGTTCAAGAGGTCTGACCTCTAGAAATCTGACATAAGAGCCAAGTTCAGGATCCTGCCTTTGCCATTAAGGTAACGCATACACAGGGAGGAGTTGATCCAAAACAGTCACTGAATAATATAACAGTTTGGTTTGGAAGGGACATTTAAAGATCATCTAGTCCAACTCCCCTGCAATGAGCAGGGACATCTTTAACTAGATCAGGTTGCTCAGAGCCCCATGCAACCTGACCTTAAACGTTTCCAGGAATGGGGTATCTACCACCTCTCTGGGCAACCTGTTCCAGTGTTTTACCACCCTCATCGTAAAAAATGTCTTCCTTATATCCAATCTAAATCTATCCTCCTTCAGCTTTAAACCATTACCCCTTGTCCTATCACAACAGGCCCTACTAAAAAGTCTATCCCCATCTTTCTTACAATCCCTCTTTAGGTACTGGAAGGCCACAATAAGGTCTCCCCAGATCCTTCTCTTCTCCAGGCTGAACAGCCCCAACTGTCTCAGCCTTTCCTCATAGGAGAGGCGTTCTACTTCTCTGAACATTTTTGTGGCATAACATGATTTAGTAACATAGAGATATATTCCCATAATCTAGGAATCTCAGACTTTTTCTTCTCCTAAAGAAGTGCTTTAAAGACTGCAGCTCAGCCTTTTTTTCATCTTCATCTGTCTGCATGAATCTTAAAATATTTTGAATTATTCTTGAATTATTTTTTTACATATTGGCACAACTGGAAAATGCCTCAAGTCAACATATATCATTTTCACCTAGATCACAGAAAAGGTGAACGAACTCAGTCTAAAGGGGAATTTGAACCAAACTCTCCCATTTTCTGACAGATGATCTTGAGGAGGCCCCTGCATAAAGGTAAGGGGTGCCCTTACCACCTAGATTTTGTAGCAACCCAATTGTGTTTGCACATACAAGGCGATCTCTGAGTGTCTTACTGGATCCAGCTTTGAAGGAGATTAAATTGGAGAAATGTCTCATTACCTTATGCGCGCTCCGAATTGTTCATTTAATTCTAGGAGCCAATTTGCTTAAATAAGAGGAATTTTAAGCATAAGCACTAAATTTCCCTGTGCTCCAGTATTCTGAAAAGACAGATACCTACAAGTTTTAAAAGGCAATCAAGCAAGGCATTGCTGGATAACTCCACTCTGTAACCATCCTATTTCAGGCTCATCAGTGCTTTCCTAGATTTAACTTTTGGTTTCCTTCCATACAGTATAGTGAGATACTCACTGGTATAAAATGAGTAACTCTCTAGTCACAGATGGTACATCTGAAGTCACTTCAGAAGCATTAGGATGTATAGAAATAGGTTACTTTAGAAGGTGACTGCTATCAAGATATTTTGAAATGCATAGTTCAGGACAGATCATCTATAAGCTACATAAAACATCATGTAATTTCATGGTAAACTCCAGATTTCCACTGAATTCCATACAGTGCAATTAAAAGATTTCTGTTTTGTAGACATGATATCTGTATTTCATTTATGGAGTTTATGACTTGCATTCAAATTACTGAATCCATTTCACGTTAAGACCGCTTGTAAAGCAAGTATGCTAACCATTTCTCAGTTTTGGAACAGAGGAGGCCCTCAGACATAAAATCGAGGTACTTCTACATTGGCTTGACAGTCATTGCAAACTAGCCTGCATTTCCACTGACTTTATTACATTTTCTTCTTAAGATAGTAAAAGAGATTGCAATAAAAGTAAACTGTTTCTTTTGTCAAAGGGAAAGACAACATTATTATTCAAATGTTTGGCATTCTGTAATGCAAGGCTAACATTCTAACTATCACTATGATGTTATTCTTGCTTAAGGCTCAGTGTAACCGTGACAACAAATAAAATTGAGATGATCATCTAGAATTAATATTATGACTAATTCATAGTTCAGTGCCTATGGCAGTGGCTTCATTTGTACTTTATCTTCATCAGGATTAGATACAAGAAATTTAGTTATAATAATGAAAAGGATCTAGAACTGGCACTTTAAATCAGAACATAGATGTGCAGTACAGCACACAGTATGTTAATAAACAAGAATGTGCAGAACTTCCTTCAACACACACAATAGCCCAGCCATTGAATCCCACACAACTGCTCTCTATAACTATGTTCCAGCATTCCAGGATTTACACATTTCTCTGAGACTCAGTTGTTAGGTTAGTTGTTATTATTTTATGCACTTTATTTCAAGTCTTGGTCTGGTCTGGACAGATGCTACGTCTGCAGAACAACCAATAGCCCAAAACTGCAGCTGTAAGCAAGATAATTATAATTTGAGGTAATGGCTTCTCTTCACAAAGATAAAGCATATGTAATCCTATTACCTCTACAGAACACAGAATGTAGACAAGAAAATGTACTTGAGTATCTCCTTGTTGCAAAAATTGATAACAGATACTACACAGTGACTGCCTCTGATGAAAACCAAAAGGTTTGACTATACTGAATCCTTCCTGGGCGAGTGGAAAACCAAGTAATTAGCCATCTTCACACAGCTTCTTTACCTCAGATTATGAGGTGCTTTACTTGTCTATACCTACAAGTAAAGAAAAGCTATAAAACAGTCACCACCTGGAGTTTTTTGGTTTTGGTTTTTCTTGGCAGCAAGTTAAAAGAGGTTCTAATATCTCTTGTCATAGCTTCATTATTTGGAATGCCAGTAACTGCCAAAATCAGCAAAATGTAACATTATAAACACACAGAACTCTAGTATACACTAGTAAGAGTGCTATTTTAATTTTACGCTTCAGTATTATGTTGCGTTCCTTTTAATTCATACCAATATCCTTCCATTAATTCCACTTGAACAATTTCTGAATTGTCGATACAAGGGCGTAAGTTTTCCTTTCATACAATTTCTACAAGTTTTCACACTGATGGAACACCAAACATTCTCGAGCTATTGTGCATTTTGACAATACATTTAGATCTTAAAAAAACCCCTTAAAAATACAAACAAGATAAAGAACATATTCATGCTCTCTGATTCTTGAGCTCTCACCTACTACATTCTCTCAAGCTTCCTCAGGTGGAAAAAAACTTTTGCAAAGCAGTCTTATTTTCTAAAGCTTTGTTGCTACCACTGCATACAGTACAGATATACATTTATTAATAATAATTATTCATATTTAATTATACTGTCAAAATATCCACGCATTGCATTGGACAAACTCCCATCAGGTATAACTCCTTTGAGATAAACGGTTACACATGCACAGAACACAATCCTATTACAAATCGGAAAGAGAAGATTGCAATTTCATAGAAGTCAATTTACTGTACTATAGAAAGGGTTTGTAGTCCAGTATCTAATAGGAATAGCTCTGGACTGTGATTTGAAAAATTAGGCTGCTGTTCAAACCTCTCACTTGCCTACTGAGTGGCTGTGGGAAAGACACATTCTGGTTTTGACCACCAGTTTCTAAATCCATAACATATTGATTTCCTTCATATTTCCTCATAGCTATTGAGAAGTCCTCACTTTTAAGTTGAGCATAACCCATAATTTAGCATAAATTTAAAAAAAAACACATTGATTTAAAAATAAAAAAAATATTACAGAAATGAAAAATTGAAGTAGTCCTACTGGCTTTTGTTACAGAATTATGGTTTTCCACTGAAATCAGAAGGACTTCTTGCCTACTCAGATCTTAAAAAAATAAAATTGAAAAAATCCCTGAACAGTACTGTCTGTCACTATTACAAACAAACAAAACATTGTCAGCTCTGTACTTTAATTTTATTTCTCTTCAACAGTCTTAACAACTGTATTTCCTATACTATGGAAAACCACTTGAATTTAAGCTCAGAAAAACAAATTGTTGTCATTTACGACCGTGGCTTGCAATTAACTTCTCATCCTTAATGTAAGTATAGAATTAATTTATCAATTCACGCATTGTCACGTTTGTCTAATTATACTGCATGATCACAGAAAATACACTACATTACGGAAAAGATGTTGGTAGATCTCCATGCATCCACTATTTTAAAACGTTGCCTTGAAAAGCTACCTCAAGGGGGGAGAGAGAACAAAAATAAAAAATCCCAAACAACAACAAAAAGCAAACCAAAAACCCCAATCCTTAATGGGTCCTTTATATCCATTTTATGTTTTTCATGATAGCAATCCCTGTTTTCTCAAATTGATGTGCATATGCCAGCTATATTCAGCCTTGCCTCATTTGTTATAAAAGCAATGACCTTTCAAACACTTTCCTAGTCTTCCTTTAAAAGAAATAACCAGAAACAAACATGTGAGTGCCAGTGAAGTGGAAAATTAGCCTTCCAAAACAAGTAGACCACCCTCCCTACCATATTAAGAAAACTGTAAGACTGAACAACAACAAAAAGAATGCTGAACCGTGTAAGGCTGATTTTACTGTGCATGCTCCAAAGAAGTGCTTGACATTGCTAATGTTTGTCTTGCGTATAGGTCCCAGAGCCAAACCTCCATCTGGAAGAGATTTGAACTACCATCCAGAGGCATTTCAGGATCTGAACCAAAAGGTTTACAGCATTACAATCCAGTTAATTCTATTGCTTCTAATTCCAGCTGGACTTAAAGTCTTATCTCTGCACTCCAGGCCTTCAGATACAGCCTATCACGGTAACACCAATTCCCAGAGAATTCAACTCCATGACCCAAGTGAGATTAAATCCCTCTAGATAGCCCAAGTAAATGGCTCATAACTCGTTTCTGTCACTTTCGCTAATGCCTTTGTACCGTGAAAGAAACCAGCAAAGGTGTAAATATCTACAAATTATTAACTGCACTTTTTCCCTTGACTTCTATCAGCAATTCCAGTTGTCTGGTTCCTGCTGAGAACATCAAAGATATTTACTGGCTGAACTTTCTCTTTAAATAGTGTACTAATCAGCTACTGAATATTTGTACTTTATTATTCTGAGCACCGTTATTTTTGGTAAAACACACAAACAGACACAGAGATACAAATAAACAGAGAAAGACTGAGGGGAAGAGGAGATGCATATTTGATATTAGTTGTACTTAAACTCCCTCAAGTCAGGTAATTCCATTGCACATCTTGTGTTAAGTAGTTTCACCAAAAAGAAAGCAGATGTAAGCTGAAAGGGAGTATTTCAAGTCTACTCATCACGACGTATTTAGTTTCTACTCATCAGAACACATATATTTTATTGAACTGAATATATGATTCCCAAATATTCTTTTAGGGCAAATGGAAGAGAAAGGAAATACCTTCTTAAAATATTGTAGATTGATTATAAGAAATCCATGTGCAAACCAAAGCCCAAACCAAAAAATACAGCACAATCCTGGCAAATACTCTTAGAGATTAGAGACAGCTGTTGCCAAACGGAGATATGAGTTTTGTGGGTTTTTTTTTTTATTTTGTTTTTTTCTTTTGTTTGTTTTCCCAGGGAAGGAAGGAGTTGGGAGGCCAACAAGAGGAAGGGAACAAGGAAGGGTGTAAGTAAACAGAATAATTCCCCAAAGTAGTCTCCAACATTTGAAGGAAATCTGTTCTGACAAGAGATTTTTAAAAGATGCAAGTAGGAAAAAAGAAGAAACATTCAAGCATCTGGATTTTGTAATTCCAGTCTGCTGAAATTCTATCTGTCCAGAGCACTGCAGAGAGATGGGTAAGATAAAGAAAAATCACCTACCAGAAACACGCTTCCTCTTTCCAGGATAAGAAACGTACCCTAAAAAGCCTTTGGAAGTGGTAGATGTCCACCTTCAAACATTGCCCATTGCACAACACTAATAGAGTTCTCCCTCAGTCCTTCTGTCAGGAGTTTCCCTTTGAGACTGTGGCAGAACAAAATTTGAGTAGGGTCATCACTGTTGGTTTGTATCACAGATGCACCTGAGTTCCCAAATCAGAAGGATGACTGCCAGCTGGGGGCACCGGGTCAGTGCCAGGGCAGTTGGTGGATCCTAGGTGAGGGCTGAGATGAGGCGCAGCTGCAGGACAAAATCGTGGCCCTGTGTGCTGTGACAGCACCTGGAATCACTTTTAAATTAGGCAGAAGAGGTGGTCTAGGCTAATCTGGGGAAAGACTGTGGCAATCCAGGAATAGGAGGTCTGGCCTCTGCAAATGCTAATGACTATATTCAGGTTACATCCTTTTCAGTAAAGAATAGGGAACATGGGCAATGTACTGAGGTTAGTCATATCTATATTTTGTAACCAGATACTGGGGGGTACTAATATTATTGCTTGGAAGTTTCACAGGCAAGTTCTTTTCTGGTAGTATATTCAGACAATACCTTAACTGCTCTCAGGGTGCTCTTGCCTAAATTGGCTAAAGCAGTTATCTGAAAATTATTCAGAATTAAAAAATGCCAAGGAAGCACTTTCTGTAAATAGTTAAAGCAATCAAGGAAGCTGAAACTGTGTTTATGGTTCATTTAAGTACCATTAAGCAGAAAAGGACATTGTGCCTATGCAACCCCAATGAAGTTAGATCCGCAGGAGTAGTTAGCAAAAGGGAAATGAACAGTGTTAGTGAGGCACGTGACTCATACTTGGTTTTAATACAACTAAAAGATGAGAAAACCTAGCCAAGTACAGCTCAGTTAGTTTACCGATTGGAAGATTGTGACCATATACTAACACAGAACACCTTGGTAATCTGTGTGGCACAGCACAGTAAAGGCACAAAACTGCCCCCCATGTTTAATGATCTGTATATTATAGCTCATGGGACATAGATCCAAAGAAAACTCTGTAAATCCATTAGCATCCCACATATTTTCTTTTACTTAGAGCAAGCTTTGTAACTCTGAACAAGGTAAATGGCATCATGTATTAACCCAGCTGAGGGTGCATGTTTACTGGACTTCACTAATACACAAACTACCAACTTTGTATATTGATATTTATCCAAAACACTGAAACTACAAAGAACGTTTTATTTCTACTCGCAGATTACCTTTTTTTAAATGCCACAACTTTCTACTGATGAGCAAGGCAGTGTCTTTTCCTGCATTAACACCAATTATCTATCTTGAAACAAAGGTTCATGCTTTTAAAGTTTTTTTGACACTGCACCCCTCATTTTTGGAAGGGTTATGCATCTAAGGTAGCAAAGACCCACTGTGGAAATTGTGAGTAACCAGTAAATCACAGTTCCACTGACACTCAGGCCCCTATTCACCTATCACACTTTCAAATATGAATTATGTGAATCACATGAACTTCTCAATGCTGATCATACAAGCAACATAATATCTGTGAAAGTCTGGTCAAGATGACACCTGCAGTGGTATTTATTTAAAAAAATATAGACATTTAGGTCTGAGAAAGACTTCCTAAGCTCCCTCTCTAATGGAGAAAAATACATAGTTTCAGAGTTGGACTCATCTTATTCTCAAGTAGATGTCTAGAACAGGTCAGATGAATTGTGTCCTGAAACTGTCTACTCCTTTTTACCAATAAAGAGAACACAGAGTTAACTCAGACACGGGTATCTGTGATAAAGTTTAGGTGAGGTGAATCTATTCCTTACTGATACTCAGATAGAAGAGAACTGTGTTTTCTCTGCTGGTTTTGGTATAAAAAATATTGAAGAGTTCTTTTCCATTAAAACAACTGCTGATATTAATAATTTGCACCTTGTTGGGATATATGAGGTCAGGGAAAATCTGATTCATAATAAAAGGGTCATAGAGTAAATAATAAAGAACAAAGTATTTGAATCTTAATAAAGGCATATTAAGTAAGGCATAATAAAGGGAGTAATGGGAATAGAGTGGCATTACCAACACATAGGAACATGGCTGATGGGAAGAGTTACTGTTTCTAGACTATACAGATTCCTTTGGCCATGATGCCTGGTATAGAGGTAAGGTCCACAATATGTATCTGATGGCAGAGGTAAACAGGAACAGGCAAGAAACCTCCAAACAGAAATAATTTCAAAACTCAATAAAAAGTAAGTTTCTGTGAGGCAGAATTAGATGTTTACATGCCAGTTCATGTTCAACTTGAAAAAATAACCAGTAATTAGCATTTTCTCTGGCTTAAGGATGAATAAGTGAAACTGCAGGCTAAAAGAGAAGTTTGCTTCCTGGTTTTGCTTTTTCTGGAGAATGCTGGGCATACTAATCTGAAATCAGACTTATCAAATTATTACAACTGCATTATTGAGCAGCTGGTTAAGGCTGAAAGAACCTTTATTTTATAATGTCTCAGTTAGATGCTGTATCTTAAAAAAGAATCCTGAAATTTTATTACCTATGAATGATTTCCATTCTTACTTTGCTATCTATCTTACATTTTCATTTGATGATGCTCATTTTTTTATTAAAGATGACAAAAACTCTAGCCTTTTAATATATGACAATAGTTTGAAGAGAATTAAAAAGGGATGTAATGTTTGGGCTTTCTTGCATGCCAAAATACTATAAGTCAAATTGATGAATACACCAAGTGCCAGGGTAGCATGATCATCTATCAAGCTGTAGATGTCTAATACACTTAAATTTATTAATAGTATAATGCATATAAACCAGCATCGAAATAAGCAACGAGCAGATCCTAGTATGCCTTGGACAACAGGAATGGTCTTGAACAAAGCTCTGTTTCCCTTTTTCACCTAGATCTATAGAGCTCCTCATGGGGGAAGGTAGGGGACCACAGTGAATTTGTTTTGTTGCTATCAATTGTTATGCACAAAACCAATACACATCCTAATTCTCTTGAGATTTAAGTTACACCTCCATAATGCCAAGCAATACCTCTTTATTTGAGCAGGTGTATATATTTAATATCGATAGTGAAATGGCTGGAGAATTCCTGTGAGAGGTCACACTGACTCAGCAACCTGCTGTCACAGCAGTCCAGCTGCTTAACCGAGTCAGAACCTATTGTTGTGGCACAGCAGGGAAGGAATTAAGCTTTCAGAGAAGAGGAAAGCTGAGTTCAGCCCCATTAGACTTTATCTCAAGTAGGAAGCAAAGAAATAGAGGGCCTTCACAGCAGGACGATTAAAGTATCCTAGGAAAAAGCTTCTGATGAGAAAAATTAAATTTGGAGATTTGTTAATTTTTGTCTTTTAGCAAAGCTGGCAGTGATTCTAACTATACCAAAGGCTTAAGATTATGCTCTACCTGGAAGAAGTACAGTGCATTTAATTTAATCTTTTCTAGCTGCATATTAGAGTCCATGGCTGCTACAAAAAAAGTACCAGGATCTCTGGTCTTTTTGACAATACAGACAGAAGCATCACTTTTCACTTTCAAAAGAGCTTGCCATTTTCAACAGCAGAACATACCTTACCCCAAAGTATCTTTTTCTAGAAATTAGGCTGATATATTGCTAATGTATCCTACCAAACAGCTCATACATGATTGATATACTTACCATTGCATTATTTACTTATTATTTTTAATATTATTTAAATCTTTTTCTTAGAGAGACATTTGTGATGTTCTCCCTGTCATTTCTGTCTCCAGGCTTCACCATCTCCTCAATCACTAATAAAATATATTACAATTTGACATGAACAAAATAAAAATCAGTTATGCAGAAAGCTGAGAATAAACGTCAAAAGGTACTGCCAATCCATATGTTGGCTATGAATTGCGTCTTTGCAGAGTTTTTCATTTCAAAGCCTTGTAAAAACTGCAATTCTGAGATCTTGCTGAGTGCAGATCACATTTTTAGATACCTGACTTAAAAGAGGACTTAAAGGTCATCAAGCTTGATTACATTCTGTTCAACACAATAAAGTGCAGCCGTGTGTAAATTATTATTGAGCAAATCATGAATGATTCATGGCAGATTTTTTCATTAGAATGTAGTGTCTCCTTTGCTGTAAAGTCAACATTATGATCTACAGTTATTTCTTAGAGCTCTTTCTATTAAACTAAACAGGAGGAGAGATGCTTTTATTTGTACCATTTGTATCTGCATACAGTACAACCAATAGCAAAGTTACATTCAGAACTGCCCATCGTTCTGCTGTTTCAAAGCTCTCCATCACAAATTTAACAGGAAGTGTTATTTCACACAATAACTAAAAACTTTCATATTATCCCAAGAATTTATTTTGTCAAGGTAGGATCATCATAAATAAATACAATTTCTTATAACTTGTTTAAGCACTACTTTCTGTCAATCTGCAGTGATGTTTTTCACTCTATGCATGATCATTACCTTCCTCTCTTTACTTCTTAAAGGTTACCGAGAAATATCCTTGCCTGCTCCTTAGAAGATAGCCACTTCAAAGACTCTTTTGAGAATCAACAGCCTTTAACGATGTTTGATACAAAGCCAGAAAAGGGCATGGGCTAAGTAACAGGAGAGGGAATGCTTAAGTTAGCACCGTGGGAAATAAATGACAAAAAATCAGTTTATCACATGAATGTAAATCTCTTTTCCCAAAATAACTCTCCCCTCCACACATGCCTATAGCCAACGCTCTTCAGTGCTGACATCCATAAAAATTCATCTGTGAAACCCTCTTCTCAACATATCAACTAATTCTTGCTTCAATACTCAGATATTGTACTGTTCAGTGCCAGATGTGGACTGGCACTTCTGGATCTGAGTTTTGGCATTGAAAGTGGCTGTGTGTTTGGTATACAAATTTAAATGAGCAAGCTTTGTCTCTGTTCAGAAAAAATGAGAGCAGGTGTTGGACCCAGCCATCTTTTGTTGGTTTAGGAGCAGACAAGAAGATAGCACTATGTTTCCCAACACATCATAATGGGAGAGTGATCGGGACTGGAAAACATTTGAAAGACTAAGAAAAACAACAACAACAAAGAGATCAATTCGTTTCTTCAAAAGATTGACATGAACAGTAGAGAGGAAATTATTAAAGATCATTACTGTACAGCTATCAAACAAGCAAGCTTTTAAACACAATAAGGCAGTGTAAGACAATGAAATAGTTTTGGGGTAGCTGTAGTTTGCAATTTAAATAGATTGTAAATTTTTACTTCAAGACTAACATAAATCCAAATTACATATTGAAAAAAAGTACAATTATGTATTTTCCACAAAGAATCTTACACAAGATAGCTGACTGGAGGATATAATTATAAATTACAAAATAAAGTATTTAAGATGTTTCAAGAGATGATCTTGGCTTTGTTTGCATGCTGGAGGGAAGCATGACTGTAGCAAACCGTGTCTAAAAACATTTATGTCAAACATTATCATACTAGAGGAGAATGTGAAATGATGGAGTAAGAATCCCAAATAGATTGTTTCTGGATTTTGCTGGTCCTGTTGTGGAGCAACGGACAGGATTGCAAGGCAAAACTTCTAATTTCTACACCCAACATTAGAGCTAATGTTCTCTCTGATGGCAAATTTTTTAGCCTGGCAATCATTTTCAGAATCCTGACTTTCAGGGTTGCTTTATGCCACAAAACAAGCTAATTACAGAGAGATAATCAATAATAATTGTGATCACCTGGCTCTAGAGAACAGACTTTGGATATTGAACACTAAGAATCTGCATATATATTTAATATTAATAGAAAGGATTTGATTTTGCAGAAGGTAAATCCATGCCTGAGTGGATACTCTGCAAAAGTCAATCCCATTTTCCATTTGTTTACATATCTAGAAATTTAGTTGCAATGAGCCAATTTTTGGCTTCCTTCTCCTGCATTAAAATTCCTTAAGACTATAAATCGTATTAATTACTACTAAGAAGTGGCAGAGATTTCATCAGTTCATGTTTCCTCTATGTATTAAGTTACCTGAATGGAAGAAAAACAGTCCACCTGTAAATTGGACTGTAACTATTAGACCTGTAACTATTAGACCTGTAACTATTAGAACTGTCCCACAGGTAGGGTGGAATAAAGCCATTTCTCAGTAATATGTGCTCTGAAAACGGCCCTGATTCAGCAAGGTATTCAAGTGAATGCTTAAGATTTATGTACAGTCCCATTGACTGAGGCAACTATATGCTGAAAATTGAATATAATTTAAAATGGATATACGTAAAGAAAAAAATCAAACCACTGTCTGTGGCTGCATTTCCCTAGTCTCATTCTAATTTAACTTCTGACTACAACTCTAAGCTAAAAAAAAAGTAATGCAGAATCCAGAATCTTAGTTTCTGGAAATAAGCAAACAACATTTCATAAACTTCTGTTTCATAAGATTGAAATGTCAATTATTCAGTGAGGCTTTTAGTAATCCATTCCAAAAGTTAATCTGTTAAAACTACATCTATCTAGTTTTTCTAATGAACAAAATAATTAGACAAAAAAAGAAGCAAACAAATTAAAAAGATGGAGCTAATATAGTCTTGAGAATGAGGTTTGTCATCATATTACCACTTCTCAGTTTTCCCTCACCTGCATTGCCAACCTCCCTTTTATTTAATAGTAGTTTCTGTTTCAGTCATCCAGGGGCATTTATAATATCTAAAATATTCACAGCAATAATATTTTTTTCTACAAAATAGAAAACCAAAACAAGTTTCAGTAGAACAATATGAAAAGTAATACCTACAGAACTCACACTGAACCATATAACTACCCACAGCTTCTCACACAAGGTCACCACTGATGCAACAAATACACACAGACTAGGTAAACAGGTAGTGATAGCTCACAAAGGCACTCCTGACAGTCTTCAGGAAAAAGGAGCTATTACATATGGCAAGGAATGGTCTTCATGTTTTAAATGTAACAGCTTCAACAGTATTACAAGATACTTACAGATATATAGTCGAGACCAGAATCCTGTTCTTCATTAACGATTCCTAATCTGTCACAACGTGAGATTTTGCAGACATTGAATATGGAAATCAGTGTTTTCTTAACAAGACATATTTAACATGAAGATGCTACAACTGGCCATGAGATTGAGAAATTATCCTTAACATTACTAAAATGGGTAATACTATGTCAAAACTACAGGTTACTGTGTATCAAAGATAAGTCCATATTTCATTTTGTGCTTTTCCAAGAAGGTAATTTAGATCTGTAACTTTATAGTTCTCAAAATAATATCTACAAAACCATTGGCAATCATTTGCTCTGTCATCCAATATACTAACATTAATGCAAATCATTCTTTATATAACCAGTTTATCCTTTAAAAGCCTTAACCCAGCAACTCAAGCACAGGGTTAACTTTCAAACAAAACCACTCTCCATTAAAAAATGCTCCATGCTCTGCTGCACCTGTTTCATGTGCCAATTATGTTTCATGAGTCTTATTCACATTCCTGAACTTACATAGCTGTTGCACATTTCAAGATATCACTGATATAAAAAAATATGCACAGTAAGCCATGTTGTACATCCTAACATCCACAGCATTGTCTTTCAATGATTTCTCTGAACCTGTGAGGGATGCTAGCTCACTGAAGGTAATGAGAAGACCATGTAGCTTAAATGCAAGATAAATTTCTGATATATCTAACAAAGCAAAAAGAATCAGAAGTAAAACAATGAATTATGATGCATTATAAAGCAGTGTCATCAGTGAACAGAATTGATCTGCAATGAGCTGGAATATTTTTTTAGAAGATCAAAATCTGACCCAACAAATTTATTCTGCATTCATATGGTCTACTGCTTCTGGTCTTCTCCCCTAGTAAGTTCTTTTACTTTTATTTACAACAATTTGTCTCCCAATGCTTTCATTAATCCTTTAATATTTATGTTTTTTAGGGATAATAACTGAGAATCACAGCAGAGGCTAATCCAAAATTAATTCAATTTTTACATTTGTTTTATCTGTAGTTGCATTCTAATAGCTTTCTTCTTGGCCATGAGAGTAATTAAAATATGGCTGAAGTATCCTACAACATAGAGACTTCCACCTAAACAGTATTTTTAATGAAAATATTTGTGTAGCTTCTCAGGTACTGTGGTAAGGAATGTCAAGAATAAAACAAAGAGGGACTTAAACTAAGTCAGTATTTAAAACAAGCATATCGATAACCAATGCTGCTGAGACCTCAGGGTGTGAAACATAGTTTAATGGAGACAAATTGAAATCCACAGAAGAAATTTATCACCACACTCAGTGTTATTTGCTTATAACACAAATGAAATGATTCTATGAATCTATTAAATGTGTTTTCCAAAAATGCCTGCATGTGAACATACATTTACACTTTTCCATCATAAATCACAAGGATTCCTTCCTACTAATATCCTTGATATTACCTCCTTGCTGAAACAAACACATAGGACATAACAGGGACCAAATGAATTAAAGTCAGTTCTCTGCAACTGCAGATCTCCATAAAAAGTTATAAATTCAAAGCTGTCTATAAAATATCTACTCTACACACCATCAGATCATGGCTACCAAATATGTTTTGTGTCCTAAAACCCTGAACCAAACTTAATATGTGCAGTAAAAAAAACCTCAAAAAAACCCAAACAAACAAACAAACAAAAAAATCACGCCAGTATTTTTACACAGAGGCATGCAATTAGTTTAACTCCAAGCACATGAGAGGGATATATCACACAGGTGAAGTGAGAAATTTTATTGTAACAAAAAGCAACTGCATGCATTTTTTAGCTAGTTGTGGTTTCTTCCATCACTTCTGAAGAGGAGGAAAACCTCAACCCCAACAATTCAAGCCAAATTACGTGCCTAGGTCCTGAATTATCCTTCCAGGCCCTCGCAAATTATTAGCAGAAGCCCTGAAAGCATTGTGTCAATAAAAACCAACGTGTTGCATCTAGCCCAAGCCCCCTGCTCTAAGTAGGATCAGCTGGAGTCTTTTGCCCAGGACCATGTCCAGTTGAGTTTTGAATATCCTTAAGGATGGAGACTCCACAACCTCTCTGGGCAGCCTGTTTTAAAGTGTGCCCATGTCTCCTGTGCTGTCACTGGACACCACTTTAAAGAGCATGTCTGTTGTCTTCTTCATTCCCTCCCATCAGGTGTTTACACACACATTACTTGTATGCTAAACACTAAAATCACAGCAATTTTCATTACAGTATTTTCATATTAATTTTTCTGTTCATATCTGTTCTCTTTCTTTTTTACTGTTATTTCACTCTCTTCCCATAATATTTTTTACAGTGCCCTCATTTTCTTCTCTCCCTTCGGTGTGACTGCACCCTCGCTGCCTGCCCTTCTTCTTCGCTTCCCTGCCCAACAGCCTTTGTTCCATAGTCTATCAGTTTCCCCCATCAACCCCTAATTCTTTCCTCCCCTTCTGTCTGGGATGGTTCTGTATCAACTTTCCCCGTCTCTGTCCTCTATCACTTCCTCACTGCACATGTATTCTTCCTCAAGAGCAGTTCAGTGGCTTCTTCTGCACTGCCAATACCCTCCTCTCCCAAACTTCACTTACTGTTCTTCTTTCTCCCCTCAACAAGACTATTATTTTCCACAGCTCCACCAGCTCTCATCAGTCCCTCTTAGGGACAGAACAGAGAAAGTGCAGAAACTGCATGTCAGAAACCTTTCTGTGGTAATGAGCTCTGTCATGATTAAGACTGACTTGCAAGATAAGGCAAAATAAATCTATAAAATAACCACATGCCTATCACCCACAGAAATACAGGGCTTCCCCTCAAAAGAGGATATGCAAGGGTTTACTGGCAGGTGAGCAGCGAGGGGTCCACGGGGCTGTTTGACGGCGGCAGCAGAGTAGCACGAATGTGGCAGCTGGCTACTTACGCTGCCAAGAACTTGGCTATTTTTCAACTCCCTTTCCACATTTTATCAGAAGATGTGTTGGAGTCTGTGGGACAGGATATAGATGATTCTTAAGAGATACTTTTTGCTGCTCCTTCAAGTGAGTAGAAGAAATGGTCTGATACAAGGGCTGGCTCTTGCAGCATACCACACAAGGTGCTTTCATCCGCATTTATGGGCTACCTAAGGAGTTCTCAAAGGAGAGGCTTAAGGAGAGCCAGAAAACACAGGTAAAAGCCCACATAGCCTTTCAGAAAACCATTACAAAAAATAGCTAAACAATAAGAATTACAGAGTAAATTTCATCCAAAGTACAAAGAATGACCTGTAAATAATTTCCTAACCTATATAATGATGTGCTTTATGACCTCAAAGTACTTGCTTTGTATATGGTACAACAAATTTAATAAAAACACGTATGAAATGGAAAAATCCTGAAAACACATGTTACTTAGAAACATTTTACATCAACTTTTCCTCACCTCATATTCACTTTAACACTTGAAACTTCATCAGGAATGTCTCAGCTCATTATACTTCTAAGGTAAAGTATGTTCCATGCAATTTGCTACATTGAGCACCTTTCAGATAAAAAATTAAAAGCTAGTAATGATCAAGAGCACTGAGCACAAGAAATTCTTATAGACTTAAAAGGAATTGTACTTGCTCAGCACCTTTGAAAAAGATGAGTTAGTCCAGTTTTGCATCAGTGGGCACACCAAAGCAGCACTGCACAATTTGCATGTGCATAATTATTACCTTATGCCTTTATAAAGACACTCAGTAACGTGGCACTTAGGAGCATTCAGCGTGCCTTAAATTTTATAAGTAACGCTTTTTTCAAAAAAAAGCAATAAAATGCAGTTGCACCAGTTTCTCTGTGTAATTGTTCCTCTGTCCCCACTGTAGTAGGGTTTCATGCACCATTTCTCTGTCTGCAGCTCTCTGACCTACGAATCAGGCACTCCTCTATGATGGGAAAAGTCATGCCTGACAGTTCTCTACAGTAAAAGCTCTTTATTTCTCTGCCCCTTAGTTTAACAATCTGCAAAAAAAACAGGATACAATTTTCTATTTTACAGCATGATCACAGGAGTACACAATTTGAATTAAGTACTGAGCAATGACTAAAAAAAAATCGTATCTGGGAAGGCATTTAAGGTATTTGAAAGAAAGATGCAAAGGTCACTGTAGCATGTAAAAAAATATAAACAAAGAATATGTGTATGCCAAAGAATCATGTTCAATTTCTGCATTGCCTTTTGGTCAAGAAAACCTGAAATATAAAGAGAAAAAGATAGAAAAAGAAAAAATATAAAAAGAAAAAAAAAAAGAGAAAACCCAGTCTTTCAATTCACATTTTAGTCTATACATCCAAAAGATACTTGTGGTGGTGGCTCTGGATGGCAAAGAATGGTCCTTTAACAACACACATTTGTAAAAGTTTCTCCTGGAGAGAAGCTGGTAATTTGGTTTTAAAGAAGGTTCCTTTCCATATTAGTATTTTCAAAACATAGTATTTTTTAAAGTTCAACAGAACAAGTGAGTTCAGTGAGTGAGTTTAAAATCTCAAAATGGCTATGATAATTTATTTTTTTTAATAAAAAAAAAAAAAGGTTGTATGTGCATAAGCACATATAGTTTTTTCCTTATGAGCAAGACCTTACTCTACCTGTTTACACAACCTATTGCTGATCCTTTTTTTAATCTGTGGATTGTGGAATAAATGTCTCAGTTTAGACATGATCCACAAAGATAAAATATATTCCTAAACTGTGATATCCTTGAATATAGATTATAGCAAATAGGACATAGAAATTTTTCAATTAAATATTCTGGTTCATTTAATGATGTAATTCATACTGTCGTTTGTACTAAAACATTGTGGTTTGAAATGAGATGTGTTGTTCTTCAATTTTGTATGTATTTTTAGAGTTAAAACCCTTTCAATGGATTCTGGTATGTATAAACCGTATGCAACTTCCTTAGCTCATTAACAAACAATTTGGTAAAGTGCAATGACTCATAATTACTAAACATGATTCTATAAAAATTCCAGTGGAATCTCAGCATGATTAAAAATCATGCTATTGTATTACTGACAGGTGAGTATAACCTGCAATGCTTCTGAATAGATGCTTCTCCTGACAGCTAATTCCTGAACTGTCCATACAGAAGTATAGCATGCACAATGAATATCTAAACAGCATGGGATATATGCCTTAGGGTATGTAACATGAACATGTAAATCAATCACCCTTCCTATGCTGCTCCCCAGTGATTGACACAAACATTCCCACTGACTTGAAGAGACTTTGGATCAGTCCCTTAATACTCCCATGTGTTTTTTTCAAGACGCTGCAGTAATGAGGAGTTAGATAGAAATGATTGTCTTCTTTCTCTTCGACTGAACTCCAAAGACTGCAGGAGTAATTCTCAATTCTCTGGCACACACCTGTGGTCCACAGATTCTCCCTCAGTGCTGGTATGGGGGGCAGGGACAGGGGCAGAGAGAGAAGAAAATCTGCATTTGATCCTCAGCCTTTAAGGAGCAACTGTCAGAATTCTGTTTGTTTTAGAAATGCAATACAAAGACTTCTCAGGGCTGGAGCTGAAAGTGAATCACTGTACAGTCATGGCTAGTTGCTCAATTCATGTTTATGCAAGAATCCCTTCTCTTAAAAATGCCACATGCTCATTGTTATGAGAGAAATAACATGGAGAATATTCTCATGTGACTTAAAAAATGGGAAAAAATCAACACAAGTGACAGCACAAGAAATTATCTTCCTCTCTTGAGGGATTTTTGGTGTTGAAAAGGTGAAAAAAGGACAGTGAGTGAGAAAACTAGGGAATGACAATGAGATGTAGTAGAGAAGAGGTTTATTATTTCTAAGTCAGAACCACATTGACTCTGGCAGCTTTAAGCAGATGATTCTTTTTAAGTGTGAACTGCTCTTCAGCAGTGTCTCAAATTCACAAGACACACATATACATTTCACTATAATATCAAGCATTAGTTTCTTGGTTTTCCAGCTTTCCCCCTCCCACACTGCTGTAAAGCAAACGGCAGTCTTTACTGACCTATTACATCAGCAGCTTTCTCTTTGGGGGATTGAAATTGATGTTTCAGAGCATTGTCCTTGCTTTGTTATTTAATGATACAAAGTGCCATGACTGTAGAAGATACTGAGGTTACAGCTTGCCACACGTGGCAACCTTAAAACATTGAATGTGAATAAAGCATTGCAAGGTGGGTCTTCCATCATTGATTTGCCAGTTGTATTTTTCAAAACCATAACCTTATATTTTATCAATCAGCCATCTGTTTCCATACTGTTGTTATTTTACAGTGAGGGTTAGTGGAAAGGCAGGGAAATTTGTATATGTGAAATAAAGTGTCTACTGGCAGTTAAGACTAGGAGGATATACCAGGAATAGTTCATACCTAAGAATAAATATGTTTAAAAAATGTTACAGTTATCCCAAACTGAACTTTACGGACATGGAAAATTCAGGAATACAGTGGCATTTAAGATTTCGCTTTGGCTATGTCAATCTAAAATTACAAACCCCATGCGCTGCAGATCTGTTTTGTCAGAGTCATACCATTATGGTTACAGCATGCTCTTCTTTGTGGTCACAGTTTTTTTAAACAGATTTTGTATTTGGAGGTTATATTTGGGTGTACTGTTTTGAAGTAATGTGAGTCAGGAAGATGAAGTAGTTTGTAGTTCTCACCCAAACTCAAAGGTCAGAGGAATGCTATGATCATCCGTTGTTGCCACCTTAAATACCTGACAAATACGGAAACAGAAAACTTCATCTTCCCTAAAATTTTGCCTCATGTTAATTAACTAAGAAGTTAGCATGTCTTTTTCCTGATGAAGATAGAACTATAATATCACATATTGGGAATTCACCTCTTTTGTCCCTGTTGCAGTTTAACTTTTACCTGCATTTTATGCAAATAATTTAACATTGCTGTCTCAGATATGAAGCATGGTGGTAGAGCAGATGAGGTGTCCCACCACCGCTCCTGGGCTTCCTTCCGACTTTTGCTGAAATTTGCTGTGTGTAAACATGACCCTGTTAATTTAGATTGGAAAGTCCCCTGTTTGTTGACATACTGTTAAAAGAATACAACTTTTTTTTATCAGTTAGAGAAACCAGTTCACTCTAAGAACACTAGTCTGATGGATGATCAAGTCTGAGAGATCTTTGTCTTTCTTTTTGCCTTCTCATGTTGACTAAGTTGCACATTGTCACTCATCGCCATACTTAATAATTAAAAATGCAATAGTTTAATGAAACTGCCCCTTCCATCTTTGCGCTATCTTAACATATTTGGTAAGATAACCCTGAAATATCTGGAACTTCCCTGTAATGCTTTAATAATGTTATGCGCCTCACTCATTTCTTTGATCATTATGGTGGTGCTTGCTATGCAATTGCAAGGAGTTAATTCCAACAGAAGCTAATTGCTAGCAGACAAGAAAGCAGATAAAAGCTTCTGAAAGCCACATTTCCTCACCCTCAGTAAACTGTGTAGGTGCTATTTGATCGGGCCAGGTAGAGATCAGTATCGTAGTTGTGCAAGACAGGGAGAAACCTGGTAGGAAATTATGGAGAAAAAATCATGAAAAAAACCAGACATCCTGAGAATGTCATGGAAAAAAACTCCCAAAAGGAGAGAAGGTGAGAAAATGAAAGACCACCTGGAAAGTAACTGAAGCCCACTTAACAGAAGTGGAATATTTGGACTAAGACTGACAAGTATGGATACTTGTTTGTATTAAAATCATGTTCTCTTGTTATACATTGTTCCTCCTATTGAATGAAACAAGAATTTGTTTCAAATAAGCTGTTTAGGGTCACAATATTAATCCTTTCCCAAATGAAATTGCAGAAATAACTCTAATTCAACCAGATTCTGGACAACTACAACTGGTAGCAAGGCTGCAGTAAATTAATGCAGAAGTCTTTATAAAAGCTGGGGCAGGGACTATTAAATTGAAGTGTCACGAAATGTCTTTAAGAAATACCTGTAATGACACAAACAAATAAATAAAACTACCTTTGTGCATTGGAAAAGTGAAGTTTAAGTTTTGATCTGAAATTTAGCCATATTCTGTAAATCCTAAAATGAACTAATATTACATTTCTACTTTTTATGTTGAGAAGGTAGGACAGTAATATGTGAAGCTGCTTGGCTAACTTGGTCTTTTGAAAAAGTCTCTTTCCACAAGAATATTAGCTAAATAGGAAAAAAGCAGAAACAACTTCTTCCTGAAAGTGTTTCATCTTCCAGACTTTCAAAGTATGAACAGGAGCATTAAGAAAAGCTATTATCTGACCTGACACATTTACAAAAAAACCCAACAAAACCAACCAATCAAACAAACAAAAAAAAGAAACCAAAGGAAGCAGAATAGGAATATGAAAGAAATTAAGCAAAATTCTGCAAATGGAAGTGCCGTTGGCAAATAACTATCTGCAGACATCACGAGTCTCATACCATGGGCATAGTTTGTAGAAAAAAAAGTGTTAAGAGGCACAAGCTCTAGTGCTAGTTACAGTCACAGAAAAATTGAGGAATTGTTTGCAGCAGGCCCACCTAAACATCCAGAGTCAAATGGAAAAAGGACAGTGAGTCATAAGTGCTGCCTGCCATGACCACTCTGTCTTCCAGATTCAAACTAACTGGGGTAAATGGCTGTCAGTCTCGTCTGTAAGGGCTAGCCTTTGCCAAGAAGCTGTAGGAAAGCCAGCAACTGAGCAACTTAGGGAGCAGCTCCTACCAGTATGGGACTGCCTTGTGATAGACTAAAGAATCAAATCCAGCTTGAAAAAAGGCACTTTTTTCCAAGGATCCAGCCTTCTGGAAACACAGATTCCATGCTGCAGCACACCATTCCCACAGCTCAAATGTTCAGCTTTGCAAAGCTTCATTACATCTCTCCTACCTCTCACTCTACATAGCATTCCAGATAGAAGCAATTAACTTCATTATATAATTGCAAAAGCCATTAAGTATAACCAATACAAAAGGAGATCCTCATAATAATTAAAAACCTATATAATATGGATCTATTTCTAAAATATCTATTATTTCACATTGATGGTGGGAGGGCAGTAAGAATTATGCAGATTATTTTGACTAATAAGATTGGAACTGAAAGGAAATGGTGAAGCTTCACCATCAAAGGAAGCAGTGAGCTTCACAGCCAGGCAAGGACAGTTGGGTTATCAAGCAGGTAGATATTTTGGCAACAAAGAGTAAAGACCTGAAAGATGGCTGTTCTGCAACGGCTATATTACTTCTAACTTGCTCAAATCCATCTTCATATAGTACGCTCTAAGCATATAACAAAAATAATTAATGTGGGTCTCATTTACAAGATGTAACACTGAAACCATTTTTATATATAGTCTCCTATTATTAGAGGAGAAATACTATGAAGATATTCTGATTATTCCTCTGAACATTCATTCAATAGTTCATTCATTCATTCTTTCATTCATTTGTTCATTCATTCATTCATTCATTTTTTTTGTGTTCTGGGTTCCCTGTTTATTTCTTTTAACGTCAGTTGCTCTTCTTGCCATTATCTATCCTTACATCTCTTCATGGTGTAAATACCATTTATGCCGCTGTTCTTAATTGCTAACAAGTACTTGCTTTTTCTTTCAAGTCAGTTATCTATTGATTAACTTTGATATCTTTGCTGTAAGAGATGTTGTGTGTTAACACCTTCATCTTCCCATAGCAAGAACAACAGTATAGTGAGAATGTAAGTTCCAGTGACTAACCAGCTATGAAATGACGCCAGTTATCTGTCCAAATAGCACAGACTACACAAGACCAGCTGGACCTAGTACCATTTAGGATGACTAAGTGCAAGACTTTTCCTGGGGATTAAATGTGTCACCACAGGGCATCACACAAAATAAAATTCCGAAATTATTTTTGTAAAGGTTTTTCCCTATCTTTCTAAAATCCTATTGCTTAATATCTTGCTGACAGTACTGTAAATTACACCTGGAAAAACTACCAAAAAAGGAAAAACATAGTATTGCTATCTTACTTCTTGCATTTCTTTGCTTTCTGCAATGTTAAATTGCTCATATGATTTTTCATTGAAGCCATTTCATAGACAATATAACAATATTCCTGGTTGTACTGAATATGATGCTGATAGCACTAATAAAATTGATTTTCCAGCTTCTCTCCCCCACAACAGTTGGCAAAGTCAGATGCAAATTGCATCCACCTGTACCAAGGAGATATTGACTTCCAGGAGAGCACAGAAAAAGTTAGTGACAGGAGAAATGTCTTACTGTGAAGGACAGTCTGGAGGATACATAGATTTTACAAAAAGCCAGCACCCTCAAGTCTTCCAATTCTCTTAGGAGAATCATGTCTTACTGAGAATGATATATGTGTGGAGTTTTGGGGTTACTTCTCATGTTGCAACACTTCTCTGAACAGACTTTCCAACATGAAGAGAATATGAGAAACAGTGAAGCACAGGTTCCTCAGCATTAATTGCTCACAGTATTTCAAAAGAAAACACCCAACCGAATTATTAAATGGGTCACTGAACAATTTCAATTAAATCCCTTTTCTGCAAATTATTTTCAATGAAGCTTTAAATGTCTCACTTAAACTAAAATCAAATTCAGACTGACATTATCTCCCACTTGTTTAGACTTATTCTTAGAGAATGCAATGCAAACCACTTCCTGTTACTAAAATTCTTCCATCTTTTGTTCTCCATGAAACTTTCAGAATGAGGTCTAAGCAAAATTACCAACACAAAGGCATCTTGTAATAAGTTATTATCTGAGCTCATGCAATACAAGGCTTTATAATCACAATTTCAGATTTTCATCTTGGTTTTCTCTACCCAAGCCCTCAGTGTCACTTTCAGGTAGGCAAAGTTCATTTACACTAAGGGAAGAAAGAAGGTCTTTACTCAAAGTTGTGAAATATCTTTCATTGTGTTTGTCGTCAATATGTTATTTGGAATTAACTTATGATGTCAGCTATTTCTTCTACTCTGAAAGAGAGCAGCTAAACTCTTCCTTGGCATCACATCATGAACTGAAAGACCAGGCCACCTTGCTTTCTTTTCTAGTCCAGTGTTTCAGAAAAAAATAAAGAATCAGAGAAACATATTATGACAGGTAATCATTTACAAACATACAACTCTTTCAATATCTGCCATATTCAGCTTCATTTTATAGCATCTGTCTTGGCAATATAAATTGTGCTTGGCTTCAGAGGTGCTCTGTGCCACACAGTGAAGAAAAACAATCATGACAACTGAAAAATAAAGCACAGTATGGGGGCAGGGAGAGAGCATTGAGAATGTAAAAGCTGTTCACTTTTTCTAGCTTCACTTTAGAAGAAAAAGAGTGTTATGTTAGTTTTCCTGTATTCTTTAAGCAGCATAGTTTTGCCAATGGAAGAAAAGTGACAACTATTGCATTTATGAAAGGTGCCAAACAACCTCAAGCGTTTCCAAAAGAATCCCCTGGAACAGCTGCACAAAAAGAAAGCAATTTAGTCCAGTGCACACAGATGAATTATGTCAGTTGCAGTTATTGCTACAAGAAGTTTGGTTTTTTCTACACTCCGAGGCTATATTATAAACATTCTGAGAAAAGCACCAATTGTGAAATATGAATTTTGCAAGAAAACTATAGGGAAGAGAAGGTAACATTGTGTGGAATACTACCTTATCATCACAACTTACCACTTAGAAGCTTTTTGTTATGAGTTATAACATACTAAAAATAAGCTTGACAATATAACAAATACTATATATACAAAAAAAATTTGTAATCTGCCTCTTTCACTCAAGCCTGGTTCGCATACAGCTACAGACTACACACAGAAATGTTGACAATATTAACATCTACTGTCAATGTCTGTAAGTATGAGAGTCTAAGTGCTTTTCTGCTTTCAAAAATAGGTTAACCAAGGAATGAAATAATGTATTTAAAATAAATTTGCATACAGTATAACACTGTGCAATACAAAGTATTTAAAAAGTTGTCTGTAAGCAGCAGTGGTTTTTTCCTTGGCCATACTGGACTATGTGTACAATACACTACAGACCAAGACCTCCATGAGTAATAAACCCTTGACACAAAACATAGTTGAGATTCTTCAATGGTAAACTGGAACGTATTTCAAAAACAATGTAAAAGCAAACCTTTTCTTGCTTTTTGATAAGAGATAAAACTTTTCCTAAAGAAAAAAAAATCAGACATATTTTTCCCATTGTATTATTGATGAAGATAGGAAAAAAAGACATTGATTCAAAGCCTACTACTAAAAACAATGTTACAGCACATACACAAAGTCTAGTTTGTGCTTGAATCCAGTCTTTTCAACAATGTATCTGAACGTGTGCTTATGTCCCAGAGGATTTTAGATGCGATCAATAACCAAAGACAATAATTTAGAGGTCTTACCACCAAACATCTTTAAAATATCTGCATATTTCCATCCAATACTCCATTTAATCGTGTTAAGCAAAACATTTGTTTCTACGTCATATGAACAATCTGATGAAAATTACTAAGTAATTATCTTTTTTTCCCCACATAAGTTTCTTTCATTAAAGCAGAGTTTAATAATTAATGTAATTCAAGTAAGTTGGAAAAGTTGTTGTTCCAAGGGATAAGATGCAACCTTGGAACCACCACAACTTGCAGCCAAATTTTCACCTCTGTTACGACTTCCTGCCTGTAAGGATCTGTAGGGATCTGTAAGGATCTAGATAGATCTCCAACAGCCACGTTAAAATGAAGCAGCTTCTTCCTTCCTTCATTCTGTTGACTTCCTCTCTAATCTACTAAGTAGCACCCAAGCTTTACTCTGAAACACAAAGCATGCCTCCTGCAGCTCCCTGGTGCTGCTGTATAAATCAAGTCTAAAAAAGTCCGATTCTAATTTTGTAGCAGATCATGTGCAGAGGCTCTATCAGAGGCATGAAACAGTGCTTCTTTCCAACTGAGCTCCTGGAGGTCACCACAGAGGTAGAGCCTTAAAGAGAGCCTTACCCATGCAGGAGTCTGTCCAAACACTGGCTTGCAGGGGTTGGGGACGGGGGGTAGGCATAAGCAGTCCAGAAAACACATGGCAAACAGCCTTTTTTTAAGCCTGTGAGCTAAATTTGTGCTGGTAAATAAAGTATAAATTACTGAACACAGAAACAGATGGATATTAAGAAAATAACCAAAGCATGCTGGAAATGAAAATACTGATCTGAGTTACAACTCAAGTGTGGAATCTCTAATTTACACATTTATCTTAGAAGGACACTGTAAAGCTGTTCCTCATAACTTTTTCAGTATTTGTTACTAGGCTGCAAGCTTGTAGAAACTTTCGGGTTGAGAGTTAGAGGCTGAGCTACTGACATGCCAGAGGCAGCACTGCCAGTGTCAGGGTGAGCCTCCCCCACTGGCACCTACACTACCACTCACACCTGCCACTGGGACCCCTTGCAGGGGTCTTACCTTTTTCACTTGCTTCCCCTTTTGCTGACTTCTTTGGAGAGTTGCAATCATAGAACAAAATGAGACAAAGCAATATAACTCTACCCTTCTACTCGTGCTTTTCTAATCCTTGAGGCATGTCAGTTAAAAATCTGTTTCCCTAACAGGAAAAAGAAATCCCAAACAAGCTTGTCTATTTGTCAGCGTAAGAATGCCAGGAAGATATTTATACACTTTGGGGAAAAAAAAGAAAGAATAAAAAACACAACCCAACAGGGGTTCACTTGCTTGTAAGTTAAAACGCAAAGAATTAAAGGCTCTTGAAAATATAAAACCAGCCGCTGAAATACACCCTACATTTTACACTCATGACACCTTACCAAAGCAAGCCCTCGTCACTCTACCAATACAACCATGTTCTTGTAACACATCTAATCTATTCTTATGAATGTGGATCAACTGTTCTTACCTAAGGAGAAACCTAAGTTTCTCCCTAGCAAACTAAGCCACTCCAAAATTTTTCATTAGTTGTGTTTATAGGGGAATTTAGAATATCTTATGACACAACAGGAGACTGAGTCCAGGGGAAATGCACGTAGAATGGCAGCAGATTAATGTAGTGCCAACATACTCTGGTTGGCTTTTTAATTAGTTTAAATAGGAAGGCAAATAATGTGCACAAGCAGGAAAAATAAATGCATAAATTCAAGTGACAGATTATGTTTCTAATAACAACAAAACGTGCTTGCTTGCCAAGGTTCTTAATATAGTTTAATTATGTCACAGGTAAGATTTGTGTATAAATCATATCTAGGGCATCTCACACCAAAGAGTAAAAGAATTCATTAAAATGTACTTGGACAGACACTTAATCATCTTTCATGGAGCAGTTATTTTTGGAAAGTCAAAGAAACATACCTCTGTCTCCAAAGGGACTGAAATTACAAATGGGAACCTAATTTTTAAATCTTTTGTCCTTGTAGAAGTAAAGAAATTACTTCCTCTTAGAATTGGAAGGAGAGAAGAAAAATTAATATTTGAGTATTTTGAATAACTGAGAGATATTCACAGTCTTATGCTACAGACAAGACGAATGAGTCAGGAGGGGAGAGGGACAGGCTGAACAAGCCAGAGTAGGAAAATAGATTATTGATTTTCACCATCAGACAGACATCAAACTGTGGCAGTCACGCATAATAAGCAACATATGATTCAAATTTCCCTTTAATTTCATGGACGCTCTGCCTAAGAGGGCTCATTGGTTTTGATTGTTTGTTTTTATTCAGGATGATTTGATAAAATTAGCTTTCACTGTTCCTTCCTTTATTGTTGATGTTTTATTTTGCACAGCATTTTAGAGAGAAAATGGACTGGTAAATGCTACTGATCTCAACAAAGTCAATGATATCCGAACCTTAAAATCGAATTGTTCAGAAGACAAATATGACATCCCAAGCTAGGATTTCCACTGTCTGTCCAAGCAGCCTGAATCAAAGTGATAAGACTAAACCAATGTTTTCTATTAAATTCCTCTTGCACTTTAGATATATATATATATATATATATATATATATATATATGCATGTTTGCCTTCTGTTTTACATAATAATTGTAACTTGTTCAATAGCCACACAAATGAAAAAATTGCTGGCTTGGTCTCTTACAGTGAACTTTATGTGAGGAACAAGAAGGTGCTTGTTATGACTCCTCTGACATCCCATCAACCCAAGATACCGCTACATAGCATAAGAAAAAAATTACATCTTTGGCACTGCTGTGCTGCAGAAAGTACACTTCAGACATACAAGTAATCTAAATGTGAATTGATCTGATTCCTTTGCATAGTATCATTGCTCAGAATTTTGTCCTTCACTATATATAACAATACTGAACCTGTAGCCTATGAATCTCTCTATATGATTTTAACAACTAATCTCGAGAAGAGTGAGCTTCAGTTTTAAAATAATAATATACGTTTAGAGAAACCTTTCATGCACCTCTTATAACAGTTTTTATTTTACATTCCTTGTAAAAGTATCTCAGACTATTTGTTGAAAGGAACATGTGGTTAATGTCTAATATCAACTAGAATAAAAATGGATATAATAGTATAATCATATGCTTTAAGTCTCACAAGAGTTCATACTAAAGTGCATGCTACTAAAAAGAGTAGACTGTAACAATCTCAAAGGATTAAAACAACTCCATATTCAGGAAAACGGCTTTTATCTAGCTCTGAAGAGCACTTTTAACAACATGGCAAGAAATACGAGCAGAAAACCAAGAGAGAATGAGGACTTAACAAACCTTTAACAAGAAAAAAAAAGAAGAGAAAATTTATGTGGATGCTACCAAAAGAAAAACCAAAGCCACAAATCAAATCTGATTAAAAACATGGCTTAGCAAAAGATCTGAAAAGATCTAGAAACAGGAAAGATCTCATAAATCTATAAACCTAGAGACATTAATTTTGGCTATGTCTGACATTACTAGGTAGATTTCAGTAAAAAAAAAACATGCAAGAAAAGAAACTTCCCTTTGTTAAGTATGACTTCCTCTTACTAGTAGCACAGTTACTACTGAAGGTACAGTAGGTGCATTTAGCAACTTAAAAGCATCATATTCTGTGCTCTGAATGTTGCTAGGAAAGAAGAATTCAAAAAGTGCCACATTTCTTAACCTTCCAGCCTAACTGGATTTAATTTTTAAACGGACCTGCTTACAGACTTCCATAAAATTTGTTCAGTGCTCAAGAAAAGGAGTAATTTGTGGAGAATAAACAATTTTTTTCCAAAAGAACAGCGGATGAAACAATGAAATGTCTTAACTAAAAAAAAAAAAAAAAAAACACCTTAAAAAAATTCTGGTGGATAGCCTGTGGCTGGCATGACTGAAGAAGTGCTTCCAATTTCAAACAGACCAAAGCACATGATTTGTTTTAGGGACACTCATGGCCCATTGTCAAAACCTGATTCAAACCCAACAAAGTTAATGGCAGTATCTCTGCCTGCTTATCAATTGACAGATTAAAACATGAAACCTAAGGAGTAATACCATCTTGAAGAATGTTGCCTCAGAATGATACTAGGTCCAGAAATCTTGTCTGGAATGTAAAAAGAAGGAATTTTATTGTCAAGTGAGCGTAACAAGGGAGATGACTGAAATTTGCAGTGTATTCTCATTAGCAATTCAATATTGAAGTTTTAATAAAGTAAATGCCACCTGCCCAGATTCTTTGGAAAGAGTTTTGGAGAAGGCAGATCCCACCATGAAAGGAACAAAATATCTGTGATCCCAGAGAATTTGAGAAACAGAAGGGAGAATCATTACCATTATTGCATGAAAGAAAAATATAAACATAATCATTTAAGTCTATGGCATAGGGAAAATGAAATAAGATCTGATTCCCACTTCCCTCCTGGGATGGAAGAACAGTGCTGTCATCCTGCAATATGTACATATTGTGCTATAGATATTAAGTAGCACAAATATTTAGTTAACTTGGGTGAAACAAAACCATTCCCTAAGAAGACTTTTTTAAAAATTATTTTTAAATATAATACAAAATATTTATCTTACCAGCTTTCATAAGGCATGAAAGGTTATCTTCAGATGTCCCAGTGGAAACAGCTTCAAAAGTTGTTATATGTGACTCTCCGAAATGAACCTTGGTTGGCCTAAATTTAGCCAACAGTCTTCCTTTGCATTTGGCTTTTTTTGTATGGAGTTTTCGCTTGGAAGTTACAATTCATTATTTCAATGCTTCATCAGCTGTCTGCGTTGGAACTGTGTTGTAATTGTTTGATTAGGTGTAATAAACTTACTTTCGTACCTGCAACACACTGTAACACTGAGAGGTGCAACTTAGATGACTAACATGATGCATTATTGAACAGCCCAAATTAAAAGGGAACACAATTAAGGCTGCTATCTGTCTGGATGATGGATGCTCTTTGCTTTCCTCTTTTTAAACCATGAATCTAGTTTTCTGTCTCACCAGTTCAGCTTGTAATTCCTCCACAAAAGACTTTTAACATGCTTTGTTTCCAGGGGAGTGGAAACTCCCTCCATCCTAATGACCTCTGATATTTGATATCCTTGTTCCCTACACCATTTTCCTGTACCTGATTACATATAGTGAAATGCCAGATTTTTTACTTCAGAGATCAGTATGCTCATGGGAGCCGACAATCGAAGAAAAAACTTAGTATGGAGGAAAATAAACAAAAGTGACTCCCTACCCTCACCCCACAGCTCTTTGGGATGTCTGACTCTTTCTCATATTAAAATCCCTCAAAACAGAGCAATGAAAATTAATTCCATAAGCTGGGAAGAATTCAGCTCTCCTAAAAGCCTGCCATGATGGCAGGAAAATCAGGAGATAGCCCAAGAGGGAATCATACAGAAACAGATAACGCTTGCAAAGAAGTTTGCTCTCATCTTTAGAAAATCTGAATATTTTCCTCTAAATTAAGAGAAGATACTACAGTGTATCTTTTCCTTATGCCAAAACACTGTACCCTTAAAGAAACCATAAATAAATACTATAATTGTTCAAAAACCAAGGGATATCCAATACAGCAGTACCTTACAGTACTTTTAACATTTTCCTTATTGCATAAATAGCATACTATTGATATACTACTCAACAAAATATGGTAATGTTCAGAGGGTGAGTAACTCCATGCAGTATTTCCTAATCAATAGGTCCTTTAAAATTAAATGATAAAGTTTTGACATAAAGTCTCAGAAAATCTCCATGTAAATACAGATATGGTTTGCTTTCTAACTGGCATATCTGGAAACTGGTTGTAGTATGACAAGTAGAGATGACAGCAACAAAGTACTGAAAGGTATGTAAAGAAGGTACCGGTACATACAGAAGGTGAATTGGCTTAAGGCTGGCCTTAGTCCAACATAGTATAAGCTATTGCCATGGTTAAGATGCAAATTTCTCTTTAAAGGTCTACTTTAATGTTCCAAAATTGGCATTCTTGTACATACTAAACTGGAAGGAATACCTAATACTTAAAGAGACTGGGAAACTCACAGAGAAGTCTGGGCAGAAAACAATAAAATTTGATGCACTTTGAAATATATCTAAAGGTAAAATGATAATTCTACGAAATATATTCTGAGACCCACCATTTCATAGACAAAGATCATGCTTAAAGACATGATATAATGTGATGTCATGGCCGTTGATGATGTAGAGATGAGCAGATAATGGGAATTAAAAGGGTCAATGTATGTTTCACCTACAGGCATAAAAGGTATTCCATCACTGGAAAGGATAATAAAATGCATTTCCTATCTAGCTTTTGCATGATGGCATCTTTGTTTAATTTTGTTTCCAGAATATTATTGACAAATATGCATGCAATAACCAAGGTAACATGTTCACACATTTTAAGGTTGTACCTTGCTAGAGAAAGAATAAATTATTAAGCATACGAAAAAGAAGCACATAAGAGTAACCTGATAAGCAAGAGAAATGCAAATTATGAAAAAAAAAATCCCTGGAAATTTATGTAAAAGTTTTATTCTTGTTATTATAAAATATGTGCATTTCACAAGTATTAATGTATTAATCCTCAAATACCTTACTGAAATAGGGATGTATTAATTTTCTTTTTCTGTTAGAGAATGTAGGTATGAAGTTCCAGTTCAGTGAAGTATTTACTGGAGTATTAAGTTTAAACACACGACTAATTCCAGTTTTCTAACTGAACTACAAGTATTTTACTCACTAAAGACTGGAGTCTTTAAATATCCAGGCTCATGAGTAAAATGCTAGGAGAGCCAAAATTTGAAGTTTGCTGTGGTTCTAACTCGATGCCTTAGCTAACAGCTGATTTTTCTTCTCCTATTCATTAAGCTCCCCAAAAGAGCAGCAGAAGCCAAGGGCATTCATAAACATAACCTGGAGATTAGCAACACTGGTAAACACTGAATACTGAGCTATCAAGCATTAGCAGAGAGATGAATCAGCAGACTATTATGTTTTTTTCCCCACATCCTACTCGATATTTCATACAGGTAACAGTAAACACTCTTGTGTTATTCAGTACATTCACAATGACATATAGTATTAAACAGAAAACATGATGTTTAACCTGTATGTATGGATCTGAATTTACAATGCATGCTGTAATGTCTTCCTTTTGCTCCTGTCTAATATGTGCTCAATAATTCAAAAAAACCAAGTTCAGTAAAAAGTAGGACTGAATACTGAGTTTCCCATGATATTATTCAGTAGGGAAAAAAAGTCAACTTCTTTAGAAGAACTGAACAATTGTATATTTAAAATACTGAAATTCAACCACCATCTGTTAGCCTCTAAGGCAGCTTTCATTAAGGCCATCACCTCTTCATGAGTCACTACAGGGAGCTATCATTAACATTAGCTATGATTAATGAGGATGTTGGCAATTACAATTATTCCACTCTAAAGCTTAGCAACATTCTGACAAAGTCACATAGCCTAACTACCACCTCCATCCTCTTAGTTGCCTCATTAAAAAAAAATCCCTGTTGCAGTTTACTTTAAATTATAACGCAAAAAGCTAGCAGTTCTGAGAGGTTCTCCTTGGTTACAGAGACGGGTTTGTCCTTTCAGGTTGTCTCTGGAAAGTACTGAGATGCAATCACTGAAAGAAGAGCCTGCATCCACAATAACACAGGGGTTTTAAAAAATTACCTTGATCTCATCACATTGGAAGTTGACACATCACAGATTTAGTTCAGGGCTGAGGTGTAGCAATTATTTTTCCCAAGCTACATTCTTTTACTTGTGAACTTTGTACACAGAAAAAGAAAATGATCTGAATTGCTAGGCCTAATTCAATCACAACGCAAAGAAGCCATAATGTCAGTCTAGGCTCTAACACTGTAAATCTAAAGGAACTTAAACCCAGTCTGCATGTTTCAGCATGCTGCGGTTAATAATGCTATTATTAAACCCTATTATAAAGAAGAAAGACTTTGAGAACCTACTTTTCCCTATCCTTTGAACACACCTGATTATTTTTGTTTTGTTTGTTTGTTTGTTTGTTTTTTCACTGAAGCTAAATAGCACAGTGATTTATTCTTGGGTCCTTTGAATGGATCCAAATGAGAAAAACTGTATCTTTTCTGTTTGGTTCTTCCATCCAAAATCTCTCTCTTCTGTCAAGTGGGAAGACTACAGAACAGTTTAACCAGAAGTAAGTAAAACGATCGATAAACTCCTTTTCTCAGGACAGAAGCAGTATCCTGCTTTGGTCTTACCGGATTATACTAACCGTATTTGTACTTTACAGCCTGCCCAACATTTGGGCTCCATCATGTATGTGAAGTGTGGTGCTACAGTAAAACAACGGACTATTTTAATCACACAAAATGTATATTAGGTAAACGAAATAACTTATGCTTGATGCACGGTTAACAGAACATCAGCATACATTAGAAGGCTGTACAAGCAGCCATGAAGGAACCAAAGGCCTCAACAACAAAGTGAGGAAAAGTATGAGACCTGGACCTAATGCATTCTTAAATGCAAAAGCACTTCTGTTGTTTCAAAATATATTTTAATATGATTACATAATAGTTTAGCATGTTGACATAAATAACTAGTGCAGGAAAAATTAGAGACTAAGTGAAATGTTTTGTTAAATACATTAGAGCGGGCTATTGTGGGGTAGCCAAATACCTCTGCAAAAGTAACAAAAGAATTCTAAAAGATTTTTTTAAAATGTCTATTTGTTTAGGCAGTTCTGCTCTGAGGCTTTAAAAAAATAAATGTATAGTCACTATGCTAAAAGCAGTCTTTTATTTATTTATTGTTACTGTAAATGCAAAATAATAAACCCAAAAATTCTTAAAACTCATTAAAGCATAAAACCAAAAATTCTTAAAACTCATTAAAGCTGCAGCCTAACCTCATAAAGAAAACGGATATTAAATCCGTGGTACTTTCCTGCTGAAGGACTTTCTACCAGCATTGATCTGTCTTTGTGCTTGTTCCTCTCTCTCATGGCTGCACTCTCTTGGGTTGCTTGGAAAGCACTGTGCCACTAGAACATACTGCTTCTAAAGGATTTTATGGTGATTCTCCTCTAAAAAGAGACAGTCCCTTACTGCTGAGTAACAAGACATTTAAAATACAGTAGCAGACTGACCCTTAGTGCAGCTTCAAAGGCTCCTGCTTACTTTGGGCTTTTGGTCAGCTTAACTATTCACAGAAACAACTAATTTTTGTAAATTTATTCCCTAATTTAGAAAAAGGACTGTGAAATCCTGGCTCTTTATAAAAACTGTATCCCAAATTGAATTTACCATTTTTGTTCCTTATTTATATTCTTTACTTTGTTTACCTAAAACAATTAAGCTAGGTTTGTTGGTTGCATAAACTAATATAATACCAGACTTTCAATAAATTCTATTTTTATTAAAATAGCAAAAAAATCACATTCATAATGCTAGTGATGTTACATATAAAAGTTCCTTTTAAGAACTTTTTAGAAATTAGAAAACATTACTGAGAAATTAATTCTCCACCTTACTGAGTTTCCTTTACAATCTTCTGTGTTAATACAAACCACAAAGAAAACATCTCACCAGTTTATTTACCAACAAACATCAGTGTATTCTCTGGTATTGTTGAAAAAACTTAACTGCAAGCAGGAATCTCCCTCACTATAGTCTACACCATGTTTCAGATTGAAACTCTAAAGAATTTTATTTTTTGCTTTGCCAATAGCTGAATGTACTGTCAAAAATCAATCAAAACATCTTTGCTGAAGGTTTTGGTTGGAAGACAAATTGACTGATACCTAACTATTGTGTTTCACAGTCCCCATTTCTGTTGTACTGAATACTTTGCAAATACTGAAAAACAGATACAGAAATGGCTCTTTCTTTTGCTTCCTTCCACCCTTAGGAGAAATTTTTTTTATTTGTTTCTAGACTTGTTTGAATTAGTATGAGAAAAAGAGATAGAAAGTAATTTAAAGGAAGAGTTGGTTTAAGAAATTTGTGTTGCATTTAATTCTGAAATGGCCCCATGTGCTAGCTTTCACTACAATTCTGTTTCACCTACCTCCTCTACAGCATCTGCATATACAGACAGCTTAAACCACTCCCAGTTTTTCAGAAGGGATGCACTATGCTTTGCATCCTTACAAAGGAGTCCTTAGCTCACTTAAAACGTGGATTTCAGAGCCAATATGAACTTTTGGGAGCACAGGTCCTTCATGAAACCCACAGCACTGGCACACAAGGAACTGCCAAATGGACAAAAGATGTCAAGACACAAGGCTGAAGGAATGTTTGTGGTCTCATGAATCCCAAAATCTTCCATCAAAGCTACTTTTTCCAAGCTAATATAAAGACTAACATTTAATTCCTTTTGATCTGCCTATTACTAGCTTTATGCCTATCAGAAACTACTTTGTACCTATCTAGCTACTCAAAGTGGAGCCTAAAAATATAAGGTTCATTTGCTTCCAAAATATGCAAGCACATAGAATCCTTCACAATAAACAACAGGATTTTTGTAACTCAAAGGACATTGATATGTAAAATTGCTGCGGGGTGATCAAGCAAAATAATGTGACTGCTAAGAAACTTCTCAGAGTTTCTGCTGGAAAGATAGCAAACTGCGCAATATCTGCATGCCACCAATGTTCTCTTAAAATCCAATATAAAAATAATCTAACACATGGAGCAAGGAATATAAAAGGATTTTACTTAAAGTTTAAAAAGCCATCAGAATAAATACTTTTAGGTTTCTAGGAAATCTAACAGAGTACAACAGGTCACTCGTTTCTTAATGGAGAAAGAGGTGATCAGCTAACTAGGCTTGGTAGAGGACTGTATGTGTTAAGTAGATGCAGAATTATTGCTAGCACTAGAAAATACTCTGCTGTGTACCAGCTGGTTTATGGAAAGACAAACTATACCATGAGCCTGCATATTTCAAGCATTCTTGAAAAGTGAAGTCAAGGTCTGCATGGCATGTTGACATTATGAGACTTCAGGGTTGTTATGAAAGGTGGAATTAACAACAGTTTCTTAGGTAAAGATTAGTTAATTAGCAACCATCTATTAGAGACTTCAAATGAAACTGTATGGTCAGAGAAAAGTCAGTGTAAAAAAGCAGAGTACCAGCTCCATGTGTTCAAAGGGACCTGCAGTTCTAGAGCTGAATGCATTGCACCTGTAATTTCCCACCTCCATGGTGCTCAAATGTTAAACTGGTTTTTTTGTGGGTAAAGATAGTGAGGAAAACTGTACCTATGGCAGGCTAGTACTAGGGGGAGGAAAAGGCAAAGATCCAAACACTTACTAAGAGTAGCAAGAGTGGCACAGGCAATTTGGGAATTGCGACACACACAAAAACACACACAAAAGCAAAGAAGCTTACGTTTAGGTATATTTACCGATGAAAGTTATTTGACTGTTTTCCAGTCTTAAAAAGCCTCCTTTTATCTTTATAGGAAGTAAAGATTTGCTGAAAACATTCTGTGTTAAATGTTGCTCACTTTTTCTCATTCATCAAATTCAGTGTTTAAAACTGCCACAAGCCCCTACAACATTTTCCTAATGACTATCACTTTTGACTATATATCCCACTGTTTTTCTGTAGCCTGAAACTGTCTCAAAATCCATCACCACTAGCAGATACACGCACAACTTAAATGACAGAGCTCCAGGCTAACATAAGTGACGTGGAAAGAAAACAGCAAAGCTGGTATCTCCTGCAGTTGAAGACTGATAAAATCCTGAAATCATGCTTCAGTTGACTACTCAAATAGGCTAGGAAAAATTCTAATGGTTTTAAACCAGACAATAACACAGAAAATGAACACAGCACATTGTGCAGTACTAAGCAGCTCCATAAAACAGTGTGATACTTCAAAAACCACATTTAATCCAATAGGGCTGTCACCACAGAGCCCTCTGTGAATGAGAGACAGAGCACCACTAAACAACATAGCTTCTGCTTATTACTGTCACTCGCAGTGAGCTGCAGATCTTACTAATCTTAGTAACCAGCAAATGCATCTCTGTAACTATTAACATAGGCACACGCTTTAGCATTTTCAAAGCTAATTGTGTAGAAAATGAGCCGACAACATGTGCACAAGTGAATGGGAATGTGCATGCACAGGGGAAAGCATTGGCCAAAGGACATTGTACATGCAATGACATGTTGCCCTGGAAGAGCCCATGCTGACAGCATGCCTAATTTCACATTTGGCTAAAAGAGAATATAGGACTCCCCAAAACATTTCCAAAAGCATATTTTGAGGGTGTATGCACTCATGTTCTGACTTTACCCTGAACAACCTATGGGGACAGTAAGGTTCATTTCACAGCCCTCTTCAGATCCCAAGGTGCACATGCCCGAGACAAATAGAAAAGACTTTTGCACTACTCAGCTGAAGTTTCTTCAGCTGGCTAATTGTTCATATCAGCAGTGACATCCAGCCCTCTGTTTAGAAACTTGGCAGTCAAGATATGAGACATGCTTGTGAGGAGTGGCTGGAAAATGTAAGGATTGCAATCAGAGATGTTTTCTGCAACCTTTCTGAAGTTGCTAAGAGAAGACTCATCTAATACTGTCTTATAATTAGGAGTTTTCCAGAAGGAAGTATAAATAGAGTTATATTCTGCTTAGAATAGCCTCAAGAAAAGCTCTCGTATACTGAAAAGATGAAGACAGCAGCTTTAGATCAACAGTAAGTTATTTCACTCATGAGTATGTAATTCTAAGTAACAAAATAAGAATCTGTTCAGTGGATCTGGCGTGGAGCTGTAGGAGTGGCTTCTCCTGTTGGAAATGCCTCCACAATGAACCTTTTGATATGGAAGATTCTTTCTGCCTCTGTTTCTGTACTGGAAGAATGCTCTATGCAACTCACACTGAGAAGGAATACATTTATTTGCCACGCTGCCTGCTGGAGCAGCTGTGTCCTAGGCCTCAGAAAATTGAAAATGTACTTGAATGTTGATGATTGCACAGAGAGAGAATTATATTTTTTTTCATATTTTTGAAAAGCAATGCCAGATGTTAAGCAGTGAATTATCCAAAATACGTGACAACCAGTAGGGATCACAAGAAAAAGTGTTCTAATGGGTGACTTTATTTCAATATAAAAATAGAGTTTTAACAATATCCTTTATGGCACACCTTGCTTGGAATGAACTAGGAGACTTTCACTCACTGTTTCACTGTACTGTGTAAGATTCAAAGTATCAGTGAAACAAAAGTGGAAATACTCAGTTTATCAGTAACAGCTCTGCTCAGGCTCTCTGGTGACCCTAAATAAAGCAATTAAAACATTTAAAACTAAAACAATTTTTTTTTGAAGTGTAAAGTTATAATGGGCATCTACTCTAGATCAAGTGCATTTCTGCAGCTTTCAGGCAATACTACCAATGATTTTTGATCAGATTTTGTATGGGCTGCTCATATCTGAGGTCTGAGATGCCATGAAGACTTTGTATATATCTTTGTGATAATTCTTAGATGAGTTTCGCAGTTTCATGGATCTTCCACCAGGTATTTATGTTTGAAGTTCTCAACAACCTTGCACTGCACCAGTGGGGCTGACCAGCTAAAGAGCAGCTTTGCAGAAAACGTGGTGGACAATGAACGAGCAATGTGTCCTTGTGGCAAAGAACAGGTTGCCCAGAGATGTTATGGTGCCTCTGTCCTTGGAGAATTTCACAGCCCAATCAGGCATGTGCCTAGGCAGCCTGCTCTAGGTGCTCTCCAGAGGTCTCTCCCCAGCTCAGTTTTTCTGTTATCTGTTTGGGGCTACATTTGCTTTCCCTTGAGCTCCTGCAGAGAGTTTGTACAGGAAGAAGAATCTGGATCCCTGAGTGTGACACATACATTACTACTATCTGCACTGGAGTTATCATTTAGGAGAGGGTTGGGTTTTTTTTTTATTTCGAAGACATCAGTAGAAACAGAAACAGACTCAGCAACTTTTTATCAGTAAGAGTGTGGTCTCAACTGTATAAGCTGGATTTCACTGCACAACAGAGAATGTCAGGATTGTAAACTAAAGAGATGAGATGCTCTGGTAGGTGGCCTGAGCTGGAAATCTGAAAGGTTGACATCCATGGATTCTACATCTCATGAGGGGCTTGCACAGGGGTCTATCAAGACATTACCTCAGATACAGCGGAAGACCAGAGAACAAAATATGTTTCGAGTGAAACAGAATTCAAACCTCACAGTTTTACAGAAAGCTACATTTTGTCAGGCACCTTCCAAAGTGTTCAGAAAGAACCATAAATGTACCAGTAGAAATAATAACATCTCCCTTCTCTAATAAATTCTATTCTACTCCACAATATTGCCTGCATTTTCTGCAGATATTTGCCCCAAGTTAAACAGACCTATATTAATAAACACAGTAAGTAATCTTTGTGTGCTGTATGGAAAATTCCATTGTGGCTTAAAAACTCTCAGGAGCTGATGACATTCATCAAAATATACTCCAGAAGACACACTTTTTTTTTCAAGCAGTTTTCCTAAAAGACTGAAACAGTGTTTGAGGAGCTTACAGAGTCACAGAAAAGCACCAAAATGATTTCAAGCATTAATAGCTCTGGCAACACAGGACTAATATGGACACTATAATTCTATCTCTCTCAATGCTGTGCCATAGCTATTAATGATGCCATGGTTGCTGATCCATCAGAATTTCCATTATAAACCAGCATTTTCAGAGGTGATATAGAACATGCTCTTTTCTTGGCCTTAGACATCTCATCCCAAATGCCAAGATGTTATTAAATCCTCTGACTGCAGAGGAAAAAAATAACAATTCCCTGCAATTAAAGATTGCAATTATTCTAAGTCATAACCCCTTTGTTTTTTATTCCACTTTAGCAAATTTTTCATTCAGAATAAACAGGGAGAGGGATTAAAAAAAATTACATATTTATCAAAGGTACGGTGTAATAATACTTCAAAATCTAAGGTCATTTCTCTGAAGCATTAATATTCCTCTTGATTAATATCCATTTTGATTAATATCCCTCACTCTTGACTTGGAGGATTAAAAGCCTCCTCACGCTCCTCTACTATCCCCGGGTTACAATAATCCAATAGGCAAAATATGTATCTTGGAAAAAAAACCAAAACGTGCATTTTATAAAATATACAATCTGCATTTTAGGGGTTTAAAATAATTCAAAGGCTGAATAGTGTGATGGTTAGTCGAAACTTATACAGGCATCAACAGAAAAGTTTTCCATTAGAAAGCACAGATAAAATCTGTCAGATTTCGTCCACAGAGATTTTTAATATACGAACAAACCTCTCTAAGTACGTATTTACACAAATGATCGAAGTATGGCCTTTTGGGTAAATAATATTTAATTATAACACTCTGAGGGGATTATTCAATTTCTTACATTCTGCACTCCACATTAAATACATGTGAAGACACGGAGCAAACACACTTGTCAGGAGAACCACAATGGCAGTCAGAATTTTTTCCCCTGTGTATTTGATCGGCTCCGTGTAGCGTCTTTATTTGAAAATCTTCATGAAAGAAATGCAGTCAGTGCTGTGTCACAGCAATGACAACAGAGCACAGGTTATTTTGGATTCCTGGTTTTCAAGAACTAAATTTAATTGCCATGGCTAGGAATGAAAGAAACATTGTTAGAATCTCTAAATAGTTCCAGAAAACAGATGTGACACTGCAGCTGAAACTAAAAGACTCAAATCATGTCTATAACGTCAACTTGATGTGATACAGTTAATTTACAGGCCTATGATAACATGCAAGGCAGATTTTTCCACACTTTTGCCTTATTTCAGCCAAAGAGAGACTGCAAAGTATTTCTGTAACAAATAAGTTGACTTATTTTTGAAGTAAAATCCGTGTCATATTGATGATTTTTTGTCCAAACTCAGCAATATAAAACATCAAACTAAGTTTTTTATTAATGTGTTGATTCTATATTGAAAAAAAAAAAAAAGAATTTATGTCTATACAAAATCTAAAAGCTTTTACCAATTATTTATGTTTTATTTGTCTAAGACTTTTAATTCAGAGAGAACATCCTACTTTCTCAATGCTCTACTCTCAATAGAATAGTGAAATTATCTTTGGAAATCCAGCTGGGTGAACAGGAAAACTAAATTGGCAGTAGTCATTCACAACCCTAATAAGATTGTCCAAAACAGTTCCTGAGCAAACAGTTGTCATCCCACCACCGCTTCTGTTTTCTTCTACCCAGAAGTTTGAAGCAACTTCAACCAACTGTTTGTAAGGTACTGACTGCTTTATTTTAGGTCAATGTTTTTGCCAACAGCTGCTCCGCTGTAAAACTTCCCATTTACTGAAGAGTACAAGGGGAAATATTATAATAAAGAAGGTGAGAATGACACTCTGGTACCTGAGAGCCACTAAATGCAATGGCAAAGAACTCAGCAGTGCCCCAGAGAAAGCAGATGATTTAACCGCATGGCTGCCTGCCTCATTACACAGAGAAATACACTCTTGCAAGTCTTGCCTTCGTCCGGTGCTATGTGGAACAGCAAATCCCAGCATTTCATACAACAGCTGTTACAGTGAGCTTATGAAGTATATACTCTTCATCTTCCTCTGTAGCCTCCCTCCTTTTTTTCCTCAATCAGGCATCAGCAAAACAGGCATGACTGAATCTGTTTTCTATCTTTTCCATTACTTATTTATGTATGTCTGCTCTGGGGCTACACAAGATGGTGGGAGATGTGGGAGAAATTTTGCACATCACTGTTTCAAGATAGTATTAGTATAAACCGCACCGATATAGCAAAGTATCTTCCCACAGGCACTAATTAAAAAGCAATAAGCTCACTTGAGAAGTGTTTGGTTCAATTTCTTTCCTTCAGTACTCAATGCACTGAAGTTTTTCTCCTTTCCTCCCTGATTACAACTATACATTAAAACTGGAGACAAAATACAGGTAGGAGACAGAAATTTTTAGCACAACCCAGAAAACAAATCTCTTTTGTTACTCTCCTGTGCACACTTTTGTGTAATGTGTCATAGCTAAAATTTTCTGACTAGATAGCCTTATTTTCAGAAATCTGGCTGTGCAAGAGCTGCTTATTGACAGAAGCCTGCGTTTTGAAAACAGGCTACTGACTTGATTGCCAGTTTGTTTGTGATTAAATATACATATTTTGGATATTTTCTGTAAAATGTTAACTTCTTTAATAGTTATCACATACCCATGACTGTCAGAGACCACTATTACAACATGTGCATAGATTGTATATTTCTTTGTGAACATACAAGGTTAGCCAGATTATATTCTGATAGTAGTACAACGGCAATATCAGTGGAAGTAAATGGAGATGGTTCACTTTGCCTGTAAATAAGATGCATCCAGCTGACGGAGTACAGATTAGGAACAAGCAAATGAGACCTCAGAAGTCACCAATGGGGAGAGAAAGGAATGGGGGAAGGAGAGCAGAAGAGAGGGCATTTTACTTCTATTGCTGCCTATCAACAGCTATTCCTTTACTTTCTGTAATTCCAAATTGTCTATCATCTCTGCTTATACACCTTGCCGCTAGGCAAGGACACCAAATACAGAAACTCCAGTCCTAAGCTAAATTCCTCATGCCTAACAAGGGAGGAAAACAGGTTTTACTACCAAGGAACCAAGGACCCGCTCCTTGCTTTCCTGCTGAATGAGATGGGTGAAGAGTCTAAGCTTATGGACTATGCCATATCCTGTAACTCTGTTTCCTATAAGTCTGTAAGTCTCCTTGGTCTCCATCTCTCAGAGATAATGTAACTACATTTAATAAAGTGCATTTACTTAATTGATTAACTTTTAATTGAGACTTTAAACAGGAACAAACTGCCTGCTCATCTTGTGTAACGGGATGCTGGAGATCCTACTCTGCTTTTCATAAAAAATACACTTTATTCCTGTGAGTAGGCCTGCAGATGTAGGAATGCCAGATCTTTAAAAGGGCTGTGTTATGTACTTATAGAAATTTAGACAGAGAAAGCTGGAGCTCCACAGAGGCTACAAACATATCAGAGAAGTGGCATCAGCTGGACAGTACTGGGCTCCTGATCTTCTGCTTCTGGGGTCCAAGTCAGCAAGTTTAAAGCCCACTCTGGTACATCTACCCTACACTGCCATCTGCAGCGAAGAAGTATATGGGGTCTGGCTAAGATTTCTCTACCTTACCCCACACAGGATTTCTGTATTTGAATTTCTAAGTCTTTCCCCACTTGTGCTTATTATATTCACACATAGGCACTCAGAGTATAAAACATTTTCTCTTCCTTTAGAAAGAAAAATACTGTGCAAATGTAATGACTGGGTAAATTACTTATCAAGAATTTCACCGTTATCTCACAGAAAAAGGAAAAAAGAGTCTTCTTGGTGAATTAATAGACTCTCTCCTTCAATCCCTAAATCACGAACAGAGGAAATACAAGTCCCTGACGAGCTGAAGAGCAGAACTGGTAATACAGAAGGAACAGAAGTAACTTTGGTGTTACGGTATCTTATCTGTTGAGGGAAACCATATGTTCTGAAAGTGATATGCTTGGTCCTGGGGCAGGGGGAGAAGATAGATGATAATTACAACACCCTTAACAGATATACTTTACAGTGGGATTTACAGCATCTTTAGGAAGTGTTTTACAGCTGACCATTCAGCGCCAAGGTCAAAGACAATGCTGGCAGGTGTCACAGAGGTCAGGAAGCTCAGCTACTACCACCAACATGGGATGAAGTTGCGCTCTGCTCTATAATCCATGAGGACCATCTCACTGGCACAAAACAGGCCAGAAAATTAAAATGCATTCCCAAGTCCAAATGCAGACAGGTGGTGACAGGAATCTAAATCTAGGAAGCTAAATCACCATTTTTGTAAATCTCTTGGCACAGTTAATGCCAGATTTACTTTTCCACAAGAGAAATTTTCAACTCCATCCTTCTTACTGGCACGTGAACTGAAAACACCTGTGTAGCAAACAGGTCAATTTAAGCAATAGTGTCTGCTCTTTAACTGTTCCACATAAGATTTTCTGCTACAGCAGTCACAGAAGTAGTAACTTGTAGTTTGTGGGTTTGTTACAGCGCTGCGTAACTGTTGCAGCAAATACTATTATTTTCTAAACCCTGTTACAAAGATACAAAATCATGGTGAAAAGTTTCTACCAGAATACAAAACCAGGAAAGAGTTCCTTCACCCAAAACAATTTCCCAGGGTGATGAAGAGGAGTGTAAAAGTTTTGAAGATTAATCTTTCATGAAGGATTAATTTTCCTTTCGCTTTTATGGGTGAGGATGAGGTATAACTTCACTCAAGTCAGTTATTAGAGATCTATAAGTTTAAATGAAATGTAAAATAGGTATAAGTGATGGAGAATAAGGCCCTCTGTCTTTCATGAACTTTCTATACATATGCCTTTACTCAGTTACTAAAGACTAGAACAAATGCATTACTCTAATATTTTTATATTATGTAGTTAACTAACCATGAAGGAATACTGCATATTTATGTATACATAAAAGGAGCCTGTGTACAGTAACAATGTGATTTTCAAACTGTGAATAGAAATAAAATAATCTGTTAAAATAAAAAGAGAACAATGTTCTTATTTATTATACCACATCCCTGTAAACAGATTGTAAGTCTCTCTGTATCAGCGTTCCCCAGCATCACACAATGAGATCGGTGCCTGAGGAGAGCCGGAGCCAGTTGGACTTCCTGCAGATAGAAGATGCACGGCATGGATCTTGTAGTTTACATGATTTCACACTATACTAAAACTAGACTGTAACTGTAAAAGATCATGGTTGAAGCCAAGTCCTTTTTAAAATTTTATTTGCTTATCTGTTGATATTTGTCCAAAAGAGACCATCCTGACATGACTCTCTCCCAAATACTCCCAAGCTGAAATTTTATTCTGATGTGGAAATGGTGCTGATGGTGACAAAATGACAGACCTTTTCCTCATGATCCCCATTTGAAAGGGATTTTACACACACACTAAACTCCACCACCCCCCTACCTCTCTCAAAAATTCCTCATCTGTGTCTGCATTATCCTTCCTCTTGAGTCTTGTTTGAAAAGCAAGAGCAGGAGGAAAGCCAAGGAGTTGCTAGAGACAGTCACGTCCTTTTTTTATTTCATATGGAGACTGATTACCAGTAAATTCATCAAAATTTTAGCGGCATAGCTGAGTTGACATAATGTTGTTAACAGACACAAACACCCCCCCCCCCCTTCTTTCTCCAACTTCCAATTTTTGCACAAATATGAAATACCTTGTTAACAGGTGTGTTGCTCTCTGCTAAGTTTTAGCTGTGTATGGAGTACAGCTGTAAGAGTACCGAAAACAGGTGGAAAAATCCTTGCAATTTCATCTTAAATTTAGGGGGTATACTTAAATATTTCATCCGTATATTTCAAGGACAAAGACAGTAACTGAGTCAAATATCAAGAGAGAGATACAGAATCCATAAAGTATCAAAGCAATTGAAAACAAAACATATTAAAAATTGCGTAACAGCAAGAATGCATAAAATAAATTATTTCCTTTTTCCACTTTATTCTACTATATTTTGTTTTCAGGAGAAGAACTAGGGGTTTTGTATCATTCCACTAGATTTTGCAACCATATGGTCAAACAGAGAACATAGTGACTAAGTGGTAGACTTCCAGCCTCAACAGTCTGCATTTGAAAAGGAGGAGCAGATCCATATGGTTTTCTCCTTCTCTTTCTCCTTCTGGGTTTTGGTGTTTAGTTTTTTGGGGTTTTTTTTTGGTGTCCTATACCAGTTGCTATGACACTTGTCTTTTTTGCATAAGACACAGCTTTTGAGGGAGCATTTTGCACAGAGACAGTTTAAACTCCTGACACTACAGGAAGCTTACGGTCTACTTATTAAAAAGAGCCTGTCCCACAAGGTAATCTACTGTCTTAGCTTTTACCAGCAGCCTTCAGATTTATGCATACTGTATAATTGGAGAACATTTATGTATAATTAAAGTACATACAGACAGGTAAATTCAATACAAATAGTTTTTCTAAGTAAGATGCAATTATTTACAGTAAACTAGTGCCAAGATTGTTGCAGTCCAATTATTTATAGGTCTAGTTTCTGAAATTGCTCATTACACATTGCTAAGACCCATTAAAAGTCAGTATCAGTCCCGTGGAGGTTTGTGATCTTTTCTTTATCATTAACCTCTACGTCAGTTAAAATACTGACAAAGACCAGGTTCTGGACCATCTGTTTTCACTGATCAGACAAAACCTTCATTCTTCAGTTAAAAGAGTAATAAATAAAGGATCTACTGTTTTATATGTTAGTTGTTTCATGCATATACCATTCATATGTGCTTTGTACAGAAAATCCTTGCTGCAAAGTAAAAATACCAGACAAGAGATAAGATTGTTCATGCAATATGCTCTAACAAATGAAGTGCATCACTCCTAATATGCTTGATCGTATCCAGTTTTAAAAGTTTGGCATAATCAGTACTTTATTATTTGGAGGATAATCTTCAAAGAGGAGAGAGCAGAGAGTAATCAGATATATTTATTCTCATTTGTATATTGTTTGTGGGTCTCACATAACCTTATTACTGTAAAGGGAACAAAATCAGCTGCTGATTTGACTCACTAGCTACAGTAGCCCTTCTTTTTTGAAAGAAGCTCCCAATTCAATTTCTCGCTGGAATGGATTTTTCACAAATAAGGATAATCCTTCATTTAGTGTTTACACACTTGGTTACCTCTTAGCATTCTTCCCTGTCATATCAGGTTTTCAAATTTTATTTAAAATTGCCAGAATTCATTTATGCATTAGCTGGTTTTATTATAGTTATGGACGAACTGGCATTCAACAAATTTAGCATTGGGAAAGAATAGTCATGATTTTATCAGAACACAACAGGACCCATACCCAATTTTACCTTCATTTTCTTGTGACGTGTTGCTGTTCATGCAGAAACTTTGCCAACCATCACAAGACGAATATCCGTACTGGCAAATAGTAAACGATTTATTTTTTACTCTCCCACCTCCTCCCTCCCTTTCTCATCTCAGACAGACAGGAGCACTCAGGCCCCCAAATTCATTTTATCAGAGAACACAGGGGAAAATTAATTGTAACTATGCGGCCTTCCTCAAGTATGCAGGAAGAGTCTCCCCCCTGCACAAACTTAAGGTTCAAGTATATCAGTTATATATTGAATACGAAAGCTATAAAATGACAATTCTCTTTAATGGATTTTACAAATTGAGATATGCTAGAAAGAAGTAAAAGCAGAAGAGAAACTTAAAAGGTCAAACTGAAGGAAACATTTTCCAGCAGAGTACAAATATTTTAAATAAAACTACACAATTTGCAAAGTTGAAAGAAACTTAGAGGTTAAAAGAAACTTAATCTAGCTGTTTCATTCCAGTTGAAGTAAATAAAACCTATGAATTCGAATTTCCTCTTTAAATTACTGTTTGGCCAAAATGCCAAAGTCAGCAATCTCAGCCTTCATCACTGGGCCTGAATTTCAGGAAACAGCTTTTCACACTAGCAGAAATGCAGCACTGTGGCAGAAGGGGATAGCAGGGCCCATTTCTGATCACAGCCTAGAACCCAAACAGCCTCATCCTGCATTCCTCTTAATTGCGTTAGCCACAGAGAGAGGGTGAAACCAGGTCTGACATACTATAACATCAACTGAATAATTATAAATGCATGTTAAGGAGTTATTATCACGAGGTCAAGACCCACAGGCAAATTAATAGAAAAATGAAAAAAAAAAAAAAAATATCTCTTGACACTGTTCCAAAAGCCTGACCGTGAAGCAACATTAGGGTATTTTTAACATCCACCCTTAATAAATACTCCTGTACATCACCATCAAGAATCGATGGGATTTTCTCACACTGCCTTATACCAAAAAAAACATGTATGACACAATAAATACATTGCTTAAAATGCAAGTAAAAATGTGAAATTATAGAAGATAAAATGTAACTATTGCACAGTGGAAGCACATCTGCTTACATGAGTTGGTATTTTGGCTTTTGTTTGGTTTTGGTTTTAAGGATTTTTAATATTGTACAAAACCATGGAACCATTAAACATCCTTTCCTATTAGCCCAGAATAAAAACAGCCCTCGACTTGTGACCTTACAATTGACTGAACTGATTTATATCCTTTGAGGCAGGAGACGCATGAACTGCTCCTTCTGATGGCACCTGACCGCACTATTGTGACTCCATTTTACTTCTCACCGAAAGTACAGTTACACTTCAGGAAGAGGCTTAATCTGGTGACCTGATGTTGACAGAAAGCTCCATGAGGCTCAAGACGCATGCAGGAAACCAGACAGTTTGGTGATTATTTCTTACAAAATTGTACAAAATTATTCCTCACCACATTTAAAAGAAGCTTGGAATTTTTGGATCTGAGCTAAAGCAGATGTATCTACAGATCCGGAACAGACTGAACATTCAAATAGAATTACTCTCCCACTCTTAGGCACCATATAAAATATCAGGCAAAGCTTGGGTTAACCACATACTTGTCTATTTCTCCAAGTTTGTTAGTTCCAAAGAAAGAAATCAATTAGAACTGACTGAAATGAAAAACCTAACTTCAGGGGAATTAATTTCTTCATCTGAAACTAAATTTTTAAAATCAAGCAAGTCAAAATATACAGAGACAATATTAACACCCAGAACAAATGTGTTGTTCAGATGAGGACGGTGCAAAATTGTACATCCTCTTAGCTGCACAGGTGGCAGTGTGTGAGCAGACAGCCAAACTGCAACCCAAGAGAGGTCCGAGATACTTCAGGGAAATACTTGATACTCTGAGAACATGCCCTACCATCTATGACATCTATATTGGTAACAGACAAATAACACTGCTCTTGGTTAGTATATTTTTCTTTTTCAAAGTTATGGACATTACTCTTGGTAACACTCCTGGGTGGGGATGAGACAGCAGTGTTTTCAGCTGGCAGGCTATGTGCAGAGCTAGACAGAAGAAAGCTAGCAAAAACAACTCTTGGTGCTTTTTACAGGAACCTGAGGCATTGGCTAAAATGCAGTGCCTCACTCCGGAACAGGTAACTTCTCCCAAGCTGAGCTGGCTTTTATGGCGGCATGAGTGGTGCTTATGGAAATATGGACATGCAGAACATACTGATTCTCATGAATACAGCCTGAATTCAGAATAAACAAAACAATAAAATCTAGAACTTGGGGATGTACAGACAAATTCAAAACAACTGCAAAATGCTTCCACCATCAGATCATAAACGCCTGATGAACACAGGCAGATCAAATCTAAGTAAAAATAACACCGATGCTCTCTTCACTCATCTTTTACGACAGTGTGCATACCTATCTTAACCAGAAAGACAGACTGCCCTTGGCAAGGGCTCCCAAACTTAGTTTGCTCAAGTATCACAATGAGTAGATGCAGCAACAAGAACAGTTAATGCTTTATCAGGTTAGTGGTACAGATGTCACAGTTTAGGAGCCACAGTTCAGGAAACCATACTTGTAAGTATTGGTGAAAATAGCAAGGTACCATCTGAACAGAGGTACTGGTTAAAGCTTGAGCAAGCCTATCATTGTAAAGGTCTAAAATCCTTAAACTTACCATCAGTGCCAGGAATTTCAAGATGGGCGAGGAAATGTCTTTATAGTTGCAGCTAGTGTCTTTATCTTCATGCCAAAACAGTAAGTTTAAATGCCAGTATATGAATGAATACATTCAGGTATTCAGTGGTTTTGGCTGAACTGGTTTTGGTGTTAAAAAAGAGATCGCAGTCTCTCAGTACTATTTGTTCTCTGATTATCTCAGGAGATGTAGCCTGAAATTGTATTTTAATGAAACCCTTTCCATGGAAAGATTTCTTTTTTAAAATCTAATGCTATCAGATATTTTATCAAGTCCCATATATTCAACCACTTTTTGCTTGAAAAACCTCATGAATTCATTCTGTGTGTCTATGTCCAAAATTCATGTCATTTTAACCATGCCATTTTAACATCATTCAAACAATACAGCTATACTATGATGGCTGCTGTTGTACATGTAGTTAAAAAAAATTGTTTATACCAGGACAGACTGTTATCATTCACAACTGCTTGAATTTATAGCGTTGTGAAGTAGTTGTACCTGGTCTAGGAGGCATATTGCTTTGCCTAAAAAAACGTTAAAAATCTCCTTTTTCCCAGCCAAAGTATTTTCCCTTGTATGAAAAGTCTATGTGCATTGTCTTGAAAAAAGCAGGCTATTTCAGTTCCATTGAGATTTTTACATCATTAGACTGCCAGAATATTTCTCTGCAACTCAGTTCCAAAGTATGTTTCATACTTATTACAGAGCCCCCACAATTTTATTTCTGCTTTTAACTGTTAAAACCATTGTCTTACACAATAATAAACCCGTGTTCAGACCTTTTGCTAAAGCATAGGTTCTCCAAAGTCTAGAATATTTAAAGGGTTCAATCTAAAATATATATTTGTATAGTTAATAACAGGAAAAAACCAACCCACTCCTAATATAATAAAGTTCTTAACACTGAGGCACTTGCTATCTATCAAAAAAAACCCCAAAACAAACATAAAACTCTTCTATGCTCAGGATATACCAGTGAACTCAAATGGCCTTCTTTCCACACAGGGAACAAGCTTTAAACATATAGCAATTACTACAGGGAACCAAGTATGTCTTGTTCTGTCCAGCTGCTTACAGCAAAAAACTTAAATGAATACTAACAATTTATCTGTGGATTATTAACTAGTCAACACCCCCGAGAAGTGGGAGAAAACCTTCATTAGAACATTGCATACCTCTACCAAGGAAGTTGAATCAATATAATTACCATAGTTGTGGTTCCATCATGTTAAAGATGTTTTTATACAAATGAAGCTCTCAGGAGAAGTTTAACAAGTTTGACCTTAAGAACTTTAGATCACAACCCTATCCAAACAAGTCTGATCAATATAGTTTAAAATTAGCTGACTTTTTAGTTACAGAAGTCTGACTTTTTACTTACATTCATGTTTAAGTACCCTAAACCTTTTTTGTTAACCAATTCCATCCAAAACAAAACAAAAAAACCCACAGCTTCAGACATGAGGCAAAAATGTACAGATTTGGAGGAGTCTCTTCCACAATGAGGTAGAACAGGCATCTGTTTATAGTGCTTTTAGAGGTAAACTGTTACTTTAATCTGTTTTCAATTAATCACATTAATTACCAATAATTAATATCAAAGTACTATAATTAATAGAAATAATTTAGAAATTACATCAGCTTCTTAATGGAAATGAAGGTACATATTTTAAGAAAATACTTTGGCATTTGCTACTTCTCCTACTGCAATACCTTAAGTAAATACAGTGATTTTTCCCTCCTGAGCCAGCTGGTGCATTGGATATTCCAGCACCTTAAAAATTAGGTAACAATCACTCACCTTTAAGATTGTTTAATATTCATCATTATGAAAAATAATGCAGTGTGAGCATGATCTCTCTGTACCCACAGCTATCTAAGGGATAATACTGGGAAGGCAGAAGTTGGCTGTACTTTAAAAAAGAAAGCAAATTAGGAGAGTTATGCACTGGGACATCTGAATCTCAGTGGCAGCTGCCATATTAACAAAAACCCACTGTCACAGTCCAAGATTTGTTTGTACTGTAATACATTCCAGAAACACATCCACAGCACATTACGGTCTTATTGAGTAGAAAAAGGGACCCAAAGGATGGACGGATAGATAGATAGATAGATGGAGATGGAGATGGAGATGGATACGGATACGGATACGGATACAGATATGGATATGGATAGATAGACAAAGATATATATGGGAAGGGGAGACCAAGAAGGATTTACCTACACATTCAGCTTAAGTTGTCAACAGAAAAGATGATGGCTCTAATGTTTAAAAATTTGACAAACATTCCTTGTATCTCCTTTCAACATAAAAGGCTAAGAAACTTTAGAGGGGGCCTTTTTTTGTGAGAGGAGGAGTTACTGCATGGAGAGAAGGCTATTTTTGCATATTGTTAAGGAAATTATGGCAGAGCTGCCAATAACCAATATGCCAAAAGATGTAACCTAAAGATATGCCAACTTCTCATTTCCCTGGCCAATATAACACCCTTTTGAGGTCAAATTGTATGTGTATATGCCAGCAGAGGGAAAGAGTCACATTTCTGCCCCCAAGAACAGCCCAAACCAAAGCTGAATAAGGCTTACTTATCACATCTGTTGGTACTACTCCCCCCACCCCCTTTTTTTTCTCCAAAAAAAGTACATATCTAAACAAAAGGATATTAAAAACATGACTAGAAATAGCACAAGACCTATAAAATAATGGAACAGATGAAGTCCAAAATCTGATCGACACGTATACATGATCCCATGCCACCCAATGATAAGTGCTCCAAATTCCTATGGATTTCAGAAGTAGGAGTTATGAAATACAGGATCTATTTATCAAAGGATCCTTGATTAGAATTCAGAGAATGTGAAATGCTACAAAAAAGCAATTAAAATGCAACTAATATTTTGGACACAAGTGTTACTCTGAGCATGGTATTTTTTACCAGTCCCAGGCTTTCAGGGATATATTGAAATATACTTTTAGGGGTGATCTCACCCCTCTGTATAAATGTCTGAAGGGAGGATGTAAAGAAGACAGAGCCAAGCTCTTTTCAGAGGTGTCCAGTGACGGGACCAAAGTCAATGGGTACAAACTCAAACACAGGAGGTGCTGTCTGAACATAAGGAGAAACCTTTTTACTGTGAGGGTGACTAAGTGCTGGCACAGGTTGTACATAGAGGCTGTGGAATCCTCATCCTCAGAGATATTCAAAAGTACATGGTCCTGGCCAACCAGCTGTAAGTGGCCCTGCTTGAGCAGGGGGGCTGTACCAGATGACCTCCAGAGGTCCCTTCAAAACTCAAACAGTCTCTGAGTCTGTGCTTCTGTGATATCATAGCAACTGCAACGATAAGATATGCTGAACACCATCTATATTCCTAGGAATATGTCTATCTTCTCTGGCAAAAAGGATTCATTGGACATTAGATTCAGAAACTCATGTAAAAGTCTTATCTGAAAGTAAATTTTGGTAACTATTTTCCTTTTCATTTATGACTCTTGTCACCCAGGCTGGAGAAACTCACTTTAGGCTCCACATTAAAGGGCAGTTTTATTTCACAGCATGACTTGAAGTGCTACATAACACTGAAGTTCATTTTCCCTCTTTCCAATAACTGATTATTTTTTTCCAGGTTTTAAGACACTTTATAATGTATAATCTCACTGAAAACACATACTGCAATAAATATTATAAATCATGCATAGATATCTCACAGCTTCTAACAGAATTAAGAGTTAAAATATATTTTCTTATCCTATTAAAATGAAAGAAAAACCTATGTTATTTTTTCAACACAGAGGCAAAACTGTTTCCATTGCAAATTTTATTTTGCATCAGAGGATTGCTGTTCCTGTCTTTGGAATGGATGGAATAATTTTCTTCAGAAATCAAGCATGCATTTGTTTTCATTTACTGTATATACATAAGTTAAATAATTGATGTCCAATGCAGTAACATTTGTCTTAAAGGGATATTGGAAAAAGCAATTAAAAAGGAAGCCAAAAGCCTGATTAAACCTACATCAAGTCTTCTGAATCCTCCCAGCTGTTCTCTTCAGATGGAGCTTAGCACTTTGGAGGCCAGCCGCACCGGCAGTGCTGCTCTGTACGGCAGGAGCAAGAGTGAGGCTGTCCCTTAAGGTGTTCAGTGTGAAGTGAGAGTCAGAGCCAAAGAAAGAACTGCAAGTATCAGGTTTGTGTGGCAAGGGGGGGAGCTACAGGGGGGGCTTCTGTGAGAAGCTGCCAGAAGCTGCCCCCGTGTCCGACAGAGCCCATGCCAGCCGGCTCCAAGGTGGACCTGCCACTGGCCGAGGCCGAGCCCAGCAGCCACGGTGGGAGCACCTCTGGGATAACGGATTCAAGAAGAGGAAACCAGTTACTGCGCAACAGCAATTGCAGCTGGGGAGAGGGGTGAGAC
>JAVJGI010000062.1:41593368-41619782 GCA_035590275.1 Ibycter americanus | reverse complement strand
GGGCAGGGTGTGAGGAGCCTCCCCCTGAGGGGGCAGGAGCGGCAGGGACAGCGTGTGAGGGACTGACCCCAGCCCCACTCCCCGTGTCCGTATGCTGCTGGGGAGGAGGTACAGAAATCAGGAGTGAAGCTAAGCCCAGGAAGAAGGGAGGGGCAGGAGGAAAGATGTTTTTCAAGTTCTGGTTTTATTTTTCATTATCCTACTCTACTTCGAATGGGAATAAAGCAAACTAATTTCCCCAAGACAAGTATGTTCTTTCTGTGGCGGTAACTGGTGGGTGATGTCTCCCTGTCCCTATCTTGAAACACAAGCTTTCTGCTGTATTTATTCTCCCCTGCCCAGCTGGGGAGGGGAGTGATAGAGCAGCTGTGGTGGGCACCTGGCATCCAGTCAGGGTCAACCCCCACAGCGGAGAAGAAAGAATAAAATGGTTATAAAATAATTTTGTAGTCACCCACTGTTGAGCTTTCTTACTCCTACAATAAGAGCCACGGTGTTTTAAACAGGCCCCAGGAACATTTGTTGGAGCAGCCTCCCCAGGGTGCAGATGGATTTGGCAGAATCTAATGTATCATCAAAGAAAACAGACTTTTAAAAGTTGACGTGTAGGCTTTCTTTTTTTTTTTTTTTTCTTTTTCTGATACGCATATTACTAAAAGCAATGAAGACACTGGCTGAACAATGACAGAATCAGACCTGCAGACCCCGCATAATTGTTCATAGGAGAGTTCCACCAGTAATCCTGGACTCTGTGTCTGCTCAGCACTAGATTTATCTCATGCTGATGCTCCACACCAAGTCAACTGCAAGCAACAGGAGAACAATAAGGAAGAGTGGAGGAAACAAATTCCTTATGAGGATGGCACTTGTGGAGCTAATGTAAAAAATATTAAAAATTTTGGCATCCTTGGTCAGGCCAATTAGTGATAGACTCCTTTGTTATGATGGAAAAATATCCCTTTCTGAGGCAGATTTTGTTATTTGAAACTGCTTAAGCTATCCAGTAGCTATGACAGACAGAGGTTTTGTATCTACTTTAGCATGGAACTGGGCATGAACTACAAACACCACTAGGAGACGGGACTTAAGTATATCGATATAGTCCTGCACTAAGGGTCTCAGCAGTTCATGTTCAGCAGGCCTGTCACCGTCAGATCGGGTCACGAGAGAAATGAATGCGCAGGAGTACATCTCCCTGTGTAGCAGGTAGGGAGATGATCAGAACATTCCTGATTTCTCTGTGGAATCCTGGCATAGCTGGGCTTGGGCTACACAACAGAACAATGTATCTGTATCTTAAGATGTTCCCTCACTCTCAAAAAACACTGGTTCATTAGAAAAAAAATTAGGTTTATGATTAAGTATGCTGACTTAATATAAGTAATGCAGAAGGATTTCCTGAATCTGTAGAAACTGTGGGAATAAAAGAGTTCCGAGAGCTCTTTTTTTCTGCGCTGGTCTTCTCAAAACAGCATTAACATCAGTGCCCAGTGGTGGCAATTTAGATGTCAGAATTGAGACGTTTTTCATTATTTATGTAGAAAGAAGCACATATATTGAATACATGTAATTTCCTGTAAGTACTACTTTTGTCCACCAAATGCAGGGAAATTAAGCTATTTTTGTACTAATACACTCATTAGCAGGGACTCAACAATAAATGGTTGCTTCACATTTGTTAGTTTGACCAAAGTGCACACACTACAATAGTAACTTTCTTATGCACAGTATTCAATAGAAGTATTTTAACACAAAGTGTTTGTCATGTGTTAGCTAAGATCTATGAAAAACATTTTTAACCTCACAGAAAAAATGTAATTTTGGAGAGACAAATATCTATGTCATCCAGCCCCAAGAATTCAATCACATTTTTAATATCTCCGCATCTTGTGAGTGAGATCACACTTTATCACATAGCACTCCACTGAGTGTTTCTTTTGTAGTTTAGCCTCAAAGGACAAATTGATTTTTTGTAACCTCCTTGCACTATTACCCCAGCAGTAGTAACCAGCAATGGGGAGAAGCTGACTCAGCAGCAAGGGCGACATAATTGCAGAGGTACTACTTGTCCCTTTCTCTTTCAGTCAGCCTTGCTCCAGCGCAGTGAGTGGTACTCCTTCCTTTCTTTGACACCAAGCCAGGATACAAGTAATTAATTCCAGGAAAAAATATGTCATCTGAAATGAGCAGTGGTGAGAGGTCGTGCACTGCGGAATGGAGTTTCACAATGATGTATTAAAAAAAAGATCAAAAGTAAACTGCCTTTTTATTTTATATTACTGAAAATCTCTGCTGAGTTTATATTCATTAGAAAGAAAACACCCTACTTAAATAACCCGACTGAAATGGAGTTAGGAAGTAAGAACTCGAAGAAAATGACTGCATTACAGATCTTTTTCTTCCTAGGAAATATGGAAGTATCAAATTCAAAATACTAAACTATCATCTATTAGGAAGACCACTTAAACTATCTATGACCTGTTATTTGTCAGTCACTGGAAGGCACTCAAAAGACTCTAGCGTTTTTCCCTGGCAGAACTGTGACATACCACACAGCCTACTCTAACTGACAAGCTACCTAAATAAGCTTCTCGTGGTGCCAGAGAAACAAAAGTCAGCAAATGTCCATTTCTTTGCTAGTTTTAAGGTGAAAAGCAGTAGATGAAAGCAATATCCCTAACAGAACAAATGGGGAAAGAGCAATTCTGTGGCAGAGATAGTTTAACACAACCCGTGAACTCAGGAGGCTCCTCTGGAGTGTGGAGGGCAGGGACAGAAACAGGACTGTATGCACCAGCTGCTGAATAAAATCCAGATGTTTTGTCAGTACCAGAAACCAAGTCTCAGCTGCAGAGAGTTAAATCAGATCCAAATATAACTCCCCATGTCTGAAAAGATCTGAAATAATGATGTGAGCTATAAAGAACACTTGAAAACTATAGAAGAAGCTATGCAAAACTCCTTTGGTGCTTGTACTAGAGGACATATCAAAACTCAACCAGTACTACCAATGACACAATCTGAAAAACTACTGAAGAGTAATGAGTCATGAGTCCCCACAGTAGAAATGGCCTCACCATAGCACCTGTGGCTGAGTCTGGAGACCTAAAGTCTATTTACCACACTTTAATCCAGATTCTTTGGTTGAATGTTGTATTATGACAAGCAGATAAGACACTAAATCAAATGTTACTGTCTTCTATTCTAGCTGTATGTCACAGAGTCAAGTACATTGAAAAAGTGTGATAAAGCAAGTATAGCTTGGTGTATACCAGTATGCAGATTCAGGCCTTCCATTTGCAGATATGCATTTTCCTTTTCACTACAGAGTTAACATTACTATGGGTCTAAAAAAATAACTGTAAATGTGACAGCTGCAATCGGGGGTCTGTTGTGTTTGCTTGGGTTTTTTGTGTGGGTTTTTTTTCTTCTTTTTTTTCTTTTTTTTTTTTTTCTGGAAAGAGGAACACCCTAATTATCTGAATCATGGCTACTGAAACTAATGGCAACATTGTATGTATCTGAAATAAATATTTTTAAAAGCTTAAAAGCAACAAAAAACATAAGACAGTGTGAAACTGACTAAAATTTTCAAGCTATTTGAAGAAAGTTGCTGGCAGGCTTGCAGGTGGTCTGCATAAGACTCCCACACTCCAGTCTTTCCAGACATGTATTTGTGCTTGATTAACTACAGAAACTATGGAGAGGTGCTACTTTTGTAGTGACTAATGTTTTCTTATAATTAAATTAACCTGGTATATATCTCCCATAAAGCATTAGGTCATGAAATGTTCATAAAACACCAACTTAAGTGTCAACTGAAAAATTACAAATTTAATATTTAGATGGATGTCTTTGGTAAAAATAAAAACACTGGGCTCTTCAATTTCATAGAAATATAGTATCATAAATTTACTCTGAGCATCATATATTAAAATAATGCTATGCAAATAGGCATGACAGTTAAATAAGGTTTTAGAATAAGACTGTTTAAATGAATAAGTAATATTTTAAAATGTCAGTCAATACACCGTGAAAAAAGAAAGCTCAGTTTAATTAGGTTCGTCATTTGTGGCTTAGGTAGGAAAAGGATTAGCATGTAGAGTAAGTTAAGGCTGCCCAAAGCTTTGTGTGGGTTTTACACAGGTATTCACTTTCATCTCAATAAAAGAATTAGTGTAACAAATGCTGGCTTACATGATGCTTTGCTGCTTATGGCACAAGAGAGCTTCTCAAGAAACTTGCTCTGTTACTATGTAAATGTCAGGCACACTTTACAGAGAATTGGGAAAGAAAAAGATCTTGAAAAAAGTGGCTTTGCTGACAAATCTGTAGCACGGTGGTACAGACAACCTTTTTTATAGTTTGATTATGTCAACTTTATTTTGACTAATTGCTCTAGAAAAGGCAAATAATTGTAGTGCCAGTAAAGAACATGTCTATCAGCAATCACTGGCATAGTCCAGTGGGACTGGAGGGAAAAGAGAAGGTTTGGGGTAATACAATAACTTGTATAATTTATTTTTTTTTTTAATGTGCATAAAAGTCAAGCAACTGACAGTAACATTTTCAGCCTGACATAACTTGCCTACTGTAGACTGCAATGCATTGAAGAAAGCAGAGCAGATACAATGCACTTGCTGGGAGGACCACAGTTTTGCCTGCATTAATGTGGAGAGGTCTCTACACAGTACTGGAAAATAAACAGGGCTTAGTACATATTTCAAGCTTTCCCAGCTGGAATTATTTTCTGTCTCCCTGGAAGACAGACTAGAAAGTGAGAAGAAAAGGGGTCACCAGGGCTAGGTACATGTCAAAACTGGGTTTAATCTTCATAACCACAGGACTGAGGTAGATGGTATGTATTTATGAAACAAACTGATTGTTGCATAGCACATCCATGGCAATGAGTGTGCCTGTATTGCAAATACTGCACTTTGGAAGTCCTCAGGACTGCCAGCCCAAACTGCTGGAATAGCACACTCACTGTTCTGAACTACCATGCTCCACTTGAATTCGAGAGGAAAGGAATAATAACAGATTCTCTTTGTTTTGGAGAGAAAGTAACAAGAAACTTAACTGTAAATTATTTTCATAGACAAGCATTATTTAAAAACTAAAACAGACAAAAAACAATCATTTCATAGTCTTTAAAAGATATTTCCCTGTTCTCTTTTGTACTTTTATGCTGAAGTACATTCTCAAATCTTCTGAAAGCTGGGATTTTTCTAATCAGTCTTGAAAACTGTGAATGCTTCCACAATATGTTTCCAGCTACTTTCTTTTCATATCTACTGTAATGTCCCAATAAAAAAAGAAGCAGCTGCACTTGCTCATTCAATAGAAATTGTCAGCTTGTGTATATTTATTGTGTTATTCACCCTGTATTTGACAAAAGAATGTAGACCCACATATGTTCCAGACAATCAGATACAAAAAGTATATTTAGAAATATGCCACGCTGAAGAATTTTATAATAGGTTTTTTATCGTGGAGTTATGAGAAAATAATGGGAGACAATAAAGAGATTTTCTTTTTTTTTTTTTAAGTCTCCAAAATGAAGAACACTATTTAGCAGATACTGTAAAAACTGAAAAGTTTGGAAATTTATTTAGGTCTACTTAATACAAGGAACATAAAAACGCCAAACCGAACAGCCCAGGTGTGAGTCATCATTTCCAAAAGTGGGCAATACAGAAGGTTCAAACTTATCTGGTAATAACAGCAATGTCTTTCAGCAGCACTGACTGCTTATATTCAAGCTGAATACAATGTCTGTGGTTTTATCCATTCTGAATATTATACCATTGGAAGTGTACATTAATGGCAACTTCTCTTATATCTTGATTTATATGTGACTCAAGCCTATACTAATTAACAATATTTAAATGCAACTTTTGGGAGAAAACAAATCCCCTTATATGTGTTCATTTGGAACATCACAAAATGCAACAGTTTCAAGCCTCTGAAATAAATCTGAGATATTAATCTCTGATTATATATCAGGTGTATATATATATATATATATCAGCTAATTCAGGAATAGCACACAGAGCTGGAGAGGGTTTGTTGTTCTATCTTTTTGAATTATATATGTATAAGCATTGCTATGGTTTATTCTTTCCAATGAGAACACAGGAGCTGAGTTTTTAAAGGGTCTCACTGTAGTATTATGTGTAAAGACACTGCAGCACTGCTACATCAAGAAGATGAAGCTGAAATTAACCACTTTAAACCACAGCAAAAGACAAATTTAAACACTTAAACGTGCTGAATATGAAAGCCCCCTTGCCCCAATATATAGCATGGTAAGGCTCAGCCTCCTGCAAAACCTAAGCCTCTCGCATAACAAACCTGGTTGACAAACTCTGTGATTTATGACAGAGGAAGGACTCTTGTTGCCCAGTAGCACAACCAGTGAAGTTCAAGAGCACTTAGATAAAAAAACCCCACAACCTCCAAAACTTTACATTACTGCATATTCAAGTCAAACAACACTTCTCCATTTTAGGATGCAAACCAAGCTTGACAAATCTCCTACTAATTTTCTGACCCAGCACAGTAACTTTCCCTTGACTGTACACATGACATCTAGGCTGGAGAATTAATATTCTCAACTGCACAGCCACTTCATCCCTCCTTGTCTCATTCCATAATGGTCACAATCAAGACTTGCATTCAGGTCTTTCTGTGGCCTTAAGAACCGCTCCAAGCTTTGTATAAGCATCTATAATTTCAACTCTTTAGCACCCATGTAGTTGTCTACATTGTGCATACTACCAGGTTAATCATTAGTCCTTACAATATAAAGCTAAGAATGTCTTTATGGCGTTAAAGCTCTAGTCTGCAATGTGTTCCTTGTATATGCTGCAAATAATGGAGAAAAGTAAGTGAAATTTTCATAAACCTTTGAATTACTCAGTTACAAACAGCAATAAAAAAAAAACTAAGTAGAAGTACATACATACATAAACACATGTATGGAAATAGATAAAACTAGATATATCATTTCCGTATACTCCAAAACCTTGAAACAAACAGACAAACGAAAAGGAGAGCTGACTTTGGCCTCTTCAGGGATCTGCTTGGTAGACTAACAAGGGACAGAGCCCTGGAGGGAAGAGGCACCCAGGAAAGGTGGTTAATATTCAAGGATCACCTGCACCAAGCTCAGGAGTGATGCATCCCAACAAAGAGGAAATCAGGCAAAAATGCCAGGAGGCCTGCATGGCTGAACAAGCAGATCCTGGACAAACTCAAACACAAGAAGGAAGCCTACAGAGGGTGGAAGCAAGGACAGGTAGCCTGGGAGGAATACAGAGAAATTGTCCAAGCAGCCAGGGACCAGGTTAGCAAAGCTAAAGCCCTGGTAGAATTAAATCTTCCAGGGACATCAAGGATAAAAAGAAAAGCTTCTACAGGCATGTCAGTGATAAAAGAAGGACTAGGGAAACTGTGAGCCCTCTCCAGAAGGAAATTTGAGACCTGGCTATCCAGGATGTGGAGAAGGCTGAGGTACTCAATGACTTTTTTGCCTTGGTCTTCACCTGACAAGTACTCCAGACACACCGTCCAAGTCACAGAAGGCAAAGTCAGGGACTGGGAGAAAGAAAACCCTCCTGTTAGAGGAGAAATTTAGGTTCGAGACCATCTAAGGAACGTGAAGGTGTGTAAGTCCATGGGAGCTGATGAGATGCATCCACAGGTCCTGAGGGAACAAATGGATGAAGTGGCTAAGCCACTATCCATCATATTTGAGAAGTTATAGCAGTCAGTGAAGTTCCCACAGACTGGAAAATAGGTAACATAAGACTCAGGAAACTACAGGCCAGTCAGTCTCACCTATGTGCCCAGCAAGATCATGGAGCAGATCCTCCTGGAAACTATGCTAAGGCCCATGGAAAATAAGGATACGATTGGTGACAGCCAACATGGTTTCACTAAAGGCAAATCATGTGTGACAAATTTGGTGGCCTTCTACCAGCATTACAGCATTGATGGATGAGGGAAGAGCAACTGACATCATCTACCTGGAGATGTGCAAAGCATTTGACACTGTTCCACATGACATCCTTGTCTCGAAACTGGAGAGACATGGATTTGATGAGTGGACCACTGGGTGGATAAGGAATTGGCTGAATGGTAACACTCAAAGAGTTGTGGTCAATGGCTCAATGTCCCAATGGAGACCAGTGACAAGAGGTGTTCCTCTGTGGTCCGTATTGGGACCTGTGCTGTTCAACATCTTTGTTGGCAACATGGACAGTGGGACTGAGTGCACCCTCAGCAAGTTTGTTGATGACACAGAGCTAAGTGGTGTGGTCAACATACTGGAGAGAAGAGATGCCATCCAGAGGGACCTAGACAGGCTTGAGAGATGGGCCTGTATGAACCTCATGAAGTTCAACAACGCCAAGTACAAGGTCCTGCAGCTGGGTCAGGGCAACCCCCAGTATCAGTAGAGGCTGGGTGGAGACTGGATTGAAAGCAGACCTGAGGAGAAGGACTTGGGGGTGCTGGTGGACGAAAAGCTCCGCATGGCCCGATAATGTGTGCTTGCAGCCCAGAAAGCCAAATAAATCCTGGGCTGCATCAAAAGAAGCACGGCCAGCAGGATGAGGGAGGAGATTCTCCCCTGCTACTCAGCTCTCATGAGACACCACCTGCAGCACCACTACTGTGTTCAGCTCTGGAGCCCCTAACATAAGAAGCACATGGATGTTTTGGAGCAAGTCCAGAGGAGGGCCATGAAGACAGGCTGAGTGAGTTGGGCTTGTTCAGCCTGGAGAATTGAAGGCTCTGGGGAGACCTTACAGCAGCCTTCCAATACTTAAAGGGGGCTTATAAGAAAGATGGGGACAGACTTTTTAGTAGGGCCTGTAGTGAAAGGAGAAGGGGTAATGGTTTTAAGCTGAAAGAGGGTAGATTTAGATGAGATATTAGGAAGAAATTCTTTACTGTGAGGGTGGTGAGGCACTGGAACAGGTCGCCCAGAGCAGCTGTGGATGCCCCATCCCTGGATGTGTCCAAGGCCAGGTTAGATGGGGCTTTGAGCAACCTGGTCTAGTGGGAGGTGTCCCTGCCCATGGCAGGGGGCTGGAACTAGACGATCTTTAAGGTCCCTTCTAACCCAAAACATTCTATGATTCTATGATTTGATGAAAACAAGCTTACCCTTGCCAACGTCAGTGTTCCTTGTTTACACACACTGCAGCGGACCCTCAGTTTCCCAGGTTTCACAGCTTGGCAAAAGTTTTTGCAAAAAACATAGAAACTGTTGTAAGCAGCTTCACCTGTCAGGAAGAAAAACAAACAGCAAAAAAAACCCATTTGATGTGTACTGAAAATCCGTTATAAACTGTCATAGAAGGTTTATATTTGACTCTATAAGTGATAAGTTAAAAAAAAATAGGTTGACTGATTTTAAGGCCTGAGAACAGCATCTTATATCTTGCCTGGTGTAGTTCTTAACACCTTTCAGTAACTCCTGCTTCTTGATCAATGGCTATAGGTGAAGTACATGGTAATCCTACAAAATGCATCCTATCTTGAGTCTGACCTTACCACTGATGAGCACCAACTGTAATCTTTTGCAAGTGATGTATGAGATTAATTACCCCAGTTCTCCATAATTTGCATCTTACTTCTAGTCTAAGTTTGTCTAGCTGCAAGGTTTAGTGAGTTCAAATTGCATGAAAATTTCCTTGGATGAAGTTTAAAAGATCAATTTGACTGATAACACAGCAAGAAAACAAATATTTAATTTAGCAAATCTAGTTTTATTCATGGAAGACTGGGAACCATTGCTTTATTCTTGCTGGCAGCGGTATAATTTAGCAAAGTTTGTAAACTGCTGCCAAGATATTAGGCCAAGTAAATTTTCAAGGAAAATTAAATGAAACGCATTCTGTTCTGTGAAACGATGGAACAGAAGATGATAGGCAGAGAATTGTGTAAGCCTGGGGCAATGCTAATGAATTTGATTTCACATGCAATCCTGATCACTGTTTTGAGTAAACCACTTTTTAGGATGGCTATTGCGACTTCTCAGAAAATTATGGAAGATTCATAGCATGGCTTTAACCTAGACTAGACATCTCCAAGTTCGAAGACTCAAGCTTAATATCAAAAGTTGAACTGAGGCCAGAATAAAGGTTTTAACAGATTTTTCCCAATATCAAGAGGGACGACTGTGGAGATTTGACCCATTAACAGTGGTGAAGTTCAGAATCAATAGCAGTCCCTTAAAGATCAAAAGTTTTTCACTGTCTTCCTTGCCATTCTCCTATGTCTTCCTATGTTTATCGGCAATATACTTTTTATGTATATTTGAAACCTAGTATGTTACCACAGTAAATATGATCTAGAGTAATATTTTTAAACACATCTGACTTCTATTTTTTTACATGTCCTTCACACGATAAATGTCAGACCTTGATTTCTGTCCAGGAAAATGCCTATCAATTTCATGTTACATTTATTCATAGGTGTCCTAACATAAATGGACAACTAGTTTCCAAAACTCAACTTCAGAGAACTATATAATTAAAAAAAAAAAAAAATCTTAAAGAAGTATGTATATGTCTTCAAAGAAGACATATACTGCTGCAAGAAGAAATTTTGTAACACTCTTACAAGTTTTCAGAAATGTAAACTACATAAGCATTCATCAGTGATGTAGCCAATAGTAATTTTAGTAAACTGATCTGAGGTGTTTTCATTACGCATCACTGGGGAATATTAATCACCACAGCAGAACACAGAGCATCACAGAATTTAAACTGAGTTCATTTTTTGTGGAAAATTAACACACATCCATCCATTCACAAACATACAAAGTTTTCATATGAATAACAGCAATTCAAAAGGTTGAGAGCACACTTCTCAAATCAGTCTATAACATAGTTCTGAGATTAAAATAGTTACATTAAAGAAAAAAAGGCTTATGGTGAACTATTTAATATATAGTACAATGTTGAGAGGTGATTCCAAACTAAATATGACAAAATTTTGGACATTTGGACCTCTATTCACTCATATTTTGCCTGAGGCTCCTAACACCAGGACTGAGAACACATCTGGATTAGATGCAATGTGAGCTATAATCCACAACAAAAATCTAAACTATGGTATTGCACATGAGGAGGAGCACACTTGCAAATGATTGAATTTTACTTTTGGCAGTTGTTCAATGTGGGATCAGCAGATCAATCAATATAACAAAAAGGCAGTACCTTTAGCACATTTCAAAGGAAATACTATGTAACTTAAGTAAGCAAGAATGCTATCACTAATAGAGGCTCACAATAAACATGATGATTTCAGCCACTTATTCCGGAGTCAGTCTCAAGTGCAGGAAGTGAGACCAGAACCCTTTACCTCTTCCGGATTCACCAGTCCTCTCCCATTGCTCCGATTTCTTATATGGGCAGTCTAATGAGAGTAATGAGACTGCTGCTCCTGTTCACATGTAGCAGCACTTATCCTGAGTAGATCTGTGATGCCACTACTCACTGTCCTAATTCTGCCTGACTCTCCAGAATGATTCCTGCCATGACTCTAATAAAACCCTTCCAGACAAACAGAACCATCTTATTGAGTACATGAGCCCTTACAGAATAACATACTTTGTTAATTGGGCTGATGCTTTTCCTGATCCAGTCCTCCACTCCCTGATGTCTTGTGTCCCTGTCTCACATTTTATAGCAAGTTTATTCCAAGCAGTAAACTACTTGAGGTAGGAAGCATGCTTTCTGTCTGCTTTGTGTTCTAAGCTCATTCCATCTGGACCCAAAGATAAAGTTATATTATTGATAATATTCTGCAAAATATTCACAGGATAGTATGGCATAAATCAGCATGACTGAATACTGCAGTAAAAAATAGCAGTCATAGAAGAGGCCTAAAATGAGACATATTGATGATTTACTATAGAGGATAAATCTTGTGCATTAGCCTGATATTTACTCTGTGCAAAAATAGACTATGTCAGCTCGATATTCATTTTTCTTAGCACTCTCCATTTTTTTTTCCTTTTTCATGAATATAAAAAGTACCCTAAACACATCCCTATGCACAAATTTGAAACACAAGAAATGCATTTATACTATAATGAGTTGGAGCAGTTAAGCAGCAGAGATCTATTCAGAGCCCCAGAATAACTTTTGAAATGTTGGCTATAGCAAGGCTGCTGGAGAGGCACAAAATGACGAGAGGAATGTTCTGATTTTAGCAGGAAAGTATCAATGGAGATTTTCAGCAATCCATTCACCACTTTATGCAGATATGCTGATCTCATTCTCACAAAGTGCAGTTACATCATTAGGTGTATGTCCTGAGTAGCATTACCAGGAGTAGTGGAGATCGAATTAAAAATGCAAATGCTAAAATTCTTACATAGATGGCCAGCATTAAACTCTTTACTGACTTGTTAATGTCAATGTGTGTTTCAGCATGGACCTTGGCAGAGATTACACCCCTTTGAATCCCTTTTCAGGAGGGAACTGAAAAAAATAGGAACAAAGAAATCTGCTTTATGCACCAGCTCTGACATAGCAATATTAACAAGAAATGTAATTATGGCACTGTGCCAGTAATCACTAAAATTGCTGCAGAACCAACCTTAGAACCTTGTCTTTCCTCATTCAGTCATGGTCTACAAGCTTTCATAAAGCTTTACATTAATATTTTATAATACTGGCACTCAGCAAGAATGTGCAGACACAGCAAATTACAAGTTTAAAAAAATGAAGGTCCCTTTATAAATGCTGATTCTGATACTGAATGTGAGCATTAATACCATAAATAAATAAATTATAACTATTAGGCTTCTTTGCAGTTACATACATTGGTGGGTGGAGCAAGACTGAGGGAAAAACAAACATGCTGTATCTGCACTTATTCTTTTCAGAGAAGGTAAAGTCATGGAAATCTCAATTTTCAGGTTAATATTCCAACTACTTTTTGTGGGGCAAGGGTCCCATAACAGATTCTTTTGACCATCAGTGATTCATCTGGTGGTCTGGACATTCTTTTCTAGATTTTCACCACTAGCTGGTACACCAGTATGTCTCTTGAGAAGCCATTTAATTTGAGTTTCTTATCCTTTAAGATGGCACATCAAGGATCTGTCATTTTGTGGACAAGTATTTTACTTTAATTTACTGTAAACTGAAAAAAGGTGCCACCAGAAAGTTGACCTTACAAACTCGAGTTTTTCATCAGTCCAAAAGCATTTTTCAGCACATGATCATATGCCAGCTTTTTAAGAAGCCATCTCCAATATGTTAAGCTTCAGATAAATCTGACTTGGAAATCCAGAAAAAAAAGTCTTTCATTTTATTCACAAGTTGAATTAGCAGCCAAATGAACCATTTCCATCTGCACTGGTGAATTCCTCTCATGACTTGTTTCAACACAGCAAAACTCATTTAATGCACAACTGCCTGGTTATACTGGTCTGCCTTAACTGCCCTTTGCATTTGGTGAGAACACTTACAGGACTGAATCTTTCATGGAAACTAAGGGTATGTCTCCTCATCTGGAGTCCTAAGAAAAGCCTCTCCCATCTGCAATTATAGAGAACTCACAATCTCCTTCCTCAGGTCATCTGTGCTAGTACTTCAATATCTTTAAGAAGATACTCCTTATTTTTAGCCTTAATTTTCAGTGATGACATTTAACAATTGCATCCTCTACTTTCCACCAGAGATATGGAAAGCAATTTATTTTCTTTCTCTTTGCAGCAGATTTTTGTATTGGTTTTCTATTTTATGGGCTAGTCAACCCCAATATGGTCATTCCTTTCTTACATGCAATACTCTCTAGCACTCAAAATATTTCTCTTAGATTTTTCTTTAAATAGTGTTAGGTGCAGCTCCCTAAACTTGTCATCGTTTTCCAGCTGAAGTCTTTCTAACGCTGAGTACAACGGGGTCCTTTTTTTCTTGAAGGTTATATTTCTGTTTATCTGTTCCTGTATAGTATCTCACTTAACATTATGAGCATAAATTAATTTGTTCCTGTTCAGTCTATGATCTAAAATGAACCTCCAAAACGTTGTCTGCTTCATCTATCTTAACCCATTCTATATTTGTGTTGCTGAATACTGCCAGCCAAGTGCAATATTCTGTGCTGGCCTCTTCTGAGAAGCATGATGGTTTTTTCCGGACTATATTTCCAATTTGTCATGATCATTTTACATTTTCAGGCTGTCTTCCAGTTCATCTGCAGTCCCTCCTAGCTTGGTGATGTCCACAGCTTTAATAAGTTTTGTGTCTATTCCATCCTCCAGGTCATTAATAAGAATATTGATTAATATCAGATGTAGGGCAGATTCATTCAATATATCCCTCCATTTTGATGATGAACTACTAATAACTACTCCCCAGCCACAGATTAGTAGAGGTGTTCACAGCAACCCTACTGTATTTTTATCTGTATCTAGTTTGTTAATGACAGTATCATGTTAAGCTGTCAAAATAATTACAAAGGTGAATATGTGATATTTACTCCTTCTCTCCACAGTGCAACATGATCGGTATTTTGATAAATTTGTGCTGGCTGTTACTCTTGCTCGTGGATTCTTTGAGATACTTGCACGTGTTAGATTTCTCCCCCAAGCATTTTCAGGAATTTCAATTAAGTTCTTAGGGTTATAAATTCCTAGACTTTTCCATTACTTTTTAAAAACATCACCAGAACCCCCTTCCATTCTTCCTATACATGATTTATTTTCTGTGAGTTCTAGAAGTTATTTCAATAGTTCTGAGATTCCATTCTATAAGGAGGACATTTGCTCGGAAAGAATACAAATTATACTAATGTCTCATAGAGTAGCAAATTTAGATTTATCCATGTGGGAGCAAGCAGAAAATAAGTCTGAGCTGCTCAAAGTTTTTTCTTGTTTTGTTTTTGTTTCTATTTTTAAACTGCAAGCAATATCTAGTATTGATACTTTGCTAACAAACTTTCCTAATAAAAATTGCAATAAAACATAAAGCAAGAAACTAACTGATCAAGAATGGCTACTGAAGGTTCCAAGACCTTCCAGAATTCAAAGGAGAAGCATGCATAGGCTAACCTACTAAGATAGCTCTAGTAATGAGGAAAGTTATAGCCTCAGGTCATGCTACAGTGTCAGAAATAAATTATTTTAATTTTTATTATCGTTCTATATTAGCCATCAAATAACATGACAGAACAGATAAAGTAACATATTAACCTAAACTCATCACATCTCCTAATATCCAGAAATAATGTCTCAAAATCCTCTGATTTTAATCCCTGTGTGAACTGAATTGCTCAAACTAAGTCATAGGTGTGGTTAAGGATCAATTTTTAAAGTTTTATGTCCTTCTGTGCCGGGGGACTGCATACCTGTCATTCAGGAATGGATGACAGGTCAAGAAAAACAACAGTCATTTTTCTCTAGTATATTTTGTACTGAATGCACTTCTATAGGATGATTAATAGCTCATTAAATATACAAGAAATAATTCCCATGTAGAATCATAATCTATACTACGTAATTGGCATGGTGTTGTGGTGCTCCTTGCCACTTTTTCTACCAGTGTTCTCATTCAGGCAAAGCTTGCAAGGGTTGGGGAAACAATGATTTCCCACTTTGAAATATCAAAAGTGTGAGGGCAACACCAGAGTAGGTAGATGAGAGAAAGATCAAGAGAAAAGTGTTGGAGCAAGACAAAGTATCAGGAGACACAGAAGTATCCCAAGTATTGTAACCCCCACTCCATAAGCTCCTCTGTAAGCATCTTTCCCTGCCATCTCCACCTCAGGCTTAGTTATCTGTGTTCAAGAATGTCTAGGGTCTAGGGCCCACCATAACCCGGGCTCAACCTTCTAAGGGAAGGACAAAGTTGTAAGAAGGAGCTGTGAAAAAGTTTGTAGATGGATAAAAGTAAAATGGCAGAGAGAATGGGTTGTGGAGATGGAGTCACTAGGCCAAGTATTCAAGGGGAAAAGTACCAACATGGATAGTTGGAAAATCTCAGAGGAAAAAATGAGGGGGTTATTTGGTCTGACACTATATGTTGAGAGCCTACAGTTTAATGATCCAAGATACACAGATGACAGGCTTCACATATTCTCTTAAAATCTTTTTAAGATTTAAGTCTCCATTAAAATCTTACTCTATGTTTTTTCTATTTAGTTTCTGATTTTCTCTTTAGCCTATTTCCTATATTAGCTATTTGTTGATGTAGATCTTCAAATTACCCTTAGAAAAGAAATGAGGAAGGTTCGAATAAGCCACACTGCAGGCTGTATAAGATCAGACCAACTGTTTCCTCCTGTTAGGGTTTACAGAAGCATACAATAAATTACCCAAACCTGAACATCAGAAGCCTGAGATAGAATTTTCCTAGTTAAAAAGCAGGAGTGGGTCTGATAGACAAGATCCGTTGTTCCACTTTCAAAAGGAATTTATTTATCATTTTATACCTCCAACATCCCCAGTAACTTTTTAAAAATGTACATTAACAGGGACCAGGCTAAAACATATGGCGAATATGTATGAATACATATGTACTTGTGCAAATGTGAATTATACATACACACATATTTACATATAATGTAAATGTATGAGGCACACACTTTGTTGGTGTATAAAATACAGTTTCATAAGAATTCAGAAAACAATCCCCATTTTGCTGTTTTCACTTGCAAATATCATCAGATAAAGCTTTTATTACAGGCTAGTTTTAGCAAAATGCCTAGTGGTTTTCTCTATTGAGTTCATTTAATTACATTGCTTTTACTGGCCAAAAAAAAATTATGAAGATATGAATGCAAAAGGCTGCTCATTTATGAGATATGTCAGGACCTGTCTTCTCATCTCAGTGAAACACACTCTCTCTTTTGCTTCTTCAAAGCTGATTTCCTCAGAAATATCCCATCACAAAAAGTATTAAAACTGTTCCCTCCCTTTAGTGTTCTATATAAAAAGAGAAAGTAGCTTTCTCTGAGGTGTATCCCAGTGTTTTGTACCATCTCCTCATTTAGATTTTTAAGCTCCTTAGGACCTGAATTACCTCCTTTTTTCTGTGTTGTTAATGATGTACATGCTGTGGGAGCTTTATATATGTTAGTGATAGCACAGACCAATTATTCTGATATGCATGACTAGTTAATCAGAAAACGTTAGTCATGTCTCTAGACCTGATCCTGAAATCTCTAATCAGTCAAAACACCCATTATTATCCATATGACTGCTTAAGTGAATAAAATCTGAACAGGGATATTAGGAGCTAACCTACTGTTTTCATTTGAACTGCATTTTCATATACATGATAATGATTACTGAGTCTTTCCTTTAACTCAGCTATTTGAAAGAGGACACAGCTACAGGAAGTCTTTCAACAGATTGAAAATTACACAAAGCTAACATTGTTTCAGACTCCATTATATTTACATTTAGACTAGTTGTGATTTGTAAAACTTTGACTGCCAGAGACCTCTCAGACGATTTTAGCAATTTGCACCCACATAATAAAAAATACATAGTTAGAAGTGAACAAAGAAAAGTATTTTTCCAGCTGTCTTCACCTTGAGGACTTTGCTTGATTCAACACACTATGAGGAAAGACATCTGCAGCATCAGCCCAGCAGACTCAATGTAGTGAACATTTGCACATAAGGGTAAATTAAAAAAGAAGTGTGGAGGTTGCACTTCTGCACCTAAAAAAAGAGATGACTTAAAAGATCCTATTCACTTTCCAAAAATACAACAGGTATATCCTGCCTTTAATCTTTTCTTTTTTACCTGTCTGTCTTTACCTGCAAAGATTTCACAGAGCACAGCTTTCCTCCGCAAATGCATATATGCAGATGTACACGTTTATAAAATTTTTCTACCTGTTGATGATGATACTTATTCTTTATGATTCCTATCTAATTTAGACCATGAGAATGGCATGTATTTGACAGTTAGATTTATCTAAACTGGTTGTGCCATATTCTAGTGGCAAAAATGGGCACATTTATGGTTTGATTGAATTCAGACTAAAGTAGATACAAAAAGATATGGCAGAAAAATTGTGCCTAAAAAGGTGTGTTTCTCTCTGTTGTGGGGATTTAGGACTACTAGGTCTGGCAGAGACATCTACACTGCAAACCTCTAAAATTAGGTGAGATGAATCCCACTTCATGATGCTGTGCACAAGAACTCATGACAAACAGCTGTGGTATTTTGCAGTATAGATAACAATATTAAATAGACTAAACCTTAAAAAAAACCAATTCCTTTTCTTGAGACTCAAATATGATTTGCAGAATGTCGATGGATCTCAGATAATTAAAGTATATGGAAGAAAGCTATTTAGAAAAAAGAAATGGACTTGTCACTGTAACAAGGACTACAAATGAAAGCAGGAAAGCATATTAAGAGTTGGAATTTGGCGGAAAAGGGTGTAATGCCTGTGTCAGAGGTGGAACATTGAAAGTACTTGACAAAGACGGGGCGGGGGGGGGTGGGGGGGTCGGGGGGTGGTAATTCATCTTTTTAACTCCTTCCTTCTTGGTGAAAAAATTCTGTGTGCATAAAACCCAGGAGGCTCCTATTCATTAAAAAAAATGCAAAAAGAACAGTATTTGATCTACTTAAATTTTTTGGAATTTTGAATGGGCTAGGGAAAAAGTTTATTTGGCTTTCTCTTTCAATCTTTATCATGGAAGAGTCTTCTGCTTCCCTTTTCTGAGCTCCAGTATCATTTCCCTTCACTTTCTTTCCTGTTTCTTCTTCTTATTTCATTACCTTGTTACCCAGATAACTTCTGTAATTACTTTTCCCCCTTCTCATTCCCTTTCCTGACCGCTACATAAACTTCACCTTCTCTTACTTCTCACAATACATTCTTCTCTCCTTCAGTTTGCTCTCTGATTTTCAGACAAAGAAGCAAATTTCAACACTAAAGCTAGCATAGTTCATATTAACAATAAGGAGTGAATGCAGCAAAAAGAGGAAAGAAAAAAAAACAACAAGCAAACAACAATTGTGATGATTCTGCCAGAAAGCACAACATGGGGAAATAAAAAGAAAAAAAGAAAATTTCATGAGACTGCTGAAAGCTTGGCAAATGATACATGGGAGACAAACAGTGATACCTTGTACATCAACAAAGTGTTCAAGACTGAGGGTATCAAAAGGTCTCCCTGAAAATGTACTCCTTGTGCATGGGGAAACCACTATGCACCAACCATAACAGCTCCCACAGAGCACCACCCTCAGCTGCTTTTTACCTCATTGAAGGGACTGAGGGTGACCTGCTGTGATAACAGCTGGTTGGAAGTGGCTTATTTACAGTTGAAGGCAGGGACTTCTGGGTTTCAGCCTAAGCACATAAGGGGAAGCGAGGCTGCTGCAGAAAACCAAGCATGGGTGGCACAGATCCTGCAGTGTAGGCTTCAGTACGAGCAGTAGATCCAGTTGAGTACCATTTCAGCAAATAAACTAAGAAATGTTTGCAAATTAAAAGTCAATTGTACTGATCAGCCCCAGCACAGCCCTGGTTTCCTCCTTTTTGTCCAAGTGGATTTTGAGAACGTGCACACTTGTTTGACTTTTCCATACAGAGAGCAGCATGCCTAGGGAAATAGCCATGACCATACAGTTAGACATCCAGAAACCTTGAACACTCAGGTGCCAGGGTACAGCTTAGCAGGGGAAGGCCAGGGGATCCAGGAGTCAGTGGTGATGGTACAGCAAACAGGAGCCACGGTCCCCAACAGGGACTCAGACCCACCACACCTGAGCAAAGTGAGCAGGGCAGGTACAGCAATGGTCACCCATAGACCAGTGGTCACCAAGCAAGTGCATAAGGATGAGGCTGGTACCAGCTCTGGCCAGGAAATCAAGTCAGTAAGTCAAGGTCAGGATCAAGAAGATATAAATCCAGACACAGCATACCTAAAAACATAGCCAAGGGGTGGAACAAAAGTAAGGACCTGAGCTTAAATGCAGTCTCCAGGTCAGTGGACCTACCAAGGATGGGTGAGGTGGAGACTTCTAACAAGGCTTTCTGCAGCTCTTTCTCACCCAGCTCTTTTCACAGAAGTCTGATCCAAGGTTACACAACTGCCCCATTTCACCACTGGCCTTTGACACAAACAGTTAAACACCCCAAGAGGGAGGGAGGTTGAAGAAGTTGCAGAACCTGTTGGTGATTTCACACCAAGCATGTGATATCCCAGAAAATACCTATGTCATGCCCAACAAAAACAAAGTACTGACAGATCATGGAAAGGGTAAAATGTCATTGAAATCATCAGCTTTTTAATTGAGAATACACCACCAAACTTAGGACAAGAAATAAAAGAACCTATTTAAAGAATGCATGCATACATTTGCTAATTGAAGAAGATATCGTATCAGCTTATTTATAGTTTCAAATATATGCATTTCACAAAGGCACATCTCCATAGGAGATCATGCGCAATTTAGGCAACCACCTTTTTGACAACACAGAATGTAAAATTCAAATTTTGCTTTGTTGGTTAGTTTGAAATTTTGTTCCTAGTGTTAGTGTGTATCACGGTTTAACCCCGGCCAGCAGCTAAGCACCATGTACCTCCTTGCTCACTCCCCCACAGTGGGATGGGTGAGAGGATCAGAAGAGTAAAAGTGAGAAAACTGGTGGGTTGAGAGAAAGACAGTTTAACAGGTAAAGCAAAAGCCGCACATGCAAGCAAAGCAAAACAAGGAATTCATTCACTGCTTCCCACCAGCAGGCAGGGGCTCAGCCATCCCCAGGAAAGTCAGGCTCCATCACGCGTAACGGTTACTTGGGAAGACAAACACCATAATGCTGAATGTCCCCCCCCTTCCTTCTGCTTCCCCCAGCTTATATAATCAGCGTGACATCCTATGGTATGGAATATCCCTTTGGCCAGTTGGGGTCAGCTGCCCTGGCTGTGTCCCCTCCCAATTTCCCATGCCCCTCCAGCCCTCTCGCTGGCAGGGCCCGAGAACCTGAAAAGTCCTTGACTTAGTATAAACATGACCCAGCAACAACCAAACCCATCAGTGTGCCATCAACAGTGCTCTCACACCAAATCCAAAGACAGCACCGCACCAGTCACTAAGAAGAAAATGAACTCTGTCCCAGCTAAACCCAGGACCGTGTGCAATCACAGCATCTGATCAGATATGTTTCTTTTGACTGAAAGTTTGAATAACAGCATACCTGTAGTCAAATAATAGCTATTCCTACTGAGCTTCTTCTCTGTGTTAGCTCTCTAGTTATTTCCAGTGTCCAAAAAAAGTCAGTTCTACTCAACTAATGTTGTGCAGAAATAGGTAAGCTAACATATCAATAGTAACTACCAGTAACTATGAAAGGCTGGTGACAAACAACAACAACAACAGTATTGCTGTTAGAGCTTTGTTATAGAGCCTGCTACCCTATTGCAATACATTCTGGAAAAGTTCGTTTTTCAGAGCACCGAAGGAATAAAAAGTGAGGCAGCATGGTTTATGGAAGATAATTAAGTTATCCAAAGTACTAAAACATTAAAAAAGCTTCCTCAACAGTTTTTTTAATAGAAATTACACTGTTACTGAATAAAAAGAAAACTTCCCTTGTAGTCAAATAACTGGTTTAAACACGGGAAACAAAGGTCAGGAATAAATGATCAGTTTCCTCAGTGCAGTCCCAAAAGGAAATTGTGCTAGGACCTGAGTATTCACCATCAGAAAAAGAGAAATGAACAGTGAAATGACAAAGTTGGCTGGTGATATGATTTTATTCAGGGTAGTAAAAATGAAGGCCAACTGGAAAAAAACATTGAAGAATGCAGGATGGTGAGTAACTAATAATAGAATGAAAAATGAAATTCATTGTATATAAATTTAAGGTAATGTACATGGGAAAAATTATTTTATGCAAACAGTGATGGTCTTGACTAGTTATTACCACACAGAAACAAGATCTTGGGGTTATAATAGAGAGTTCTATGAAAATGTCAGCTCAGTGCTCAGTAGCAATCAAAAAAGTAAATTGAATGCTAGGAGTTATTAAGAGAGGAATAGAGGGGGAAAAAATGCAATTCAGAAAACAGTGCTGTACAAATGCTGAAAAAATTCATGGTGTGCTCCATTTTCAATAGCATAAGCAATTCTACCCTTTCCATCTCAGAGCAGGAATCAGTAGAACTAGAAATATATAAAAAGAAGGAATGGGTAATCAATAGCGTCCATGCCACAGTCGCTTAAATACAATGTGACTTTTTGGCCCAAAACATTGACAGTTAAATGGGAATATCACAGAGTTCTACAAAATCATAAGAGGCATGCAGAAAGTGACATAGTGGGACAGCATCCTGGAAAATATCATTACCAGACTGATTTATACATGCTACTGGCAGAAGCCGTGGACTGCCAATAGGATACTATGCTAAATGAATCTTTGATCTGAGTTGGTGTAGCCACTGTCACATTTCATGTGAGAAAGAGATGGAAGTAATCTGTTACTACACTTCACTGTGCTGCTGTGCCCCTTCAGAAAGAGGGATCTGTAGCTTGGATCTGTAGTTACAGACCCAGTGGCCCAACCTATTTTGACCTCCAGGCTGCAATGGGAAAGACATAGGACAGTCCTGCTTCTGTGCCCTCTGCTGAAGACATTCTGTGCTCCTGCCCATGAAAAAATCCTGACCCACGAGCCTTTACCAAATTACTTTCAAATTTTTCTTTTAAAGTATAGATAATTATGCTCTTGATTTTGTCCACAGGAACCCAAAAATACTGAAGATATTTAGCTCTGTTGTAGCAGATACTTTAGCGATTAAATGACAACAGGCCTTTATACAAGTCTTACAAGTTTAAACTACTAGATTATAAATCTTTATGTATTTTCTTTAAACTCCCTTGCCTGTTTCTGAATTTCAAGCTGTCATCTTAAGCTTTAGAAACTGATTGTGTTCTGCACTGCATCTTAATTTTCTGAAGAACATTTCTCCCACAGTAATATTCTTTAAACTGTTAAGTGTCTTCATGTTGATTACAAAATGGTAACTTGTACGCCAGTGTTGTTTAAAAAGTGCTCTTCATTTTCTGTTCTTTTCCTAATGCTTTCAGTTTTTTATTAGTTTTGATCCCTTGTGCATTCAAAAGAGTAAGATCTTTCCAGCTATTTTTAATTTTTTGTTTGTTTTACTTTTCTAAATATTACTTTTATAAAGAAAGAGTATTATTTTCAATGCTTTTTTGATATTCAGAGATGCCTTCAAAGACATTCTACCTGATGTAAAGAAACATATACCAAATTACCTGGTAGCAACGGCCAATTTTGATGGTTGAGTGTACTGAACACTAGTAATTTTGCAGCAGCTTAGTATTCCACATGCAACTTCTTAGGTTTAAAAGCATTATGCAAAATGTAAGATGCTTCAGCAATAGTTAGAAAAGATGAGAATTAACACTTTGCTTAGGTTTTATACATTTATATGAATTAATGATGCCACTGCCCTATGTCTACTCTCAGAGGAAACAAGAAAAACTTTGGAATAGCTGCTCCCTCTGGGAAGACTTGAGAAATCGATGTCTCAGCCAGGGTTGTGCAACAGACCCCACACAGGTAGGAAAATGTTAATGGTGCTCTACCTAGGAGTCAGCTGGTACAGGCTGTTGGCAGATCAGGTTCATGACAGTTAAACACCAATATTCATTAGCTATACTAGATATTTCATTGCTGTAGATTCCTTTTCAGATTTGCAATAAATTCATTCAACTGAACATTCCATTTTGACTCATTTTCTGCAATTTTTAAAATGAAAATGATGGCATTAGGGAAATGGGAGCAGCAGGAGAACGGGAAAAGGAAGACACAGAGAACTCTAGTGGGGAAACAACATTGCATAGGTAAAAAATGGCAATGAAAATATTTTTAAAATAACTATATTAACTGAACAAAATTAAAACATTGAAGTCATACACATGAAGAGATACTGCCAGGAAAAACAGAGAGCGGAAAATGTTGGATGAATACAGATCTATGAAACATTTTGGGACAGTAGCAGTAGCAGGAGTACAATAAACATAGGAAGCTGCTAGTCAAAACAGCTCCTTCCACAACGTAGAAGAAGAGTCAAGGCAGCAGCACTATAATTTGCTGATTTTGAACAAGACAGCAGAGTAACCGGCATACTATCAACGAAGTATTTTGCATAAGCAGAGAAGCCGAGTGTTGGAGATGACTCGATCAAAGAGGTGTAACAATAGTAGAGGAAATTAACAATGAAGAAATCATGTTTTAACTCTGAAAAAAAGGCACACGATAAAGGAAGAATGATGAGGGAAAGGAATCTTCTCCCTGACAGGATATATAATGCTAAATTGCTGTATTATATCAGAGAGGAGCTATGAAAGGTAAGGGTTGGACCAGAATAATGTAGAAGAGAAAACCAACAGAAGTATTGGCAATTTTTAATAAGGATGCCACCATGTACTGATTAAAAAGTGTGAGAAAATGTTTGTTGTTTTGTAAGGGCTGTTGTATACTGGATGACAGTAGTGTGAGGGTTTGACCAGAGAGATCATGATACATAATGTTAAGAATTTACCTGCCTTTGATGAGCTAAAAATTCAGCCAAAGAGCTTGAAGCAAGAAATGCTGTCATCTTAATCATCCGTCTCAGTCATAAGTGTACATATATTTACTAAGAATGATGGTGCACCATACTTGCAGCAAAATGGTGAAAAGCCAAGAAGTATGTCACTCTATATAGAGACTACATGGATAGCTGCACTGCTGAGGAGCTCCAAGTTTAAATGCAATCATCTTACTTTCACAAAATAGAAATTACATTTTTACCACAAGGGAAACTAGGTAAAGTGAGATTATACATAGCATCAAGCCACAGAACATTTCAGCATAATTAAAGAACTTTATTCGGAAGTGGCCCTACTGAAAGTTCATGTTAGCAACAAGACACTTCAACACAAATATTGTAATAAAGATAATGGAAATCAACTTCTCACCCACACCCTTCCACTCTAAAAAATCAACATCTGTAAAGCACTTTTGCTAGCTGTAAAAAAATTTTAGTGACAGAAACAAAAGATCTCTGAAATTTGAAAACCTCAAAATTATCCGAACTCCGAAATGCTACATTTAGCATTGAATTTGTCAAACCACATTATTTGTAAAGAAGAGATGTTTTTCATGGATAAAGAAGTATATGATGTATATATGGAATTTATGTATGCAAAGACTTGCACACTCACAATTGCAACCGAAATTTCTCAGTTATATTCAGAGAGTGATAATGTTCTATAAAACATATCATATGGACATTTCAATAAACGGAAATAAATGAAATTTATGTTTCAAGATTATATTACAAGCTAGAGTTTAGATGAACATCTGTTTTTCCTCTTCGACACCTTGCATCAGACTGATAACCATCAGAAAAATTGGGCAACAGATGTACGTACAATTGTCTAGCAGATTAAAGATACTGTGGTTACACACAGAGAGACACATGCAAGCATTTACACTCATATAAATTTAAGTGTTTAAAATTTAACATAAAGCTTTTTAAAATATTAAATAAACATATATCAAGTGACATTTATCAACTACTGGAAAAGGAAAATCGTTGTATAAATTATACATTATCAATCCCATTATTCAAAACTAGAAAACAAAGATATAAAAAGGAACTGGAATGCAACTTGAATTTAAAAAAAAAAAAAAAGAGAGTCCCATAAACATTGTATTTATTCTTTAAAATTGTCTTACAGTTACTTTCACACATGCATACACTTTCAAAAGAGTTTCTGCTTCAAATACTATGCATATGTTCAGAGGTTTTAATTCTTTTAAATGATCCTATAATCTATAATATATTTATAAATCAGTAAAAATACCATAATGTAGGGCAGCAGAATGTAAAACAGATCTCAGAAAATAATCAGCACTTAGGAAAAGAAACCCATGGTTACTGACAGGCCACAATCCAGGAGAGAAGAATGGCAAATATTTGGAAACCACATTATGGAAGGTGCTATAGGCTTTTAATAACATGGGACTGATAGTATAAACTAGCCGGCTAACAGCTGACCAAAAAAGGGCATAAATATCTTTGGAAAAGTATTTGACATATACTTGTGAAAATACTAATGACAGATACAGCTTACTGTGAGATGATCCTGAATAATACTCTAGAAGCTATGAATGGGATTGCAAGATGGATGCCTACTCTAAAATTTGTGGGAAAGTCCAGCAGGAATTGAGTTTATAACGAAACAGCTAATCCATTCCACTATCAAAATGTCCATTTTTTTCAGTCCTAACATGACGGAGTGGGAGTCGGACCCAGAGAAACGACTGAATCCCAATATGAGTATGGTCGTTCTCCTTTATTATCAGTTCAAACACAACTTATATAGCAGAGCC
>JAVJGI010000062.1:41579145-41590854 GCA_035590275.1 Ibycter americanus | reverse complement strand
CATCACAGCCAAAACACAGCACAGCACCAACTACCAAGAAGAAAATTAACTCCATCCCAGCTGAAACCACGACAAATTTCTAAGACCGTAACTAGATATCTGTCACTATAACTCCTTGATCACCCCTTTTTCCCTTAATGCAAACCTATGATCAAGTCAGAATGCAGTAATATGTAGGCCCTGTGGGACTTCTCAGTAAGACGTATTATTGATACACCATATGGTTCATTTATCAATATGTTCTCTGATTCATCAATTTTTAGATATTTTTGATACTATATGTACAGTATCTTTAAATGTGATATTGGTATTAAATGTTCATTGCATTTTAGACTAAAGTGCATCGTAATTTTGTTCTCAAGATTAATTTAAACCGAGTCCTACTATCATTCCTCAACCTGTCACTTTAGGAAACCACCCTCTGCCCTATGCCAGCATTCCCGCTGCATGAACTGTTGAGACTCCATTCCTTGCCACACTCTGTAAAGAACAGAGCTTTAGCAACTGGTTGTTACTTACTCCCGATTAGTGTGACAGTGAACCAGCAGCTGCCAGCTTAACTCTCAGTTGTTCCTGTAGTGCCACACCAATCAATTAAGCCAATTGATTTTGGAGAATGGTTTTGTTGAAGTTAAACAGAAATGCTTAAGATTTTTTTGTACATCCCACTTGAGATGTACTTCATACCTCTTAATCTCTACAAAAGCCTGTTCCCTTTTTCCCATCTCACATGGACTTAAGAAAGCTTTTTTTTTTTCTTTCCATACAATCCTTCTGACAGTTTCACAAACATGTGTGCAGGGCGATCTCCTTTCTACTGTTCAATTCCCAAGTCATACTATAAGTTAGAAGACATTCCTGTAGCCTCTAAAGAGACACAATTTCATCCAGATGCCTCCCCACTTCCGTCATCAGTAACCATTTGATTTCTAGCTGATTCTTATGTGTTATTCAATGAAGGATCACAATAGTGTAGGAAACAAGACATCATATCTGCATCCCCAACACTTAACTCAGATTCCTGATCTGCTACATATCTGTGCAGGAGGTAATTAACCCTGTAGTTCTGCCATATTTATAGTATATTTATGAGCTATTCAGACAGAGAAAGAGATTTCAGTACCTGGACTCTGTGGGACTACAGGAGAATAGGGATAGTAAGATGAAATATGGAAGAGATCAAGGAGAAATAGCAGAATGAAAGCTGTTGGTACAGATGGCAGTATTTAACAAAGATGTTTTATTTTTCTGCATATTGCTGGTCAAACACAGATCTTGTTGCCTGGATGGCAGAAATAAAATATATTTTTTCACATCTATACTGCTAGATTTAGCATACCTGAAAAATCTCCATTAAAGGTTCAAAGACAGAATGTGGAGGACAGGTAACACTTCTGTTTGAAACAGATTTTTTTGCATCTCCGTCCTAAATATTTCACCATGGTTAAAGTTATAAGGACGATATTGCTCAAGATGAGTCAAAAATTAGCTCAGCTATGGCCGTCGTTATGATCCTAACACGTTAAAAATCTCTGTGGACAATGTTATGGGGCTTAGAAACTGGGACAAGAAGATATATAGTTATTCACCGCAGATTAGGTAACATGAGGTATAAAAGTACAACATCCATAATCATTAATCTGCATCAAATCCTGAATTTATATCTTGACCTTCCACAGCTGAAGACAGTGGAGATTTTGCTATGTATCTCATTACTGTTACCATAAGCACAACATTCTTTTCAAGAGAACTAAAATCCGCTTGGGGAAAGTCCCTGTTAATGTTGATCAAGGTCTTCATCTGGCCATATCTACAATTCAGACTTTATTTTAAACACTGTTGATGTTTGATTCAGCTAATTCAAAAACAATTTGTGAAGGCAGAACAGAGTAGCAGTAGATAAAAACTCAGTTGCCAAGCGTTATAGCTTTAAACCACAAACCAACAAGTTGTTGACAGCTACTTTTCTTCCAGTAATATATACTATTTATTGTGTGACAAAGTTAATGAGCAAATCGTGGTGAACTAAAGGAGGGACTGGGGCTCCAGGTATTTTGGTTGCTCAAGTCAACTTTTGAACTTTGTTACAACTTTGGTTAAACTATCTTCATAGCAAGCATGCAATAAAATAAAATAATGGCAGCCAGCACTGCAAACCAGGATACCAGGGTTTATCATGAAATCCTTGACAAGTAGTGCAGTGCTGCATGAAGCTGAACATCAATGAGTACAGTACATGGTGAACAGGTTCAACCTGGAGCATGATGCCTTGCTGTTCCCTCTCCCCTGCACCTCAAGTCCCCATCCCCATATTCATGTTTCTTTCTTTTTCTCTATCTCTGTCTTTTGACAGGTAAATGTCAAGATTCACAGAACTGACTGTTGCATCACTAGGGCATCACAGAAGCTTGGAAAGAGTGCTCATACTCAGAAAATGTGTTGGCTTTCAGGGTCCCCTGGGATGCTTTGCTCCAGTAGGCAGCTGTCACCTTTGATTTTTCAATCTTTGCTTTGCTGTGTGGGAGAGTAGTTAAAATATGTGAACACACAAACACACACACACACACATATTTAAAAAAATACAAATACACATATATATACACACACACACACACACTAGATGGGCTTGCATTTTAAGTGGAAATTTAGTTACAGATATTCTATTCCAGGAATGAAGAAATAGTTGCAGGTAGATAGACTGTCAAAATTAAATCTGAAGCATTCATCTGTAAATACCAGTTATGGCAGCAGTTAGATATGACTGCTAAATCAGAATCTGATATGTTCTCAAGGTCAAAGACCTAAGACTCAATACCCACATAGATGCCAACAGTACAGATAAGCTTGTAAGATACAGTTTCAGGTGTATCAGTGAATACAAAAATTCATGGTTTTTTGAACTACCATTCAAAAATGCTAGTTCAGAATCTTAAGGTTAATCATTGAATCAGGACTTCCAGACCCTGGATACCTCACAAAGGAAACTGATTCTGACATAGTGGTTGTACAAAAAATTGTGTCACAGCACATACAATCCAGCTCAGATTTCTTCCAGTTTCACTTGCAGGCTACTGTATCACTCTGTCTCAAAAGCGAAACACAGATCAAGAAAGACATTTTCTTCATTTGTTTTCCTTTCAGTTTGGTAATTTCATCACAAATGCTGTAAACCTACCTAAGTTCAGCTTTCTGCCCAGCACCAATAGATCCCAGACTATCAACATTCTAGAAGCTTGTAGCAAATATTTAATGATTACAAAGGGCAATAGTTGTTTGCACAGTATGGATCTTCATTCTGTTACAAATGGACAAAATCTTCGTTGCTGGGCATAATGCAGGCAACATTGTCTCATGAAGAATCAGTAAGGATGAGCAAGGTTTAAGCAAAAGATTCAATGTACTTCAGAGCTGGGGAAAAAAACCCTACACTGAAGGATTTCTGGAAATCCACATAAAGCTGATACAGAATCTCAGTTCCTATGGTTAGATACTTTCTAAAAGAAAGAAAGAAAGAAAGAAGAAGACAAAAAAAAAAACCACAAATAACAAACAAAACAAAACAAACAAACAAAAAAAACCAAACAAAAAACCCCCACCCAGAGGCACAAAAGATAAACAGAACAATTGAAATCCTTGCCAGTCGCCTCTAAAGAGAAGCCTGAATGGACACAAAGGCCACTGCCTTGGTATCTCTAACAATAGTCACCCAGGTAGCAGTGAAAATGTGAAACCTTCACCGAAAGAAAGCTGATGGCAGAGACTTTTGGCACAGCAATGCAAGAGCCTGCACTGTCTTTAAATCCACTTTTCTGTGAATATGAATTAGATCTTTTGAATTGACTGTCCATTTTCCTACCACAACCATTGCTTTCTTCAAAAAAAAACCCCAAACCCACCAGAGAACCTGTCTTCCCCTGCCAAATGCAACGATCTTTTTCTTTCACAGAAGTTCAAATTTAGTCCTGTTGAAGCTATTTGTCTTTATAAAGAGGGAGCAGGATGTGTTTTGTATGGCTATTTTTTATCTTCTAGTATCAACTGAATTTATTAAACGATCTGTTCCATGTAATTACTTTCTGTAGATCCAGCCTTTCTAATAGGTCTGTTCTCCCAATGTCCTTGCTGTGTGCACAGAACTCGCAATGACATTAATGAATCTTAAGCATGTGATCTGAACGAAGACTATGTCTCATGTCATTTCGAATGGTAAGAGTTCACAACAGAGACCATGTAGTGCAAGCATTAAGCTACACAGTAGCAGCAACTACTGGTTTTTAAATGAACTTTAAACAAAACATTCTCCTTATTTGTGCCTCATAATTGGACTCTTGTTAAAAAAGAATCACCCTACATCTCTGTTGTCATGTTTTCAGACATAAGAGGTGTTTCCTAAGTGTTACTTTCCTAATTTTCCCAGTGGCATCAGTAATTAATTCATGTAAACAATCATTTTGGAAAACATAACATGTATAGTGTTGTTTAATCAACACAGAACATATTCCACCTACAAATGCCACCTCCAGCTGGTGGCATAAAGATGTGAGTGATGTGTTTGCAGGAGAAACTCCATCCATGCTGTCACCCATGAACAACCAAAATAAATTCCAAGGACACAATAACGTTCCCAACCCACCCCTCGACACAGGGGAGTTAGCAAATGGCACTGGCTTCAATTAACAGGAAAGGGCCTTTAAAAACAATAGATTAATTAGACACGTTCATGAGAGATAATTATGTCATGTAAAGATGAGCATTCCCAGAAGTGCTTTTGACTCTATTAGAAAAGAACATTTCTTCTCTCAAATGAATTTCACAGACATGCAAGGTGTGGGGAAAATGGCACCATTCTCATCAGTGTTAAAAGCATATGATATGAATGAGGTCTCCACCATGGCACTGACTGCAATAAATTACCGAGTGTGTGTTCTGTTTTCCGAAATGGGCTCAATTTGTCATTTTATTGAAAAGGTTCCATTATGCTAATGTCTTATAAAACCACTTTTTGCTGTTGCTGGAAGGTGAAGAGGGGATATCAGTTTTTATATATAGAACTTGGAAGCATTGCAGCAGTGAGTTGACAAGGGTTAATAATCCTAACAGAAGATACAATATACACATGAGCAAACTTCCAAGGACTTTGTAATGACAAATTTTCATAACCCTACTGGAAACAGAATGACCAAAACATTTTTCTTCACTACTTAAAAAAATAAAAATTGACAGAATTAGCAATAGTTAATTGCTGGGCTGACAACTCTCCCTCTGTTCTCCAATTAACCCTTGAATTGACACTAGAGACTCTTTAGGAAGTGCTATTTCAATGAAGGTCAGATTAGAGAATGCCATTATTGTTCTTGTCAACTCACTCAGCAGACATGAAGGATAATCAGAAACAATTGATTACTTGCAAAAAGCAATACTCCTTCTCTAAATATAACATTATATAATAAGAATGATTTTTTCTTTTGCTGCATTGTATACGAAAGAGGTAACTATTAAAAGAGGAAGAGAACTAGATTTAGATAGACAATTGATTTGATCTTGTATAATAGCTCTTTTTGTGGCTGAGATGTGACTTGTATCCAGAATCTTTTTTTTGCTGTGCATCAAGAAATAGAGCATTGTTTCAGAAACATTACTATATTATGAATACCTTTTAATGAGAAGCATTTTCTTATGGACATGCCTTCCCTTACCTCTAAACATACATACTTATACAGCATAATTCAAGAAGCTACAGCAACTAATCAAGAGAGATAATTTAACATATACTGACATGAAGGTGCTGCCCAGGGAGGTGGCTGAGTCACCATCCCTGGAGGTATTTGAAAGACTGTAGATGTGGCGCTTAGGGTTTAGTGGTAGCCATGGCAGTGCCAGCTTGACAGTTGGACTCGATCATCTTAAGGGTATTTTCCAATCTAAATGATTCTATGATTCTATGATTGCAATATATTTTAGTAGTTGAAAACAAGTAAGCGGAGCTACAGCACTGTGACCATTATCTCAATGGATCATCAAAACCCTTCTGGATCTCAGAGCTTCAAACACAAATCACAGTTCAAGAACTTCAGCCACACAACATTTACCAAACAGCTTGGAAACTCTTTTACAACTTTTAAGAAATTTTCATTCAACACATAGGAAATATTTAGAAGAATTGATTTAAAATTAAATGTAATCTCACCACATCATATAAAAATGTTATTGTCATACTCTTCTCAGTACACACCTGGATTTTCAGACCTTAGATGCACACACTCAAAATATGGTTACTTCTGACAAACATATTGTATCACTGTGATGACCTAGTCGGGCACGACATGTAAGCATTTGCATTAAGTATGTGAGCAATGTGATCACCAAAGGGACGAAGATGTGTGTAGTTGCACACAGGTGGCATCCAAGTGACAAAAGGCTGTAAAACAAAACAAACCAAAACAACCACGAAGGACTGCAAATAGGGAGAACACCTTGCAGATATGGAATACCCATGGAGGGTAACTGGCAAAACCAAAACCAACAAAACCAGTAAGGAGCAGAGAGGAGATTCCTTTTGGGGATGGGGGCAAGTAGTATAAAAATATCAAACAAGAAAAGGAAAGGAGAGGAAGGCAGACAAGCCTGCTTTTGTCCTAGTTTCTCCTGTCAAAGAGCTCTCAGGACTAATCAACTCAATTTCTGTGACTACAATGCATCAGTGCAACCTACATGGCTCAACTCTGTGGTACTGTACACTCAGTAAATTTAGAATAAAAGGTCTAACAGTTAAAGTCTAACAGTTTTGTGTATGTCATGAATGCATAGTGATAAGGATTAACAACGTGCAGGAACTAAGCAGAGTTGTTAATGCAGGAATTTTGTAAAGTTTTGTTTTAAAGTTTAAAACAGAACTGTACATACAGTAAATTTACACAGTGAGTAATGAAGACAAATGCAGCCACGCTTCCCAGAAAGCATTTGCCAAAATCAGGACTAGTATGTTATTGCTGACTTGGTACTTTATTCTTCTTTTTTAAAAAAGTAAATGTGTACCTTCCCTTTTCTGGATGTAGATTGATCCTCCAACTGATACTGCATTTCATATTAAAAAGTTTGTAAAATTATGCATTATAAAAAATCTGAATCAAATGTAGACTAAATAACAATGTGCTGCATAGTGAATTTTCATTTTTGTTAAAAGTGGTTTAATCCTAATACAAAAGTAAACTGTCAGGGCACCAAATCCAAAAATACCATAGTAACCTAACTAGTTACTTGAATCTGTCTACTGAGACAATACATTGGATGCATATTAAGTAATTTATTACTTTTTCTTGTACAGCAATATGAATATTATTCAAATGACTGTCAAAAAGAACTACCATAACAACCACATAGCCACCATTAAATGGTTTATTAATATTTCAGGAGATTTAAGAAAGGTTAGTGTAAGTACTCTGATAATTTGTTTTTAAAACAAAATTTTGATAACTCTGGGAAAAAGGACCTAATTACTGAATGCAAATTGCACAGAATACTGATTTTTCCCCCCTCTAACTACTGATTTACAATACCATGGACCTAAAGTGCATTTAATTAATTAGTTAATGTTATAATTAATCCACAAATGATTTGTACAGATGCCAAGGGAAAAAAATCTTTATACTGATTAATTTCCCATGTAAAAATGTACCTAAATGACCGGAGATAAGTTTTAAGAATCCTTTTTCTCTTTTCTAAGGGAATAGGAAATTCTTAGATATTTGATTTTGTGAGACGGCAAAGCAAAATTAGGTCATGGGAAAATAAGTTCATTGTTGTCTTAGTTTCATCTGGTGCAGTTGGTGAACACAGAGCTTCATGACTCAGAGTATAAACAGGGACGTTCTTGCAGTGCTGGAGGCCACTTTGGATGGATCAGTGCTCACGTTTTGATGGCATGCTCGAAAAGGGGGTAAGAAAAAGCTGCAGTTGTACTCAGCTCAGTACTGGGCAGGAGTACTCAGCCTAACACCACATTAAAATGCAGAAGTAGAGATGTACACCATGCCCCTGCTTAATCTGGAACTAATCTGACAAAGAAAGTTTTATAAGACTGTGAAGTAACTTTAAAATACTTCAGGAGCTTAGACTACTTATTTACTTCAAACAAACCTGACACAAAAAATCTTATCCTTTTAGTCTTTTTGATTAAAAGAGTCATAATAAAATGTAATATCAATTACAGAGCACAGGAACTTTCACACACTATTGACAGAATACCATTCAAAAAGTATTCAGTGTCAGCAATATCCACAGTTAGATCTATTTGGGGTTTTCTGATTCATCAGAGCTTATGTCGGATGTATGCACAGTTCTGACTATCCAAACGCTAAATTGTGGCTTTCTCTTCTAAAAGTTTTTGCCTGTGTCTTTCATACATCAGACTTTTACATAGAATCAGCTCATCCCTTTATGCTTTTAAGCACTGACAGTACTGAGGTTTTGGTACTGACAGTCTCTACCTGCCTTAACTCATGTGTTATTTGTAAGGACAGGAGGTTTTTAACATATATTAAGTTTTGGTAAAACATTACCTAACTAGGTGGAAAAGAATCAATCCCTCTTTTCGCTAGAATTTACAGCTTCACACACCTAAGTCAATATATATCAGTACTTTATTTACTCTTCTGAGAAAAGAAGAACATGGAAATACAGGGAGACAGAGGCAACTTGCATGCAAGCATTTTTAAAGACTAGCTAAAGAACACCAGGATATTTTAGGGAACTGACCAGATGACTGCTATTCAAAGTTGTAAAGAAAAAGACCTACATAATGATGACCACATCTAATTGATTCAGCCAAAATAATAAATCATCTGATAACAGATTAAACTGGGAATTACATAGACAACAACTTTAATATCAGCTTACAGAAAACAGATGCTGTCAAACATTTGTTTGTTTGTTTTGAGATTATAGATTTGCTTGACATGGGTAGCTGATAAATACATTTAGAGAGGGAAGCAATGTGATTCTGTAGCCTGACCTCCTGCCTAGTGCAGTCCATACTACTTCTAAGTTGAAGTCTAACCTTTGTTGCTGGGCGTACGTTTCAGAAAAAATGTCCTATATTTATTTTTAAATGGCCAAATATGGAGAATTCTTATAAACCAGGATAACTTGTGGTTGATTTCCTGGCAAGTTAAAATCTGTGTGGTATTTATATTTGCTGGCTTTCAGTTTCTAGACAATGAAAGCTTGAAGACCAACATAGCTTGTAAGATCTAAGACTTCCCTGTTAGCAAATTTCCATTCCCATGAATGCCACAAGATTATACCAACATATAGAAGCCAATTATGACCTGCACTTTTGTAGGATTCTTGTGACTCCTGAACCATCTAACAGGTTTTTAGCATTTTCTTGAGGTTTAGACATCAAAATGGTGCATTATATTCCAGTTATAGTTATGCAAGCATCAAAAGCAGAAGAAAAACATACTCTCCACTCCACTCTGTTTCCTGTTTGCACTTCCAAGGATCATACTAGCTTTCTTGGACATGGCATCATCATGCACTCCCATATTCAGTTGATAACCCATACAAACCCTTATGTTTTTCAGATTCCCCATTTCTCAGGCTAAATCCCTTCACCCTGTACATGTATTTACTGATACGCAGCCATTATGGTACATAGTTTATTTGCTTAAATCTTGCTTGTCAAAACACCTTGTCCCAGATATTGGACAGATTGTAAATTAGGTGGGGGTGAGCTAGGATGAAAGTCCTGTGCTGAGACTTTTTCACATGCTCATTAAAAATCATGCAAGGTGTTATTTAGCAGACAGAAAAAAAGTATTTCTATTACTTTTGCCTGCAAAGAGATGAAACCTGGAAATTTTTGATGCAGAGATTATTTGGATCCATTTTAATACTTCTTTCAGCCTGTTAATGACTGTCAAGCTCCTGAACTTCTCATGGGCAAACATGCATTGTACATTAAAAGCACAATGTAAGAAAGATGGTTCTCCAGACCAGTCAAGAGTTGCTTTTCTTACTCATCACTAAAGTGGAAGTGAGCTGGGAGGATTATGTCCTGTTACGTTCTTCTGCAAGTAGCAAATAATGCCCCTTAGTGAAGACAGGATGCCAGGCTATAAGCGATTTTGTCTAATCAAGTGCAGCAGTTTATACTATTTATTACTTACACAACAGCAGTACAATATAACAGAAGTTGTCTCTTTCCCAGATTGTTTGGTAACATTCTACTGTTTGACCTCCACGCATTCAAGTCACTACTTCAAAAAAACTACTTTTGCAGTCAAAAAGTCTGCACGCAAAAGTTACCACAAACGTTTTCCCTCAGAATTCAAAGGAGGGCAAATAAAACAAAAGCAGGGCAGGGACATAGGGTCAGCATTCTGTGGTAACAAACAGAAATAATCTAGGCTTCAGAAAGAGATGAAGTCTCTTCGTGTTTACTGCTACAATTATGGAATAGCTGTGTAGCATGTTAGAGTAAACAATAATCAATTAACAAAACCTCTGCCTCTAAATTGTAAGTTTAAATTTGTCCTCTACTCATCGCATGTGATCTCTCACACACAGGAAAAAAAGATTATACTTGTTTCAGCTGTATAGGTTTCTACTGTAGACTGATCACCACAACAGCTTCTCAGACAACAGCTTGATAAGTATAATTTCAAGCAGCAATGGTGGCATATGCAGACTTCAGCCACCCATTCCCACTACATTACTCATTTCAGCTGTGCCAAAGAAAATCATCACTACACAGTAAAGTTGATTGGAAAACTGATCTCTGGATTAATCTTTCTTTCTCTTTTTTTTTTTTTTTTCTTTCTTTTTTCTTTCTAGCTGGATAACTTTTAACACAGACTACTCCTTAATTCAGTGAATTATGTGACTACAAATTAATGCACCCCGAACCCTAACAACAGAAACAGCAAAATCATCATATAGCACAAAAGTGGTGGGGCTGAACAGAAACCAAAGGATAAGTTTTCATAGTGAGAGTCAAAGCAAGCCAAGGAGAAGGTAACATGTTCTTAAAAAGTACTTGTTACTAACATCCCTCCAGGCAGAACTGTCAGTCATTAGAGTGGCTCTTCTGTTTGTTTTTTTTTTCTTATGGTAAGAAAAATCTGTTTAACTTAATCACAGATAAAACTAGTCCACATATATTCTCAGTACTTTTTCCTCAGTTATTATTCTGCCATGAAAATATTTGCTGCAATAGAAGACACTCATCAGTTTGTACTTGGCTTCACAGAGTTTGTAGTCTGTGGAAGACATACATACCACATGACAAGTTTTAAAAGGCATTACACATGTATAAACTACTCTGCAAAGTCAAGCACAACTACTACAGTCCTGTACATATCATGGACAGTAGTGAAAAAATAAATAAGAAGTAGCATTAAAAAGCTCACACCATTGCCTTGCTTTTGACAGTAGTCCCAGCCTGAAACCCTGTCCCTATTTTACCAGATTTAAATCGCCATGTGCCCCTCTTATCTCATTATTCATTTAGATTGGGAGATGTGGATCATTAGGCTGGGTACTAATTTGTTCCTAAACTGCACTCATTCATCATTAGTTGGCAGTGAGAGGTTGATCAAGTCAGTTGAGGGATACTTCTGTGACCCTCCCACTGTGCTGGTTTAACCCCGGCCGGCAACCAAGCACCACGCAGCCACTCGCTCATTCCCCTCACCCAGAAAAAATGGG
>JAVJGI010000062.1:41541536-41579045 GCA_035590275.1 Ibycter americanus | reverse complement strand
CATCACAGCCAAAACACAGCACAGCACCAACTACTAAGAAGAAAATTAACTCCATCCCAGCTGAAACCACGACACCCACGAATTGTATATTTTCTGCATGAGTTACTTAAGAAATTATCTAGAAGTTATTTGAACAGTTTTAGTGGCCATTTTATTAAGCATGATGATTTCTGTGGTCAGGTTAGTCACTGAGGTATCTCTGACGTATTCACCAATCATCTTCTTTACTCTGAACCTATATGTTTGGTATTATCTTCTGTCTCGTGTACTGCTTTTTCTAAAAAGGCATCTCTGATGGACCATTATGATAATGGTATTGGACAAATGATGCCTCTTCACTGGAGACAAGCAGAGTTGTCAGTAAGGGTTAGCTAGGCTGTGTGTGAGGAGGGGGTTACTGGGAGAAGATAAATGTAATAGCCAAAAGATTCTTATATTTCCTTCTGACTTGAGCCTCTCTCATGAACAATTTTAAATATTACTGCACAACCCGTTTGCAGTAACTTGTGCCTCAGACGATCTTCATTATGAAAAGAAGATGTTCTCAGTAATAATTTGTGGATGAAGAACTACTAAAATCCATAGTATGAATCACCATCATATTTTGTGCTAGCTATGTTTTTATAAATAATGTCTATTGTATAGATTTTTTTTTTTCTAAATGTATGGGTATGAAAACATTACAACGGATTGGGAATTATGCACATTTGCAATGCATAAGCTGCCCAACATTCTTGTTAAGGAAACTTCTGTAATGGAAATTTTACAGACTATTTTTTGCCTACTTGTAGACCTCTCAGGTTTTTGCCAGCTTGTAATAATTCGTAAAAATATTAGCATAATACAAGTCAGAGAGAAGAACAACACAAGAAATCACTCTGTTTATCCACAAAGCAAAATTATTTCGCTAGAAGACACATCAGATGCGTATCTCTTCTTAATATTGTTGTAATTTTTGTTTAATAACTAGAAGTAACCATATGTTGTTGGGTTTTTTCCCTGTGGTATAGAACTGCTCACACTAAGAAAAAATCAGACAAACTTTCAGATCTGTGTATTGAAAGGTACCAACCCACTGATTTACCTGATTTTCCAGAGGGAAGAGAAATGTTGGGTTTTGTAGTATCCAGAATAACAGCCAGTCCTGCAGAGAGTGATGGTAGGATGCTAGTACTGAGATCTATGCGAGTTAGACTTTCAGGTTCTCTTTCCAAGGCTTTTAGAACACCTCCAGCACAGTTATCTTCTGTCTCATCTTTGTTCTGACTGTTCTTCTGTGGAGTCTCAACAATATGAACAATACTCTGCTGGGCCAGGTCACAGTTCTGCAACACAAAAACAAAATCCCAATAAATAATTAATTGTGACATAAGGGATAAAATCCATCTTTTATCCAATTCATTATTTGTTAAATGGTCTCCAAGCCATTTTGTGTAGAATTTCAGTGTGTGGTAATGGAGTTTAAAGCAAAGTGACAAGAGTAAATTGCTGGAATTAGGATTACTTGCACTGGCAAAAGGGTCACAACACTTACAAATTCTAAACATTTAACGAGGAAATGGTGGACCAGAGCCAACAGCTCTAAATAGGTCTGGTTTATTGGCACAAAGGAAAAACTCCGGAGGGAGCACTACTAAATCAAGTGCTAAGAATATTCAATACCTAATATGCATTTGCACAGATAATGCTGATACACAACCTTCATGGAGCAATTTAGGGTCAAATTTGACAATCACAGAGACTTCATGACCAAGCTACTCCCACATATTGCAAACAGAAGACTGATACTTATTTCTTGTCCCTAATTTGATTTTCAATCTAAATCTGGCTTTAGATGTAGACTCGGTATGAGTTTCCCATTCTTTCCAGAAATGACACTGAACTGTTGACTTCAGAATTAGAGAAAGCCTGTGGAATATCTCACAACTGCCATAGTATTTGCTGGTAAAACAAAAGGATTGCTACCCATTTTAGCCCAAGAGGTGTCACAAATACATAAGTACTTCCTCTTCCTTAGTCTTCATCAGGGGTGATTCTTAGACAGTCTTTCCAGATCTTGTGTCTTAGTAAAAAGCAAACTGAATAAGGATCTTACGAAAGTTTTATCCATGACAAATCAGAACAGAATTCACATTTTGTTCAGCATTTTCCTAATACAGAAGAGGAAAGCAAAACATTAGCTCAGAAATAGAAGTTACAGAGATTTTAGATGACCTTCGATTAATGAAGGACTTTCAAGGAAGACTTACATTGATATTTCCACAGCATACCTTGCAACAAAAAATGGTTCTTTTTTGGGTGATACCTCCTGGACGTCCACACCTAGTTCTCCTGTGTCATGAATGAACCACGTATAAACACCAACATACACACAAAGAAGTTTGAATTTTCCTCAAGAAAACAATTACCTAACTCTTCACAGTATTATTAGGTTGGCCGTGTCTGCCCTGAAATGCCAAGACAGACTGCTGATAACATTTGGGAGGAATAGAAAGAGAATTCAGAAGCATTTGTCTCAGTATCTACACAGTATTTAAAATTTTTAGTTTGCATTTGCAATTATTTCATGCACTTTTAATTGCAAAAGATTCCTTTAATGATATTTTAGTGCTGTTTATACCCTTGTCATTATCCCACTCTCTTCTACAAGTTTTTCTCCTCTGGTCTTATTTCCATTTAGTGGTTTCCTTCATTCTCTTGCATTATTTCTTAGTACTTCCCCCTCCACACTTTATTTCTTATGTAGTGCAGTTCTAAAAGACAAAAATCTGTTAGTTTGTTGAGGTTTTTTAAATTGAATTTTTAATGACACACTCTCTCCTTAGTGAAGCAGTAATCAGCCAGCAGAGATTTGCCAGAGCAAGGACACTGCAGTCTTAATATTCAAAGCAGTTACCAGATTTCAACTTTAAAAAATTATTTTAACATTAAAGGTCTCCTTTTTTTGTACAACTTGTTGCCCATAACATTTTAACAAGATCCATTTAAACAGCTTAATAATTTCATTCATTAACAAAAATCCAAACTACGTTTGTCACTCTAAAACTCTTCCAACTAATACTGCATAACATTAAAGAACTTAATAACCTAAGAGAAATTAATAATGAAATTAATAACCTAGGCAAATGAGAAGCTCAAAAGTGATTTGCTCAGTTACAGCTAGAATTGCAAAGGGAAATAGGTTTATATGTAAAAACTCACAACCTTGGAAATCCCTAATCAACTGTCAATCAGTCAAACTGTTTTGATGAGCATCTCTTCTGGCAGTTTTCCTTGCTTAAGCAGCCCCTGTCCTACCTTTTATTTTTTCTCACCATCTACTACCCTTCTCAGTTTGTCTCTTTATGAAGTTTGCATCAGTTCTCTGATTCAGTTCACAGCTCGATTCTGTGCTAAAGTCACACTGAGGGTATGGTGCAGGACAGAGAGAAAGAGGGATTGCAAGGGCTGCTTAAATCAAACAAAATACCCCCACAAAACCACAACCTTTCTCAACTACTCTTGCTTGATCTTGACTGCTGTCCACATTTAGATGCATGGTTTAAATCAACAGATCTTTACAAAGTATAGGTTCCTTTCCAGTTCTTTTTTCGTGCTGGAGGATAGGTGGTTAGCTTAGAAACAAAGGAAGGGATGACACAATAGAGCCCCATCTTACCTACTGTTCTCCTCAATAAAGTCCAGAACCACATACCTCAAAATAAGATGTAAAATTTGCAATTTGGGCAATTATAAATCCATATGACCGTAGCAATAGCATATTCCTGGATTTCACTTAATAAAAGTTCTCATTTTTAAAAGGGCAGGTGAACGTGTATCTTAGCTTTCTTGAATCTCTTCATCAAAAACCAGAACAAACTTTGGAACATTGAACATCAGTACTGATGATGATAGTATAGGTCATAGACACAGGAAAGCTTAATTAGCAGATTCCAGGATAATTTTTTAAAGATAGCAGCTAGGAAAAACAAACAACATCCTTTGATTTGTACACAGAGTATATTTGCTATGGAAGTCACTGAGCAGCAATAAACATGGAGTCCCAAATCATCAGTTTTGTAATGTTGTTTCTGACTACATTTGATTTGAATTTGGTTTGTGTTTAAAGGACGAAAGTCATTCTCAACCTTTGCAAAAAAAGTGAAAAGACAGCAGAAGGCAAAGAAGAAGGGAAAAAAAAAAAAAAAAAAAAAAAGGGTTTGTGATCATATCTTATTTGTGAAGAGACCTGGATGAGAATATCACCAAGCAGTTTCCAGAATTAGTGTGATTAATGTTTTATAGCAGGCTACATTTCATAGATGGTAGATTGGCTAGGACTGCAGCTTTTTTCTCTGAGAAATGAGGTAGAATTCAAACTATTTTTGTAAATGTTTAGGTTTTGCCTGAGGTTACTAATGTAACACAAATCTAAGATACTATTGTTTATGTCAATGTCACTTTCATTTTCCTCATGTATTTGTTTTACTCCTCAGGAAACATTTCTTTTGAGAATGTCTATTATTAATGATTCTAGAGATATTGTCTTGTCTTATCTGTTGATCCAAATTAATGCCTGTGATCATATTCCAAAGGGAAATACTGCAAGTGTATATATTGTAGATTATGAAGAATCTCCTTGCACTAGAGCAAAGGGAGCTGGGAAGATCCAGAAGTGATGAAATTAAGTATTAAGGACTGGTTCTTTAGAGAGATTGGGGTTTGGCCAACCTGGAAAAATGAATTCATAGCAGATGAAATTAAAACTTTTTTTCATTCAAACCTATTGCTTTCATATTTTTTCCTGAATTCTCAAGCTGAATTTCACAAGGCTGAATCAGCACATCCTGGGTGAATAACACAACACCCTTTGGTGCTGTCAGCTGTGTGTTAACTAGAAGATCACTTCGGGAAACTGAGCTAAATTATGAAGAGGGAAAGCATGACTGTGTTCCAGTAACTCTGAAACCTTTTTATTCTGACAGATTTCTGCCTGCTATCTTCTTGACAACATATTTGGATAGTAACATCAATACTGAAAGTGTTCTCCATCTAACAAACACATATCCCACTGGAGAAGTCATATTATATTTTCTGAAGTGCAATACACTTTATTTTGAAATGTTTTATGGAAAGAAACGCTAGAGCAGAGAATTGTTTCAATTCAAAGCTTCGGATATGAATGTAAAAAAGCTAATTTGTTGTGGTGTTTTGTCTTGAAAAGGAATTTGAAATATTTTCATTTCATCTTAACCACCATTTGGGTTTTTTAGGTGTTAAGAGGTTTTTTATTGTCTACAAAACTCAAAAAGCAGTTCTTCATACTCCAATACCTAAGATCCAGTTCAAACTTTTCCTATTATCTGGAAAGGCACATCTTTGCCCATGAATCCCTGGGGGCTACACAGTGAAAACAATAACAGTTTGCCTAATTGCTGCCTATTTAGATTAAGCAGATAATAGACTGCCTGATGCCACTCAATAAGAGAATCACACAAGGTAAATGCTCAATAAAGGTATTTTAAACGTCTAGGAATGATCAACAAGAATCAAAATGTTGTCTTTCCAGTTAGGTTTTTTCTTAACTGTGCTGCATTTCAATATCAGATGGGAAAACACAGGGAACATTTTTGTTCATTAATCTGCAGAATGACTGAAATACTAAAAAAGCTCCCCAGAGTACCTATAGTACAATACATCTCTTCAAACCAATAGGACCCACGTAAAAGTGCAGAGGACACATCAACTTTATTGGAAAAATATTTTTCCATGGATAAAATGTGTAAAGAGACATTAAAGGTGACCTTCTAAACAGGAGAGAAAAAAAAAAAAACAACAACATGCACATGAAGTTCCCAGAAGAGGGAAAAATAAGCACACCAAACATCACTTTTTTATTGCTGTAACCCTTTCACAGCCCAAGGACAGAAATCAAATCTTAAAAGCAGCAGACACTTTTCTGGAAAGGGAAATCAATTGGAAGAACACCACTATGTTCATTCCCTGATCACAGACCAATGACTCAAAAAAGCAAGTAGAAAGCAACAACAAAAAAATTTCCTTTACTACATAGGGAGGAAAAATTGAAATATTAATGAACTTGAAAGCAGAGACGATCTAAAATAAAAGCACAGATAGAGTATTAACATTCTGTTGAGCCATGACAGTCTAAGAAATGGGAAGCAAGATTTGCAAGGCTTAACATCTGTTATTTGACCAGCTGATACACAAAGAAAAACTAAATAAGCTTTTGGGCTTGGAGAGTGTTCTGCAGATCATGGCAAGGGGAAAACTGAAGGGAAAATTAACCACTGTTAAAATAATGAAGCAAATCAGCACGCTGGTCTGATATCGCCACCCATTCATGCAAATTCTGTCTGCTGAGTGGCAGCGAACTAAATATTGCTCTGCATGGGGCAAGGGAAAAAAGCTACTGCACCACGGGGCCTAAGTTACACAGACCACTTCGCAGTTAAATTCCAGCAATCAGAAACTACTTGCTATTTTATGATGCTGAGGAATAAATCTATATTTGACTTCAGTTCGCCTTTTCAGCATTTTCAGAGTTATACATTACTGTATTTGCTTAGTATTCAGAATATTGTGGGTACTAAGCAACACCTAGAAATGGAAGGAAAAATAGATCTACTATTGAAAGCACCACAAATTCAAATAAATGTGATGAAAAAGCAGAAAACCCTTCACTTAGCAGAGTATTTGTACCCTAATTTTTATAATCTCTTCCTATTCAGTTCTTGCAGTAGTTTAAATATTGACCATGCCAAAGAAGTAGAATAAAACGAAAGATTAAAAATGTGCTATGAGAAAGGATTCATTGCTTTCTAAATCCAAAATCTAGCATAATTTTAAGGACTACTATTAGAGTTCCAAAGACAGACTATCGCAGCAAATCAAGGAAGGAGTGCACAGGAGTTTTCAATTCACTAGGTAACAGTGAAGCTGAAAGTAACCAGATGCAAATGAGTGACATAGGATCACTAGAAGTTTAACACAACCAGTGGCAAACACTGGTGGATGGGAGGCAGGCCTTTGGCATATTAAGATGTTGGAATATCATAAATTGCCTTGTTTTAAGAGGAAATGGAACAATACATCTTCAAAACACCTTTTAAAATAAGGATAGGATGTTCTTAATGTGATATGATGATTAAAACTTCTCTAATGATAGTTAATGAAGACGGATACAGTAAACATACAAATTTATTGTTTCCCAGATAAGCCACATTAATTGTGGCTTCATTGTGTTATGTTTTTTTGGGTGTTTTGTTTTTTGTTTTTTTTTTTTTTACCTCCTCCTCCTTTCCACCCCCTTAAATTTGTATCTGTGTTCTGTATTTTATCCCATTAGCAAGTCCAGGGATAACTGAAGAGTGCCAAGTTTTGAACTATCTATTTAGGTTAAGACTAACTTTGGAGCAAATCTGGAGCAGTCTGAGAGTTTTGTACTTGTGGACACTTAAGGAGGAGATGAAGCTTATATAAAAGTGCAGCACTTAGATGGGAGCCACTGAAGAGATATTTGACCTATTGGTTTCCTTACCACCTGCATCCATGCGAGGTGGCAAGGTCTTACGCTACCTCACTGGGCATCATAAAGAACATAGCTTTGAATTTAAGATAATCAGAAAACTTCACAGTGAAAGGTCCTTTTAAATGCAGGTATACTCGACTGGATCATCTCCTTACTCACAAAAGTGAGACTTCTCCAGCTCTCGCTCTAGTTTTCAGTTGCAAGTCCACTTTTGTGGAGCTTTGCACCCCAAATACCAATATAAGAAATTGATGGCAGGATTTTCATGATACTATTGACTGCAATGATCACAGAGAACCACCAGCCCAAAGCACACCTATTCCTTCAAGACATTCTCCATTCGTTGCCCTCCTGGGGAACATGAATGAAAGGCAAGTTATTAAAAATCAGTGACTCCACTGCAACTCTGAGTGGCAGGGTATCTCTGCCAATGACTCCTGGACTGTGGATCTAAGATGGGGAAAAGTGGACAGAATGTTAAATACACTTCATGCAGGACAAGGAAACATAATGAATGCTCATTGCTATTAGTTTATTTTTCATGTTACACAAATAAAATACTCCAGAAACTGCAAAGATCCTCAGATTTTCTCCTTTTGAAAAGATATAATCACAGTCCATGATATCTATATAAAGGACAAGAATTTGGAATTACAATGTATCTGCTGAATTTTCCTGAAGGTTAGAAACTTCAGAGCCTTACAGGCAAGAAGTGAACACAGAATGTATTTTTTCAAGTCTTTTCAATATGGAAAATCAAGAAGTCATTATTAGGCCAAAATTGTTTTGGGATTAATTCCCTCAAGTTTCTGGATAGTAACATAAAATATTACAAAGGTATTAATTGCAGCTACAGTTTCAGTAATATACTAGAAAATGTACCTGATTGCTTCTATTAAATTAGTGACTGTGTGGTGTATTATGGCAAGCTAACAATAGGAGACAATAAGCAAAGGATTTCTAGGTGTGTTTCATAGAGTGGTTAATCCAGGTTAGCTACCAGGTGCCTCCTAACTATGCATCATACATCAGCTCAGAATGCAGGATAGTGCACTTACATCTATCTGAAATTAATTAAAAAAAAAATGTATGTGAACCATTTACATGTGACTCACTATATGTGAATTACATGCACAGACCTCTTCCTCATCAAAAGCTACCTCTAAGGCGATCACTATCTTTCAGTATTTCTCAAAGATAAGTTTTTTTTTCTCAATAGTTTCTGGTGGGGCAGAAAAACTTGCTGCAGTTCCAATTTTCACATCCTTTAGAGTTTGCAGATCCTGGCTAGGCTGTCCTAGAATACATCCCAGAGAGCAGGAGTTCATGAGTGGAAAGTAACAGACTGGTTCCCAGTCACATCCTGCCCTAGAAGATGCCTCCTAAAAGATGAGACTTTTGCATTCATATGTTGCTAATGAAAACTTTTTCTCCATCACAGAAGCCTAAAGTTTGGGCTGATTCATGTGTTGGGAAAAATCACTTCTGTGCCATGAAACAAGACAAGTGAAGACCAAAAAGGAAAAAAGCTGATGGCTAAATCAGTGTTTGAAATGCGTGCTTTAGGACTGCAACCAAAACCTAAGCCAGTATCTCTGAAAGACATTACCATTATAAAAAAGCAAAACCTTCCTCAGAGAAATCTAAAAACTGGGGATTTCTTTAAACTGGTGTTCCTAGAATGTTCAATATATCTCATTTACAAAATAGATCTTCAGACTTTATTCTTTATTACTCTCTCTCTCACACATGGTATGGTTTTTTTTAAGTACTGCCAGTCTTTGCAGGTAACTTACTAAAACCTCACCTTCATTGAGGCATAAGGTAATAAGCTGTTTCTTGCCAAGATTTTTTACAATCCCACATTGAATACAATACATTTTGAACTGTTTTTAGGGACTGATAAGTGACCCACACTGAGGAACTGTAATGCCTGCAAATTTTTGCTAATTTGACACACTAAAGACTGAAATTTTCATCCCAAAACATAACAGCACTAAAAAAAATACCTTTTCATATAAAAAGATCTAATCTGATGTTACTGTACTGTAAGTATGGTATAGAGTTTTTCTGTTACTGTTTGATAATGGTAGAACAAACGGCAAGATAATTATGTTTACATAGACAAATGAAGTTTAGTGGAATGCAGGAAAGGCTCCTCCGTAACAAACTAGGGCCACTCTATAACCTCCCGTAGAGAAATATCCATATTCTGTGAGGTTGTCACAGTCCTGATTGTGTTCGCCAATTGATAAATCAGGATTAAAGCAAGCAGTAAGCATAGGAGTAATATTGGTATATATTGCTATATATTTTCTCTTCCTGCGAGACTGAACTTTCTGAAGACCTCTGTAAAGACTCTGTCCCATATGCAAGTGCCAGGTGCAACAAAGGAACTCCATCTGCACCTTGTAAGGAAAGATAATCCTAAGAGTTCTGAGACATTAACTTAAAATCATAAATCTTACTCTTGCTTTGAATTTCCATGTGGAACATGATATACCCACTATGACAACCGCTTGCTACTTAGCTTCTATCAGGTGCTTTTTTATGTAATGCCATACAAAAAGGATTAATCCATACACATTCAAATTAAGGTTCCAGTATTTTTTAGCAAAGAGAACAATGGAAGTTGGACAGGAGGAAATAAGTAGTTACTATGTGATTACAGCTCCTCCAGCTAATGGTCCTGCCCATGTAGCAGGAAGCCTTGACTAGGCTTTCCAAAAATCAAATCCTCTGATTTACAGCATGATAGGTCATACATTAGAAAGGTTCCGCTCTGAATGACGCTCTTTAAAAGAGAAGTACAAGACTTACAAGTTTATACTCACTAGTTCATTAATGAGTTCATAATTTGGTGGAAATGCAAATGTATTTAAACAAGACTACTTAAACTTTCTGACACCAAATTTAAAGTCAGAATTCCCTCTCTTCCTTCACTTACAAATCACTTTATGCTTCATTTCCATCTTTTCCACATTATAAGACACACAACACCAACGTTAATTTCTAGCTTAGTGGAGGGAACACAGACATAATTTTTAGTTAGGAACTTTGCAGGGTTATTATTATTGGAAACAATCTAAGACCTTAGCAATGCTATATATATATTTCCAAATGGCATTACTAATACCATGACATCATTAATATGATAGCTTTCCTTGAATGTAGGCCTTCTAGCACAAATTCCTGAAAGATAAATTAATCCTTAAACTAAATAAAAATGTTTTATTGGCAACATATGAGACAGTTTGCAACATTAACATACCTGCTTAGATTATTGTTATTCCCTTTAAAACTCTGCATAATGATCTGCAAAAGACATAGAAGGCAGCCAGACTTTTTGATATTATGTTTACAAAGCTATTAGTATCTCCACAGTGACATTATGAACATACCATGCTGATATAAAATGGAAGAGAAATAGTCAAATGAACAGTAAATTCACATGAAACTTTCTCCTCAGTAAATGAACATTTTTCCTTCTTGTAATGTCATGTGCTGTGCACCAAGAACAACCTATAAAATTGCAATTTATGTCTGTATAGAATGCAACAGATCAATGAAAAGTTTATAATACTAAATTAAAAATGAATACAGTTTTCTGTTTGCTTAACTCCTAAATGCAGTTGAGTGCACCTCATTATTATTCCATCTTCTTCACTGAACTACCTGACAGACTTACACTCTCTAAACTTGTTATCTCCAGCTGTAGACAGAAAATAAGAAAGCTTATTATTTACTAAGCACGGATCGTATTTTCCGTTGCTCTGATTTCTTCTAAAGCCACACCAAAAAAGAACAAGTAACAAGTGTACAGTGTAAAATGCTTCAATGAATTATATTTTGGACATATTCTTTCTGGGTTAAATGGTGATAAAAGGTACTAAGCTCAGAAAATGTCTCATAAGCCAGCACTGTTAGCAGTCTGCAGTGTGCAGCATGGCCTCAGGACTGTGGACTATATGTTGTTTGATTAACAGTAGATTTAATTTTTAATTCCTATTCTCATTAAATTCTTCTTTAACTTTTCTTGGTCAGGTAGAAGCTGCCAATCTGGTCACAGTTCTCTTCTTCACTTAAAAGCTACATTAAGCATTACTGAGCATGTGAGGAACAGGTACAGAAGTGGCCTCACACTGACACATAACAGGTGCCAGGACATAAATGAGACACAAATTTTATTTGAAAAAGTGAGGAGACACTTACTATGCAGACCTCTGAAAATATACACTGAACCGGTGGTCCCTCATGCTGATGGGGGGAGGGACTATGGTGGCAGCTGTAGGGTTGCAGAAAGGAATTTGAGAAATTCCCTTCTCCAAAGAGTTCTGAAAGAATTCCTATGTATAGTTTATACTCCACTGTGGAAAGTGAATTTTCATATAAATCTATTGCCTAGTGCATCAAAAGTTTAATAGATATAAATATTTATTTCAGTTACTTCAACTAGTCATTCACAGATGTCTTTTTCATGCTTTATGGCTAGCACCTATATACATCCCAACCAAAGAGCGCTTTGGTCTTCTACTTATCCCAGTGCATGCATCTATATATCAGATTGAGCAGCTCCTATGACAGCAGCCATAAATGAAGCCTAGTGGGCATCCTGTGCGGACTTATTTGGTAACTTGTTAACCCACTAGTATAAAAACGGATAAGAAAAATCTTTTCCAGAGCTTTCCCTGATTTTACCTGGAGGCTTGCTTTTAACCTAACAGTTACTATGCCATGTGAAAATGGTCTTAGATTTGATTTTTGGGATATGCCTACCAAAACTATCCCAGCAGGATAAACAAATATATTGGGCATTGCTGGAAAATCCATGCAGTGCAGTATCGTGCAGCCCAGCTACATATCTAACTGGATTTTACTTTGGGGTAGAAAAGGCTGGGAAGGATTTGCTAGAGGTATAGTTAGGTATGATACAAAACAGTTAGACAGCTTACAGACTCTTCACAATCCCTAATTGTAAGATATATGCCATATCAGAAAACACACATATAATAAATTAATCCCTGCACCCAGTACATGTGGACATAGTTTGTCACCTCTTTCCTTCCCATCCCATATGCAATCATATCTTGTTTTAAAAGGTAGAACACACACTAAGAGAAACTAGGTGAATGCTAAGAAGATATAATATAAAGAATTAAAATTTCCTATTAGAACTAAAAGATCCTTTGTTTTGCTTATAAGTAATCTGTGCAAATTTCCAAAAAGTGTCTAGGATAAATGGTGACCATGACATAAATGTGAATCCAGACTCATTCTGCTAAATAACTAACCTGTATATTAAAAGTACCACTATAAAAGAGAGGTGAGAAAGCCTCGTTGAGTCACAGATGACAGATGTTTTTGAACATCAGAACAAGAGAATAATGACCCATAAAAAAGATAAAGGAAACCTGCTTTAAGAGTGTGCTTTTATCCTTACCTGGAAAAAAATCTTCAATTACCCCCTGAGGCCATTCAATTTTAAGATAGATATCTTCAGTGATATAGCATCAAGCTACGACAGAGAAGTTCAGTATTCAGATTTAGTTCGAAAAGTATAGATTATTAAGACAAACAAGGTTCCTGAAAATTAATTTGAAGATTTTTGTATCACACCCGTCTTTCTTCTGCATACATTCAGTCTGTAACATATGACGTGCTTTTTAAAGGTGTGTAACAGATCCGTTCTAACTCTTACTGTGACATCTAAAAAATCTGGAATATTCAGATTTTTCGTGTGGAAGAGAAATTGTTTAATTTGGATTCAGGTCAAGATTCAGATTCAGAAAACACACGCAGGAAAAATGGGAATCTATGAACATTCATGGAGAAGGGACATATGCTGTGAAATTCAGTGGCAAGGCTTCAAAAATTTTAAGTTTTCCTGAGACCGAGGTTTCGTCAGGTCTGTCAGTCTGTCTGCATTACCAAGTAGCCAAGCAAGCAACCTAACTTACATTACCAAGTAATACAGACCAAAAGAAGCAGCTCTCCACAGCAATACGATTGGTATTGAGGACCTGACATCCATACTGAAGTTTGGGGGCTAAGGTTTTTGGGGTGGTTGGTGGGTTTTTTTGAGTTTAGGTTACTTCTGGTCTCACCTTAATGACTGCATACTCTTTGCAACTAGGGTGTAGTAAGTAAAGTCCTGAAATTCATCCCTCTGTTTAGTTTTCTTCAAAAGGCATCTACTTCATTTACTCAGAGGATGCTCCATGACGAAAACCAAAACAACATAAAAGGGGATGATTAGGAGATCCAATTCAAAAGCAAACTCCTGTTTCAAACTAAGACATTAGTGCAGACACACCCTGATTGTCTACTTCTAAGCTCCCCCCAAAGGCATCATGTTGTGGTTTCAGCTGGGACAGAGTTAATTTTCTCCTTAGCAGCTGGTGCAGCGCTGTGGTTTGGGTTTGGTGTGAGAACACTGCTGATGGCACACTGATGGGTTTGGTTGTTGCTGGGTCATGTTTATACTAAGTCAAGGACTTTTCAGGTTCTTGGGCCCTGCCAGCGAGAGGGCTGGAGGGGCACGGGAAATTGGGAGGGGACACAGCCGGGACAGATGCCCCAACTGGCAAAAGGGATATTCCATACCATGGGACGTCATGCTGAGTATATAAGCTAGGGGAAGCAGAAGGAAGGGGAGGACATTCAGCATTATGGTGTTTGTCTTCCCAAGTAACCGTCATGTGTGATGGAGCCCTGCTCTCCTGGGGATGGCTGAACCTCTGTCTGCCTGTGGGAAGCAGTGAATACATTCCTTGTTTTGCTTTGCTTGCGTGCACAGCTTTTGCTTTACCTGTTAAACTGTCTTTCTCTCTACCCACGATTTTTCTCACTTTTACTCTTCTGATCCTCTCCCCCATCCCACTATGGGTGGAGTGAGCGAGCGGCTGCGTGGGGCTTGGTTTCTGGCAGGGGTTAAACCACGACACATCAGCAGATACATTTCCGATTATCTGAAGGGGACATACTACTGTTATTTAAAGGTAATACTTCTATTAAAACTGATGCCTAAAACAACTGGCTAGTCACAGACTTTTATGCAGTGATTTGCTGGAAGATACATTTATCTAGGTTTATAGAGATTGAAGGAAACAGATAAAGGTACCATAGAATGACTAAATGCAGATTAGTAAATGTATGCTGCCTTCTGTTCAGAAATAAACCACTTCTGTTTAAAATATCAGTTGACCATTTTTCTTACAGGGTGGAGATTCAACAAGTTTTAGAGCAATATTGAACTATTTCTTTTTATTGGTGTATCTAGTAAAACCACCGTAGTGATTTCTTCAGAGGATCAGACCTGGTTCACTCAGCTAGCTCCACTGAAAATCAATTTAAAAAAAACCCAACTATTATTTTAAAAACAATTGCCTTGTTAACAGTTGTGCCAAGAAAGCATACAAACTCCTGTGAACTTTCTGTAGCAATGGGAATTACGCTTTGTAAGCCTGGACTTGGAAATCATCTTTCTTAGAGTTGAACAAACAGTACTGTACAGACACATTTTAAAGCTGGAAAACAGGTAAATCAACCATACAATAAAGGGAAGAAAAAAACAAGACACCACCAATGACTGTCACACTTCAATAAGAAAAAGCAGAGACTACCAGCACAGCTTCTAGTTCCTTGTGACAGGGACTGTCCTGTCACACCACAGCAAGTGCCATCCCTGTCTTTTAGTATGCTTTTTAGCAGAGTGGATGGATACACCAATGGGTAAGATGCAACCCTCACACTCACAGTGCCTCTGTCTGTTAATTATTGTTTCATGGTGTGACAATACGTTCTGACTTCAGCCAGTGACCAGCTTTAGCAATGCTGGAATTTTCATCTTACTGAGAAGCAAGAGCGGATGCTGCTTTTATCCTTGCACGGGTCAACACTGTAATTTGTGGTACAGATGCTATCAATTCAGCTTCCTAAAGCTCTTTGAACTTGTCCAGCCTCAACTTAGGTCCCTCTCAAAAAATGACCGAAAACATTCATGCCAAGGACAAGCACAAAGTCACATTTATTTTTTTTTTTTCTCCCTTTTGTTTTTATCCTCTTTGCCTTGAGTGAGAAAAGCTCTGAAGTGATTTCAATGACAGTATGTGCACGTTTAGAAGCACACAAGTAAGAGCAATGCAGAGCTTATATTCACATCCTTTTATCAGTGTCCACCCAAATTATGCTAGAGTTGGCTGGCTGCAATTAACAGGATGTAAAACTGAAACCCTTACAAGTATAGCACAAATTATCCCTCTTTCTTTAAAGAAGCGACCACTGGAACTGAAAACAGAAAAGATGTAGGGGAAACAGGGATGGGCTGGTTTGAGTGGATAAGGACGGCCATAGACCTGAGAACTTTCCTATGTTTTTACCAAGGGAATTGTGTATTTTTTTTTTTTAATTCAGGTAGAGGACTGAAATTCATTTTAATTGGATTATAGCCCCAGTCATACTTCAGAGCATCCATGCCTTTCACACCTTCAGGTAAACCTCTACCAGCAAGAATTCCTCTACTTTGACTTTTTCTTTTTTTTTTTCTAAGTAGAAGAATCAAATGTATGCAAGTATTTTAATACAGCAAACTGACAAAGAAAATAAGATTTTCAATACTATTAGGTTGATAAGAAATTACCAATTCCTGCTTTCACTTGTCCTGTGTCTGAGAAGGGGAGGGAGCAGCAAATAAGGCCAAAGGACACAAGGTATGTATCTGCATATAATTAAGCTAATTGCTCAGATTTTGGATGCTGTTTGTCATAAGACACAGCCAATTCAATATGGCTTTCTAGATATGTCAGGATGTGGCTTTCACATGAAACCAGCAGGAATCAGGGATTCCACCACTGGGCTTAGGCTGCATCTCTTCAGATTCTAGCCCTATTTTAACTGCTTCTGGAAAGGCAGCACCCAAGATGCGTACTCACCTTCCAACAAGCAGCACACTCACACTCATGAATACAAGCTGCTTTAGGGCACTTGTACATTTTGAAAGGGGTTGAAAGGCATCTGTGTGGACATAGCCAACAGATCTAAAAGGACCTAGAAGGCTCAAGGTACAGGTTACCTGGGAAACAGCTGTCACTGTAGATGCTGACTTTATCCAGCATCCTTGGAAAAACACAAAGATTTGGACAACTGGGAGATGATGGTTTTCAGCCTAGAATCCTTGAGACTGAGATTAATTTGCTACTCTGGTAAGAAAGGTTCAACGTTCTAAAGTATGATGCAAAGACAAAAGCTTTCCTCAATCTTCTGGATTTGTAAAAAGTTACATTTTTTTTTAAGAAAAAACAATAGAAATGCTTTTTATTGCAATTATTTTTCTATTTTCTGCTACTTGCATGATTTAACCTAGGACTCATTTGCTAACATCGAAATTGTGATACATCGGCTACTGGCAGTATTCATATGTCTTGCAGGAAATACAAGGACTTAGATGCTTGCATGGAGATGCTAAATCGGGGGAAGTATCTGCACCTAGGCAGTTATTTTATGTCCCTATCATAAGTGTCCCCACTGATTAGCTGACAAGGTATGGATTGGGTAGATGTGAATTTGGCATTAGATCCTGTTTTGTGGTGGTTTAAGATATTTTTTAAATCTGGCAGTTGGGTTTCTGTGGAAGATGATACAAAGATGGTGAGCAGTGAGAAACATGAGACTAGACTGAGTATGGGCCTGAGAAGGAGCACTGAACCACCTCCCTGTAAAAATATGCAAACCAGAATAAATCTAGTACCTAGAGCCAAACAGCTGCTGTTGCTACCTATGGCTACAGCTGTGTGATATAACTGACTTGTAGAAATACAGCAAATAAACTGTTCTGATTTTGTAGCATCTACCACACTAAAAAGTATCAGGCCAAATCACTAAATGGTATTCTTGTTGCCAATCTCAGCACACAGACCCTCATTTAATTGACATCTCTGCCTTGAATTATCCAGGAGAGTTAAGATAACAAGCATTAGTTCATTAGATTTAGCAAGGGACATGAACACAGCTTAACAGTCATTTGTGAACTTGGATATTCAACTGTCTGTTATCACCTGTACATACATGTAATGTATTAACACAAATCTTTAAAAGCAACATGTAAAAACTAATGCAATATTAAGAAAAGTGGTAAGGCAAATCATGTTTTAACTAAGTGTAACCATATTAACTTATCTGATTTTCTTTTCTGTATTAATTAGCAATAATTAATGTTTCTGTTGCAACTTTTTAATATACAAAATTGTTGCTATTTATCACCTTTAAAGATATAACCACAAGGCACTTCTAAAAATTGTGGCATTTAACTCTATAAAGGTTTATGTGCAAAAGCCTTTCCAAAAGTCCTGAAAAATCATACAGATTCTACAACAGGGGGTTAGTATTCTTAAAGATGAGACTAATACACTTGCAAACCTGTGCTGTCCTTTTCTGCCAGCACTGACCAGTGACAACTCCCCCATTGTACCCGAGGAAAAATAAACTAAAAAAGGAATAAAAGGTATATCTTCCAAACCCTTAAAATACTTCCATTCAATGTTGTCTTAATCACAATACATCAGTACTCCAAGAGCTGTGGCACAACAGACACCTTGTGCTATGAGGAATCCTCTGTCAGCCTCCACTACCCAGGATGGGTGTATGCAGAACAAAAATGCACGTAGACCAGATTGGTCTTAGCTTGGCTTAGTACGAGCACTGTTACACCACTTACACAGGCACTGTTGATATACTCACAAAGCCAAAATGATGCAATTCACTATTAAAAGTGGTCTTCTCATGACAAAAAAAAGAGCTAATTTTAACCTGTGCTTCACAAGTTGCACAAATCAGTGAGTGATAGAGATGAAAACATAGTTATACATATTTAAGTTACACTTGAAGGTTTCTCTAAATGAACATATGCAAATGCTTGAAGCCCAGGGGCGGCTCTTTCTTGCACTCAGGACATTTACATACCTTTCCAAGTTAATATTTAATCTAGTATTCAGTAAAACATCACTAATTAATTAAATAAATTCCTAACATCCTGTGAGATGTATTTTCCCTCTGAGCTGCAAAACAGATTGTTCAAACACCTTCCCCATCAAAGGAAGTGCAATACAGTGCTTTTAATTGCAATAAAAGATCATTTTTGGTTTTCATCTCATTGCTTAACACTGGTTTTTGTAATTTTAAAGAATACTAAATATACTTTGGCAGGAAGAATTTTGGGGCAGCAAGGAATAGGAGGATTACAACAAAAATTTCAGTTAAAGAACTGGTGTGCTGTTTAATAGTAACTTGATGAGAAGAGAGGAATTGCCACAGTGGATCACCCAGAAAGGTCTCTCTCACTCACTGTCAATTGCTTCAAGGGAAAATTATAAGAAACTCTGCAGAAGGCAGTTACAGCAAAATTTGACCATGGAAGGCTTTTTTACCTAACACCTGCAATATAAGTATGAGGATCCACTAATTTCCTAGTCTTATTAGATTTTTTTATTATTCGTACACAGATACATAGTTTTATAACACAAATGGAAAACCTCTAGGAAACCTACTGCCTTCATTTCCGATGGGCCTGCCAACACGGTAGCTGTAATGATGTTTGTTCTCAAACTACAGCACTCATACTATAAACTCCCACTACATCACGCACACAAAAGAGCTGAATGAAGATTTTTAATCTATAATCACTTTATAGCTGTTCTTTTATATATGTTTATCATGTCCTTCGCTGATTTTCTCTCTCACATACACAGTTCAAGCCTTTGAAGTTTCTCCTCTTACAGAAAAGTTTTCTCTGGTACCAGTGATTGTACATGGCTGACAGTCCCCACCACAGCTGGTATTCTGATCTGACCTGAAACATTTGATTATTGTAGTAGCCCTGCAATGTGTCACAAAAAATTCAAAGAGCACTAAGAAGCATGACAGCACCCGCACTGCTAATGTCTAAACTGAACAGTAATACAGTGCGGTGCAATTTTTTATAGACGAGGCACCTCTGCTCCATGGAACCCTCTTCTTTCCCTGCTCTTGCATTTTGTATTTATTTCCCTGTTTGTTTAAATTAGACATAAAATCAAGTACCACATGACACAAGAATTCTACAAGAATATTGCAGAATACCTACGTAAGTAATTTCTTTTATTGATTTAAAACCTGAAGGTCTATTTAATGGATTTTTAAAAAACTGAATAGGGCAGACTGCCCTGGCACCAGTCAATGTAATTTAACACAAATCCATAGAAGAGGATTGATCTTACTAAGCTTATCTCTAATATGGTTTACAAATACTGACTCTTAGTGCGTTAACTTAGGCCCTCTTTGCTCTGAAAGATATTTTTATACCTACTCTCATACCAGATGGGCAGTCAACTATTTTATAAAAGATGACAGAAAAATTACATTATATAAAGTTGGGAAGAGGCAGACTAATATAAAAACAGGAAAAAAAAAAAGTAATGAATTTGACTGAACCAATCTCGTATTTCATGACCTCATCATGCAGAAGCTGCCTATCTATTTCACAAGTGATAAATATTAAAATGAAATTTTTTTGCATGCCTTATAAAAAGCTTCCAATACCAATTGTTTTCACAAATGTTTTCTCCTGCAAGCAGTGAATGCCTCTTCATCAATCTTTTATCAAATGCAATCTTGTTCTGATTTTAGTCTTATCAGAAAAACTTCTTTGTTCTTTTTTCTTCCTTTCTTGGCAGAAGGTACATGAATATCATTTTACACTTGACTGTGGCTTCATCTCCATTGATCAAGAAATAAAAAGTAAGTCTGAAGGATATGCCATGACCCTGCAGAGCTCCAAAGAGAAACATATGCAATGATTCCACTGTGTCTGATAGTGACAAAGATGGAAAGCATGTGTACCTGCCCACAGGAATGTGCTAATACTCCTTTTTCCAAGGAATGCTTCCACTGCCAAATATGTCTTAGAAGAGAAAATAAAGATTTAACAGAGAATAACAGAGAACTTAATTTCCAGATACCTTCCTGACATGTTCATTGAGCTTGAAAGAGAATATACATTATCAAAACACCAACAGAGCACAGAGCTTGGACTTGTCACACGGGATGCACATGACAGGGTTTCGGTAGCGGGGCCTATGGTGGGGAGCTGTGCAGGAAGAGGCCATGAGCTGCCTTGTGCAGTCACAGCTGAGCCCAGCCACCTCTGGAACCGGTGACAGCAACACATGGCGTGCCAAAACCGCAGCCAGGCAGGTTAGCAGGCAGCACCCCAGCTCCAACCTATTTACGAAAAAGCTACAGCCACAGGGGTGAGGAAGATGCTCATGGAGACAGATGGCTGGAGGCACACGGCTGAGGAGACAGCTGGAGATGTGCTGAAACACAGCCAGAGGCACTCGGAAGGAAGTTCCCCATGTGAAAAGGGGTTATCCATAGGGGACTTCAGCCCACAGGCAAGCCATGCCAGTGGGGGGAGGCCCTTGAGGGACTACAGCCTATGGGCACCCCACACCAGCTAGGGACACCTCTGAGGGACTGAAACCCACAGGTGACCCAGGCCAGGCAGGCACACTAAGAACGAAGGAGGCAAAGGAAAATCTGGCAGCAATTTCAGACAGAATCCTTTATGTACTTGACTCCAACCACCCTCACTGCCCATCGCCTCATCAAAGAGTCTGGGAGGGACTGAGCATAATCTGCAGTGAAAATAAAGGGACTTTAGGCTAGGAAGGGGGAGGTGACGTGTTAGTTTATTTGTTTATGTTTTCTTTTTTTACTCAATACCCTATTCAGAGATCAGAAGTTTGTGTTGACAATAAATTAAATTTATTAAAAAATCCAAGTCCATAATATTTTACCTTCAAGACTTACTTGACCTCCTTGAGCCCATAATGTGTTGAGAAGTATTCAGTCTGAAGGCTCATTTCAAACGTCACCTAGGACTGTGGGGGAAGAAAACATTCAGAACAAATGCCATATGTTTTCTGCTGCTAAACCTGGACAGCAATCAAGGTTTCAATATATCTGGACAAAATCCTCCGTTTCTACAAATAAATGTCATTCCAAACATCTCACAGCACACTGAGGCCAATGCACAGTGACAGAGCTCCAGAACAGAGTGAGCTGCTGCTGTGACAAAAGCTTGAATATATAATAGCTTCCCTGGTAGAGAGGAAGAAGCTGCAAAATACCCCATTTCTGACTCCTAAGAGAGAAAAAAAAATACCACAATAACCGTAAATAAAAAAACTTTAAGAGAAAAGGGGAAAAAAATACAAATGAAATGAAATTTATAGGCAAATGACTGGAGGTTTATGCTCCCCACACAAGGGCTATGTAGCTGTTTGCTTCGTAAGTATGCATGTGCATTAGATTGTTCCTTCCTCTCACAGACAGAATCTTGTCTTCAGTATCCCAGGCAGAGGAGCACTAAAGAGACAAAGTGCTTCCTTTAGATGAATCCATAAATTAATTTTATAGATGTAGAGACAGACTATATCTAAGCTGCTCCAACCAGCTTCTCAGCTCCTGGGCTGCTAAGGAGAAAAGTTTCAAGGCAGGAAAGAACTAAGCTGAATCATAGGAGTGTCCTGGGCTCAGCTGGGACAGAGTTAATTTTCTCCTTAGCAGCTGGTGCAGCGCTGTGGTTTGGGTTTGGTGTGAGAACACTGTTGATGGCACACTGATGGGTTTGGTTGTTGCTGGGTCATGTTTATACTAAGTCAAGGACTTTTCAGGTTCTTGGGCCCTGCCAGCGAGAGGGCTGGAGGGGCACGGGAAACTGGGAGGGGACACAGCCGGGACAGCTGTCCCCAGCTGGCCCAAGGGATATTCCATACCATGGGACGTCATGCTGAGTATATAAGCTGGGGGAAGAAGAAGGAGGAAGGTGGGGACATTTGGCGTTATGGTGTTTGTCTTCCCAAGTAACCGTTACACGTGATGGAGCCCGGCTCTCCTGGGGATGGCCGAACCCCTGCCTGCCCATGGGAAGCAGTGAATGAATTCCTTGTTTTGCTTTGCTGTGTGCGCGGCTTTTGCTTTACTTATTAAATTGTTCTTATCTCAACCCTCGAGTTTTACATTCCTTTCCAATTCTCTTCCCCATCCCTCTGGGTGAGGGAGGAGTGAGCGAGCGGCTGCGTGGTGCTTAGTTGCCGGCTGGGGTCAAATCACAACAGGAGCCAGCTGTGATTTTTATTTTTTGTTCCACAATTTTTATTTTACCATAGATAAGTGTTTGTTAAACTACTGTTGGCATAACCCTGTTCTGTTATACACAGTTTTCTCCAGTATATATATATATATAAATATATATATAAATAACTGAAATAATGCCGTATCATCATCTATATTGCTTCTTGAGGCACTTCTTAATGGAAGGGTAGTCCACAGGACAGAACTTTTAAATGTGCATCATTATAGTATTAAGATTTCTGATTTTGCCTTGTCACTTCTGCCAGTTTAGGAGGGGAGAATAAATGGGTGTGGAATATCTTGGTTTTAATCACATCACTTAATCTAAGTCTTCTGCAAGGTACATATCATTTGAGAGAGGTATAACTACTACTATTAGAAACTAGGAACAAAACCAACTAATTTTCTTACGTATCTGTCTGTATCAGCTATTCAGGCAAAGAGAAAAAAATTCTCTCATCATTTGAACTGTTTACTGCATTAACTAAACTGCCATATTTTATCCAATCTCTGTGGAAACAGATGCGCTATAATCTTAATTTACCACTTGTCTTTCCTTTGCAACTGGGTTAAAAACTAACAAGTAAATGCAGCAACTGTAGACAAAGCTGACAGGCTTAAGATGCAGTATGTGTATGGTAAAGTTTTTCATATAGCTTGGAAAGGCATGGTTATACCTTCCTGGTTTGGTTTATATTGAATCATAGAGAGCTCTAAAATCAACAGTGTCATGAAGAGATCTCATTTGAGAGCATTTGTAATCAGCCTTTAAGAACTGTAACTTAGTTGTGTATAATGACATTGTACTATTCATATAGTTGCAATTTTAAGTCAAACCTTCCAAGAAGCTTTCAACAGGAGTACTGCTTTGGGCCAAGAAATGGAAAGTGTACGTTTTGGCTACTTGGTAGTAATTTCTAAGGTATGGGAGATGTCATAAATAATAAAGTGAGCGACCATATCAACAAGCTCACAGAATTCTAAATTAGAAAGCTAGGTTTGGTTTGGAGATTTTCATGTTCAAATGCTGATGATCTCTGAACATGCGAATGGAAGCAGCCAACCAAAACCACGTATGTGAGTCCATGCCTGGGAAAGCAAGTCTAGAAGAAAAGCAGACAAACAAGATAAATATTTCCTAAAATGCCAATCTCCTAATCCCATTTTTCTAAATACTGTTACAAGTACTGTGAGTCATAGGAAAAGAGAACCAAAGTGCTGCAATGACCAAATGTATATAGTTATCAGAAGAGTTTCTTTGCCAAATGCTACTGAGGTCTATATTAAGTGGATTAACCTGGAAGTCAGCGGTCTCATCTATCATCTACTGCCTTTTCTGTGGAGGCTTGCATGTTGTCTTGAGGCAGTGTGCTCTGGTGGCAAAGGGGGCTCTCCTAGCAAAACTGTAACCTGCAGATTGAAGGGAGTGACTAGGGAATAGTTTTATTTGGGGAGACTGGGGATACAGTGCTGTGTCCAGCTTTGGATGCCTGGCTCAGCCCCTTGCCACCAACTGGGTAGCAAAAGCTGTACTGTGAGAAACCTAAATGAGAGTTCAAAACCAAAAAGAATTCTCTTTCACTAAAGCTATCATTAATTTTCCTTCCTCAGCGAGAAGCAGACACCTTGGGGAGGAAAAAATGCAAGTGTAGGCAGCAGACAGATGGATACCATGGTATATCTTGTTGTGTACAAAGCCTGGCTCATATTTCATAATAGTCAACCGTTATTTTGATGTTTTACTGCTACTTAAACTAGTTTTACTTTTCAGCCTGCAAGCATCATCTTTACAGGAACTGGGATTTAGGGGATGAAATAACATTCTTATTCTGCTCATGTTTCAGCCACTCAGGTTTTCCATTTGTTCACATCTGTATTTTTATAGAAAATTGATAGACGCTGTAATTGCAGCCTGCTGAAAGCAAGTAGGTCAGAGCTACACTTCCCATTCCAGAGGGACTACTGGGACTGGAGAGACAGAAATACATCTGGACAGTTTTTCTTCCTGTGTGCTTGTCTGTGTGTTGCAGCCATTCATTAGATGCCTCACAACTGCTCACCAAAATACTGTGAGGTATTAAACAAAATCAACCAAAGCATCTGTGTTTAAAAGGTCCCTCCCTGCTCATCCGTCATGCTTCTCTTGACAAAAAGTTTTTTCAGGGCATCGTGCATTGGCTCAGAGTTACGAGGGAAAATTTCTCAGAGTGCGCTGATGACAATTTCCTAGCATAGATGGTTGAGGAGCTAGTGAGGGGAGACCCTGCTTGGACCTCCTACTCGGAAAGAAGGAAGAGTGGGTAAGAGGTGCGAAGGCTGGAGGCTGCTGTAGCTGCAGGGACCATGAGATGGCAGAGCTCAGGATCCCAGGAGGAAAGGAGCGAGCAAAAGAAAAGGAGCAAGGCAAAAGGCAGGATCACACCCCTGGGCTTCAGCAGAGCAGACTTTGGCTTGTTCAGGGATCAGGAAGAATACAGAGATACTGCCTAATCCTGCAGGGATGGGAGTTAGGAAAGCCAAAGCCTGGTGAGGGATATGAAAGGCCACAAGAAGGACTTTGACAATTTTATCATCAACAAAAGGTAGACTGGGGAAAACACAGGTGCAGTGCTGACAAGGACTTGGTGACAAAGGACACAGAAAAGTCTGAGGTACTGAATCCCTTCTCCACCTTGGTCTTTACTGGTAAGACCAGTCTTCAGGATGCCTGGGTCCCTGAGACCAGAGGAAAAGTCTGGAGCAAGGGAGATGTCCCCCTCCTTGGTGAAGGATCAGGTTAGGGAACACTTCAGCTGGACGTATGTAAGTCCAAGGATCTGATGGGATGTACCCATGAGTGCTGTGAGAACTGGTTGATGCTACTGCAAGGCCCTTCTTGATTATCTTTGGAAAGTTATGGGAATCAGAGGAAGATCCCAAGGATTGGAAGAAAGTAAATGTCACTCCAATTTTCAGGAGGGAGAATCTGGGTAACCCTTAGCTTTCCCTGCTACTTGTTTGCATTTAAATTGATGTGGATTATCAGTGTCAGTTACTATTGTATCTTCTGTCCTCTTATTTATTAATGCCTAAAACTTCCTTTGTGGGTTAGGTACCAGTCACACTTGGAAAATATATACAGAGAAGCACAACTGCCGTGAACTGCTCCTCATAAAAAACAGCCCTTCAACGTGCAAAATGCCATCTCTAGTGAAGAAAAATGAATGGGTTTGCCACCTGTTTTTGCAGGGCCAGGTTTACACACCAAATATTCTGGTTCATAATCATATGAGCTGTCCACTGGACTTCCATGTCATCTGGGCTGGGATTCAGAGAGGTTACTGTATTCGATCAAATGGTTGCCTATTTCCATACAAAATTCAGGTGAATAATCAGAGTCTATCTTGATTATGTGGCCTTTTTCCTAACTCCATGAAATCTAGCTTATGAGACGCACAAAATGTTTTTAAGGGATGTTGTCCTTTCCTCTCTTTTTTTTTGTTCATTTTCCAAATAATTGAAATCATACTTAAAGAGGTATCAGTTACTGTGGGGGCAAAAGGAATTCAATCATGTGCAGATAGATGAAGTGTTGCTACATGGTTTATTTATTTATTTCTGATTTATTTATTTATTTTAAAATCTTTTTTTATAACCAGGTCACTTTTTCTAGCTGATACCAAACTGTAAAAATTCTTATATTCTCCATGGTTTTGTTTAGTACCAACACGGGACCTATCCCCAGAAATTAGATTTGTAAGCTGCAGACATCTTCCTTTGAGCTAGTTACCCCATGCTCTCCTTCCATAGTCAGGAAATAAGTATTTCTGAAGTATAGTTTCTCCAAGGTAAACATTGGTTATTAGAGGTCATTAAACTAGGTATTTTTGAAGTGCTTATCTGACTGTACACAGTGACTAACGAGCATGAATTGTTCATCTGTAAATACTATGTTTCAGAGATGACAGTGAGATAGGACATAGTGTATATGTTGTGGTGGTGTTTGGTTGGGTTTTTTTTCTTTGCTGTGTATGTACTTATCTTTTAAGACTGGCACCTAGGAATTCTATTCAGCTCTCCTGGTTTATCACTTTTAGTAAGCATACTAACATAGAGCAGTTTTCAATTTAAAAGATGCCTTTGTATTGGCTGCAACAGTCTGCTGCAGTGCTGGGATGCCTGGGAAAACAAGCTGAATCAGCCCACTCCTGGCAGCTATGCTACTGATGTCTCAGACAGAGATGCTTAAAAAAGCAGTTGATGAAAACACTACCTTCCTCTTCTGAAGGCGGCTGCTGCGCTTGCATGCAGCTGTTCTTTCTAATGCATGGATTTAAGCTGCAAAGAGTAATTTTTGCTGGCACATCATGAAAACTGAAGTGGCACTAAAGACAGACGATAGGTTCTCAAAGACATGTGAGCCAAGGAATATTTCACCTTTGCTGGCCCCAGGAATGTTTTTTGAGGAACGTAGCATATAGCTGATGATTACTGAGAGCTTTTTTGCTTGTAAGATGGAACAGATTTCTTCCTGCAAATTCTTTTTTTTTTCATACCCCACTGTAAGTAATTTACACCTTGGCTGGATTTCTAAGTCTGATTTTTGTTGCTGCTGTTGTGGGAACAGAATTCTCAGCCATATGGCATGACATCTTCATTTCTACGTGACAGTAAACAGGATCCATTACTCAGTTTTTCAGTGGTGCAAACATTTACTTTTATGAAGGTTTTTCTTAGGGCAACTCTGTACTAAAGTAGAGAACAAAAAAAATACAATATGTAATGAGCAAACTCTCTCCAAAGGGCAATTTGCACTTTAAATGTTTAAAAGAATGCTTTGGTCTTTTGCGTAAATCCAGAGCTTGCCCATTACAGTGATATGTTTTTAATCTGGCTGAATTCAGCTTTTTTTCACTCAATATATTGCTATTTCTGTAATTCTTTGTTAACTGCTGAATCACTTAAATACCATGTGAAAAACCCAGTTCTTCCTTACAACTTCTTTGTTAAGCATCCTTTCACAAGGTGAGGGAAAATGACATTACTTTGACACATTTTACATTTGTTAAGAGTTTGAATGAAAAAAATATTTTAATAAATACTAAACATGAAAACAGTGCTAACTGTTACTATAAGGAAATGGAATTGTTATGGTTGTGAACTTTTTTCCCTCCTTTAAGCACAGTACTACTAACACAATTGATTAATACAACTTGCATTAGCTTAATACAAATACCTAAGACCAGTGCATGATAGGGCTGGAAAGTACGTTATTACTTGACTGAATACCTAATGCTGTGCTTCAGCTGAGTATGTTGACTGAATGCCACCAAAACTTGAAGACTAATTTACAGTTCTAATATTTGACAAGGCTTCATGTGTTATTGCTGTTTTGTAATATGTATACATAACATTATTAAAATAAAAGCAGTCTGCTTCTCAGTGATCAAATCTAATACATCATGAAACTGAGAAGGATTCCAGACTAAATCACTAAAGATCACAGAATGATTTAGGTTGGAAAAGACCTTTGAGATTGTCAAGATGAAAACTGGAGAAAATATGCACAGATTTATGGGGAGAAAACACTGCTCAATCTCATTTATATAAATGCAAACCACACTCCAAAAATGCAAGCATATAGAAATGGACTATCACAGCACTCCTGTGTTAAAACTAATCTTCACAATGAAATTTTCAGCACTTAGCAAGGAAAACCACCATCCTTGAAGACCACAAAACTTGGAAGAACCCCACACGTCTTCTCATGTTACTGCAATATATTCCTTTTATTTATTATTGTCTCAGAGGAAGAATGTTACAATGTAGTGTTGGAAGCAGCATTTACTTGGCAGCAGAGGACAAAGGATGCATACAAACACAGGCAGAAAAACAACTTTATACATAACCTCATATTCAGAACAAAAATAAAAGCCACCAAATTCACTACTGAGACTTATTTTTTTTACTTATGTAGGGGGTATTTTTAAGGATTCTTTGTCTAGAGAATGATGTAGCTTGATAAAAGCAAAGTACTTTGCAGAGAACAGAATATAAAGCTATTTCCAATACTACTCATGAAGATAGGTCTGAGGTAGAAAGGTGGTCACGGCTTTCCTCTTCTGTAAAATGTGGGCATTTTATTTCTCAAAATAACTACACTACTTATTTTTAATAGATGAAGCATTTATAGTATAGAGACCAGCATCTTCTCTTTCCACCTTGACAATTTTGCTCCACTCAGAAGTAATGTTTAGCATTTATATAGAGCTTTTCATACACTAAGCAAGCCCTACAACAACTTTGAGAGGTAAGTACTATCATCCCCATTTTACAGGTGGGAAAACAGAGGCAGAGTGGTTAAATAACTTGCCAAAGGGTTCAGAAAGAACTGGCACCAGAGCCAACATCAGAACATGGTCAGCGCTGTGCCCAAATGACTCTGAGCAGCAACAGTCCAGAAGTGAATACTGTGGGTGCAGGACAGTCTAGCTGGCACCACTTCACAAAAACACTAGAAATTTCTGACCTGCTGTCTTAAACGTGCTCTAGCATTTTTCAGTAGTAGCAGAGAATTTACAACTCTTCCAATACCATTTTGAGATTATTATTTTTCTTCTGTTCAGTAATAATTAAGAACAACACAGTTTTGTTTCTCTCTACTATATATGAAATATATTGCATGCAGTTTTACCAATTAAAGGTATGTCCTGAAATTAAAGCAATTGTCCATGCAGCATTGTAAACTCTTTGAATACATTAAAATATCTTATGATAATTTTAAAACTAGAGCTCAGCTGATCAGTGACATAACTTTCCCGTAATCATCCTTACTTAAAGTACATAAATAAATGATTTCAAAGATAAAGATGAGTTGCAAGACTACAATGCCAAATGATATCTAAGTGCATTGCAGTTTTGAAGAGAATGTTGTGTCGCTAATAGTATTGGAAAGGGCTTTCTAATTGTCTCTTCATTTCCAAGAGGCAGACAAGAAGGGGAACTCACTGAAATGAGCTTTACTTCACAGACTGTAAATTCCAAAACTTGAAGCAAGTTTGGCACAGCAGGGAACAGCAAAGCTTTGTCTCTGAACAAAGTTGGGAGAGACTACACTAACTTAGACCTTACTAAAAACAGTTTAAGCTATCATCTAAGTCCTCTTTTTAGCTATCTCCTGATTCAAAGTAAAGTAAGGCTTAAAAAAAAAGAACCCTCCAAACGGAGTGTGTTGGCTGGAAATAACTAAAAGAAAGTTAAGAATACCATTTTGGTGCATGAGGATGATGATTATGACTCAAAATGAGAGTTTACTTTGTCTAATAGACTTAAAATACTGTAGCTTGCACCCAATGGCAATTTTTGTTAATCAGTAACAATAATACAGATTATGGGAACTTCATATGCCAATCCTGAAAATAATTCAAGGGTATTCTGAAATTTGTGTGGTCAGATGGTTAGCATATAAATAATCAGTACAGAATATTAAATGTATGAGAATATAACTAAGGGTATTTTACAATGTAAAAGCAATGAGCTGAAAGGAATGTATAAATGTAACATTTTGCTCCAAACTCCTTATGCAGTTCTCTTTACGATTATCAAAAAGAACGTATATAAAGCCCCTGCCCCTTTTCCCCCGGCTGTATATTTATACAAATCAGTGACAAATACTCCACTGCTCATTAATTTACAGTTGCATAGAAAGGGAAGAAGAAGAAGGAGGGGAAAGAAAAAAAAACCAAAAAAACAATACTATAAAAACAACATCCTCGTCTTTGGGTATTCAGTGTTTTAGTATTTCAAGTAGAACACGCAGTCAGAGCAACAGCATGTCCCAGGGTCCCATGCAGTCTTCTGATGAAGTGGAACTCAGGATTGGTGGTCTGTAGAAAAGGGCTGTACTGCACGTCAGGAAGCACTGGTCGCTGTCCAAATGAACACTTTACATTGCCTGTCATGATGAGAAATAACTATGTCAGTACCATGTTAACACACACACAGAACGCTCTAACTGCTCTGGGCTTGGCTCAGTTAAGGACTCTGGTATCATTTTACAAAATCCCTGTATTTTAAAAATTGAGCTGTATTGGCCCAAGACTCAGCGAGTCACTGAGGGATGTTGTTAAAAGAAACCTAGTTTTACTATACTGCAGTGTTTAAAATTCTTGTTGAGTAAGGCCCAGAGGATGTTAGTCTACAGAACAGTAAATATGACTTATAGACTTCTCCATGTTCTGAACCCATGGAAAAAACTGTTTAGGCAAACTACTGTCCTATCTGAAGCCTAAGTGGTAAAAATAGAGAGTATACAGTCTGGATTTTGACTCAGCCCTTTCACTTGTGAAGCTTGTTTCCAGGCTCCTCTTTCAGGATTCTGTTCCTGAACAGACAAATGAGCCTTCTCTAATGGTTCTGGAAGGGTAAGTTTGCAGTGACACCATTTGGGAATCATCCTGTATTTAAAGGAAAAAAAAACAATAATCACATGCTTTTTCAGGAAGATTTGTGTTTTTCACTGATAACACTGAAAGCTATCTCCAGGCCTGCTTAGAGGAAGGATTTCTGAAAAATGCTAGTTTCACTAATTTAACTTATCAAGAGACTGAAACACAAAGTCTGAGTTGACTGAATTTAATGCAGGGCATGATTCATTCCATTCTCTTTAGAAATTCCTGTCTGGGAAGACAGTCCAACTATCCCAGATACTGCAATCCAAGAAAGTGTTTGCACAGCAATATTTCTGAATTTTTAGATATTCATTTTGGGGAAGTCTGACGTTGCAAACTGTAGATTAATGGACAGGATGAAGAAATTTGGGGGAATAAATAGACTCTTTCCCTACCACTTAATTCTTCTGAAGTCTCACATAGCAATTTGTGGTAGTCTTTAAAACTTATTTAACAATGAAACTTTCAAAGAACTCTGCAATGACACAAGATAATATCATTCCTTATTTGTCATACGTGGGCTCCAATATCAACTTAATCCTACAGCAAGTGTTTTTCTTATTTCTGTTACTTTCACGAAAAAAATTAACTGATCATTCATACCAGTTAGATTTTCAAAAACAAGTATCTAAATAACAGATTGTTTTCCACATTTTTGTGAACTCTGAGAGTAGCTAAATTTCTGTTTTGAGTTTGTAAAGTGGTTGTCTGTTGGGAGAAGACAGCTTAATCCAATGTCTAAGATGGTGTGTGGCTCTTGGTCATTGTGCCCTGGGGTCCATGGCACCCAAAATGGAGCTACGGGCATCAGGGCACATGGAAACCTTTGTAAGAACCAGCTTTGATCTTGCAAGCTGATGCTGGCTTGAAACTAATTTGCCTTCATAGATGCAAGTTGATTCCATCTGGTCAACATCCCAGAACTGCACATCATAGTACCTTTGGCAATGCCTGAACGAGCAGGAATTTTCTATTAACTGGGATATTTCAGAATCTAGTCTTCCTGTTATGTTGGTCTAGCTTCCAAATAGACTTCTAGGGAAAAATACAGAAAAATCTCCAGGCACTTTGCTTTAATGGAACTTATCAACTTGCTTTACTTTGCTTCCAATGACTATACAAGTATGTAAACATGTCTCATACCTGTGGTCTGCCAGTGAAACTTGCTGCAAATAGAAAAAACAAAAGAACTTTAGAAATTTACATAATTCTGCATCTTGCCAGTTTAAAAATAAAGCCAGTATTAGCAAAATATGTACTATAGAAGAACAGAAAGAGTCTTTAAAAAAAATATGCATTCAACTGGAAGTGTGTTGTAATGGTCTGTACGTAACTTCCTTCACAAATTTACCTTTCTCTTAAGAAATGTATAGCATTATGAATATATAGATGTTATGAATTGTTCCTTTTCATTACTTGCGACCATATAGACCTATATATAAAGTGGTGTATTATAATATCATCTGTTCAAAATGCTCTGTTCTGGAACTCATTCTTGCACAGACAAGACTGCTGCACTGTGTTGCACACCTGCCTAGTTCTGATGACCGATCTTATAAATAAGGAAGGAAAAGAGGCATTATAAGCATAATCAAAGGACCTAGGAAGCAAAAAAACCAACGCCAAACTGCACCATTAAGAGCAGCGCTGGCCTTACTATATGAATAATTGATTCATAAGGGATATTTGGAGTAAGTAGAAATACCAATTTCAAGATGAATTATAACCTGAAACCCATAAAACCAAATATAGCAAATAACAAGATTGGCTCTATTATACAGTCAAGATGGGATAAAAATAATCTATGTAAGGCTCAGATGCTAGTAATTCTTTAATGAAAGCTGCAGCCAAAGTAGGAGAGACTAGTAGGTATGAGGTTGTGAAAAAACACAGCTTTTTTCCTTTTTTTTTTTTTTTTTTTTAATAAATGGACATGATATGTTGAAAATGAACGCTGTTCCAATAAAATTTAGCTTGAGTACCATTAAAAAAGGGTAAGGATATTAGTTTTTAAGGTTAGGAATACAATGATGCTCTTGAAACACACTGCCTAGGGAGTCTGTGGAGTCTGCGTCTTTGGAAGTTTTACAGAACAGGTTAGACAATTGTCTGTCCAGAAAGACAGATCCCTCTCAAAACAGCCACAGGAAAAGATGATGGACCTTCCTTAGCAAAACTCATGGAGTTTAATGCACTCTGTTGGGAAGGCCAGACTAAAATCCTCATTCCAGGCTTCTAAAACAGTATATGAATCTTACATAGTTAAATGTACTCCTAGTAAATCTCCCAAGTGAGTGATGTTATAGAATGACTGAAGAAGAGCAAATGTAAGTAGTACCTACTAACTGGGGCATGGTGTTTTGGTTTCATTTCTACAGCAGCATGACAATGACAAAGGGAAAAATCACATGAAATTTGGAACTGACTTCTAATCTTAAATGCTCAGATACACTTCACAATATGAAAGTACGTGGGGCCATGGTTTTGACTTGCAGTCCCCTCCTGCCCCATTCAGGGTATTGTTTCATGGATGTTAAGTTTATTGTATTTTTTTTCTCCATGTTTCCTGATTGCAGAGAATAGCCATCATTATCAAGCTTGCCCTGACACAGGGCAATTTGCTTTAAATTCATTTGGGCCAAATGACCAGGTAGCCGTATACATGCAAGACAGGAATTTGCAAAACCAAGAATTGATACTGGAGTTGCATTTACTACTGATTTGTATACACACACACGCCCTTCAGTTGTGTTGAGTAGTCCCACTAGCTGTTGACTTCAAGAAGAGATGCTCCTTAGAATCAAATCCTTAATTTGCAAAAAGATGGGCTCTGAACTGTTGAACTCAATGAAAAATCTCAAAGGACAGCTGAAATGACCTTTTTTGCTACATCCTAATTTGCTTTCTCAAAACGCGCAAAGTGCATCTTCTGTGATTCTTCACAGCCAAGCAATGTACATCAAGGGATAAAAGGGGTATTTTAACAGGGTTCATCAAGTTTATGAAATACAACAGAGTTCACCCTCAGTGCTTCCAAAAGGACTGGGCATAAACACCCTCCCTCTCACTTGTGCCTTTCAAAACTGACCATCATTATTACATTTCATTTGAAAGAACTGTTGCAAGTTTAAGAACGTATTGAAGTTTTCCCTACGGTTTTTCTAAGGCAAAAAAGCTGAAAGTGAAGATATATATGTATGCATGTATTTGAAAAAAACAATCCACATGAATAACACAATCCCTACAAAATACTGCTGGAACCAGAGAGATGGCTCCTCACTCCTGCGAGTGCAGTAACGCTCTAAAGGAGCAGGATCAGTGGAAATGTAGGTCAGCTGATACAAGCCATGCACAGGAAACTAATTGGTTTTCCTTTTGAATTCTCTTTAACAGACACTGAATAAAGTAACACCTTTCAATGCATTTAAGCATGGAAAGGTGTTATGTGCTGCATTAACAGTTATTTCCTCTGGTCAATTAGTTTAATAACTAGTTTAATAACTTGTTCAGGCAGTCAGGATTAGGCTACGGTCCCTCCTGTTGCCCAAGGCCTTTTTTTCCATGTTTTATTAGACAAACAGCATTCAGAATTTCTGAATCTGCATTCACTTAAGTTTACATAAGGTTTGTACCAGCAACTAATGGGATTCTAGGTCTCTTTTACCTTATGTGGGCACAGCCGAAAATTCTGTATGGAGCTATAGGCTTTTTTTACAGTGAATCACTTCCACTTAAAACATGAGAACATTTGTTTGTTTACCTTCACAAATAGTGCCTATTGAGGAACTTTAAAGAACAGAATTATGTGGCTCGCATATCTTGACAAGAAATCTCATCAGAGTGAAGATTTTTTTCCTAGTCAATACCACAAGAATTATATTTTTTCTTCAAAAGACTGCCTCAAATTCAATAGTATTCTCAGAGATGTATTTTGTTACACTTACAGCAGCAAGCTGGAAATGTGCTGTTGATTTGCTCCATAACATCTGTTAGATCTGTGTTGGTATCATGAGGTGGAACTAACAAGTCATCTGCAGATATGACAACAAAAAAGAGCAATGAAGTTAGTAATGAGAGGAGACAAAAAAAAATTAAAAAAAAGACAACACTCTGAAAGGCATTCTCATCCAAACTCCTAGTTAAATCCTCCTTTATATTTCACGGAAAACCACTATCTGAAACCTTTTTAACTTAATGTGCAGGAACCGTCATTGATAATTGCCAGCCTTGGGAAAGGAGGTGAAAGTTATATTATTGATTTGCAGCAGAACTCATTTCTCTTTTATTAAAGCTTAACAATTGTACCCAAGATTTAACTAGAAGAAATTGCCAAGAAGGAGCAGTATACAAGAATTTACAGTTAAAATAAATAAAAGGTTTACAAGATGAGGGAATTATACTCCGTAGCTACTCAATTAAAATTCTGTTCCATTTTCAGATGATTTGTCATGTAACTTTCAGACCAAATACACCATTCTTTTTTGGGGCGGGGAAGAAGATTTATCTTTTAGATGGGCTTTATTCAATATGCACCAGCAATTTCAGTAGTGTTAAAATCTTTCTTGCCATTTTTTATTTAAATGCTGCTTAAAATTAGCCAAGGGAATGGTTACGGAATACAACTGGCTCTGTTCTTGGCAGTGTTATTAGACAGCATCTCTCATAAATCTACCATTGGATTAAATGAGACTTGAAGAAGTTCCACGTTTTTCCAGATAAATGAAAGTAAAAACACATGCCAACCCTGAATAAAAACTTTTCAGTATGCAAGAGATGCTGGCGAAGGGTCTGGAGCACAAGTTTTATGAGGAGCGGCTGAGGGAACTGGGGTTGTTTAGCCTGGAGAAGAGGAGGCTCAGGGGAGACCTTGTTGCTCTCTACAACTACCTGACAGGAGGCTGTAGCGAGGTGGGGATCGGTCTCTTCTCCCAAGTAACCAGTGACAGGACAAGACGAAATGGCCTCAGGTTGTGCCAGGGGAGGTTTAGATTGGATATTAGGAAAAATTTATTCACTGAAAGGCTGGTCAAGCATTGGACAGCTGAGTCGCCATCCCTGGAGGTATTTAGAAGATGCGTAGATGTGGCACTTAGGGACATGGTTTGGTGGTGGACTTGGCAGGGCTAGGTTAATGGTTGGACTCAATGATCTTAAGGTCTTTTCCAACCTAAATGATTCCATGAATATTCTTCCTGTTTTCCACAGAAATAAAATCATTTGCAATCTATAACACAAAGGCTTGAAAACAAAAAGAGGGAGGAAATTGCACATAAGATAATTTAAGAAAAATCTTTCATTTTTTCCCCTAATTTAGAGCATTCAATGGTCTGTAGTTATTTTTGCTAACTCCCAGTGGAATTAATGAGTTCTGATATTGGAGAATTTAAAACAGTCTTTCAAGGGAGAAATACCTTTATGTGCAGAGGCTGTACACTTAAATACACAAGAATTCCTAGAGATGGGAAGCCTTTGAGGAGTGGGATCATCAAAATATCAGGATAAGCAGAGGATACACAAGATTTTTTAAAAGCAGATACCAGAAGCTTCTATTACATGGTTTATACATTTGGTCCTGCATCTGACAGATTACCTGGGTGCACACATGTAGGAGAAACAGCTGCTGAACATTTCAATTCAATGAAATCTGGTTCCCTCTTCAGTGAGGATGGATTTGCCCAGTAAATTCACTTGCTCAAAACAGACAGGACCAAGAAGTCTATTGATAGCAATCCACTATTCAGTCATGTGGATTCTTATGATACCACAGCTGTTTGCAAGTGTGGGGAAGCAACAGCTCCAGCTGCAGTTAAGTCTTGTTCCCAGCAGCAGCACAAAGATCAGTTCCTTTTTATTGATAAACCTTTTCAGAAAGATGCCAACAAACCTATTCAGTAGTCACCTACAGACCCACACAGCATGTTATCTGATCAAAACACTTACCTGTCTGATGAAACTGTGAGCTTGTCTCTTGCTCGAGCGGGTAGCCGAGGACAGAGTGCTGGGGTGAAGCACAGGGGGAGGCACCATTAACCCGGGAGTCCGACTCAGGCTACATTAATGACAATAATATCCCAATTTAGATAAACTGTATCTACAGAATCTAAGCGTAGACTTGTATGCAGTCATCCTGCTCCTTTCCTTTTTTATGTGTTCTTTCTTGTTTGTTCTCCAAACGAACTAAAGTTGGCTTAGGTCTATGTAACTGTTGGGGGAAAAAAAAACCAAACCAACAATTTGTTGAAAGAAAATTCAGACTTAAGTGTAACTCTTATGAGACACCAGTTGATGGTTGTCCTGGTTTCACCTGGGATGGAGTTAACTTTCTTCTTAGTAGCTAGTACAGCGCTGTGTTTTGGCTCTGATGTGAGAACAATGTTGATA
>JAVJGI010000062.1:41519831-41541436 GCA_035590275.1 Ibycter americanus | reverse complement strand
CCATGGGACGTCATGCTGAGTATATAAGCTGGGGGAAGCAGAAGGAAGGGGGGGGGGGACACATTCAGCATCATGGCATTTTTCTATCCAAGTAACCATTATGTGTGATGGAGCCCGACTTTCCTGGGGATGGTTGAACCCCTGCCTGCCCGTAGGAAGCAGTGAATGAATTCCTTGTTTTGCTTTGCTTGCATGTGCAGCTTTTGCTTTACCTATTAAACTGTTTTTCTCTCTACCCACGAGTTTTCTCACTTTTACTTTTCTGATCCTCTCCCCCATCCCACTGTGGGGGAGTGGGTGAGCGGCTGCGTGGGGCTTAGTCGCCAGCCGGGGTTAAACCACGACAAGGAGAAACAATCCCAGTCACAGAATCATCACAGATTGCCATCTTCACTTGATTTCTCACACAGGCAATACATATGTGAGCACAGATGAAGGCAGGCAGGAGGACTTGGTCATTAGGCAAATCAAATGCTGGATTTTAGGAACATGTTTTGACTCGATCCCACTCAGCACAGAAGTGGCAGACTTGTAGCGTTTCAAGAGAACGCTGGAGAAAAGCTGATAATTTGTCAGTGTTGACTCTGGGGTGAAATATTCCAGAGGGCTATATAGTCACGAGTGGCACACAGAAGGCGATGAAAGAATGATCATTCACTCTTAGATAATAAGGAAGCCTATGATGAAATGCTAGGTATAACATAAGATAAAGGTTGCAATTTTTCATACAAATTTTTGTATTCTATTTGCCTGTAGCTGTTTCGTCGCAAGGTGCAAGGAGGTTGGGTGGGGGTGTGGGTGTGTGGGCTGTGATGCTTAGAAGGTCACCGGCAGACAAGGCAGTTGATTGTTAATCTCTTAAACCCAGCATTGTGTGAGGACTCTTTCCTGTTATGCTGTTTATATTTATTCCTGGTGGTTGGGGTTTTTTTCCTGTATCTGGTGGTTATTCTTGTATCTGACAGGATAACTAGAGGATAGGTTGACAGATTTGGTAAGGACATTTCTTCCTAGGTGAACCATTGGTAATGGAAAAAAAGTAAAATTTTCTTTGTAGAGAAAGCTTAAATATGCCAAATGCAAACGTTTCACATTTTTACCATGTTTCTGATTAAAAGAGGAAAAATTTTGCTGCGGCTGGAGACACAGTACGCAATGCTTTCTCATCGGGAAGTCATCAGTAGCTCTCAGGTTAAGGCTCAAGCTGAAGTTTTCCACCATTTCTTCCTAAGGCAAATTTCTCAAAGTGCCTTTCCTTTTGATTTTCTCCTGTAACATGGCCTCAGTAGCTGATTTTGCAATCAATGAAGCTTCCCAAGATGTGAGCAACGAAAGTAAGTATACTAGTTTTTTTAAAAAACTAATATCTTTGTAGAAAACATGAAGCAGATTAGTTACTAAAACACTCTTCTATTTTTCTGCTGAGAGTAAATGAAAGAAAACCTATTTCTTACAATATTTCTTTTCAAACCACATTATTTAAGAATGTAGAAGACGCATTTTTGCAATGATCCTTATATTTCTGCAAGAATCAAAACTATAATTCCTTGCTCTCAAAAAAGCTTTAGTGTTTTAAACCAGGAGTAGAGAGATAATCTATCATTTCATACAGAACAGACAGAATAGTAAAGCCTACTGAAATTATCTTGAGGTTTGTATATAAGAATTGTCATGGTAAATATGCTTTGCAATACTGAAAGGCATGATGACATCTTTTTTTAAGGAGGGAGAAAATTTGCTAAATTTCTGTATTTTTAGAATGTTGACATATGGGTAGGCAGAGGATAGTAACTGCTCTAGCAGGCATATCAGTCTCAAAGACAGACATGTCTGGTGAAGAACACGAGCATTTTTTTGCTTTATTTCAACTCAAGTTTTTCAATACTCTTGAGGTACTAGCTATGAATGTGTATAAAGTCCCACAGAACATAAACTACAAATGTGCATCATAAATATGTCATAAATGCAATTTGCAACAATAATTACTGAACCTGGGGAAAAAACAAAGAACTAAAAGATTCCTGTTACCTGATTTGAAAACTCAGTAAGTGAATTTCTACTACACATTAATTCACATTTGTTCTATTTATTTTTCTTTCATAGGGATGAGGTAATAAACATACAAAAACATTTAATGAAAATGTCCTATGGTCTGATGGCTTATTATGGAAGTTCTCAATGCCAGTCATTATTATGCCCTGGTTTACATTTTTCATAATGTCATGCTACATTGTAAGTACCTGGAATTAATTTTTTTTTTTCTGGCAGAATTCTGCCTAAGGATGGATTTTCAGGGGAAAATCTCAGCTTCAAGAATTCTGATACTTGTAGGAATGAGACTAAAGAAAAATGCAATGTTTTTCCCTTAGAAAAAGTTCTGATGATAATGAACTGCGTGGCGATGGTACAAAACCTCAGTAACTGGCATAGGATATTGGACTATGAATGTGAGAAGAGGGCTGAGAGCCTAATGATATCTGAAGTTCAATAAAGAAGTTGTTGGACAAGCACAATGGAAATTGAAGAAAAAGCTTGGGTACGTGGCCACAGGGAGAGAATCTGCGAGTAGACAGGGACTTGACTCTAAATGAGAGGAAAGGGAGAACCTTGCCAAGGTCAGACTGAAAAGGAAGCAACAGAAATAGTCATGATCAAAGAAAATAAAAAAAGTTAAAGGCCACTGCAGCACGTTTCTTTCTTTAAATTGCAATGGAACCCAGAACCTACAACCTCTGGGGTTAGAAAATATAAATGAAGGTAGGTGGCAAAGTGCTTCCTTCCCAAGTCGACCATGGATGATTGTAACCTACTGCAAACATGGGTGACTACTCTATTAATTGATATGGCAAAGGTCTGAGTGGTGTATCAGTGATTCCAAATGTGCTGCTTATTTCCTTTTTTTTTTTTTTTTCTTTTTCCAACTTTAAAGCCCGGTAAAGGCTTTATTTATTAACTTAAATTACATAATTACATAATACTTACTTTTCTACAGGAACTCTGCTTGATTCAGTGACAGAATCATCTACAAGACTGTGAAGGAGGTTCTTGTTCAAAAGACGAAATATTTTTCATTTCAGTAAATAGAAGGGAATTGAACAAACAACTGTATGAACTCTGAAAGTGCTCTCAACAAAAAGACAAGAATGCTGCCTTAAAAAGATGTGTTTTACGGTAAGCAAGTTTTCTTAAATTTCAGAGGTGTTCTTTAACTGGGTGTTGCAAATTTTCTATGTGTTTATCTTGAGACTTAAATACTGTGCAATAAATAAGTCTTGGAAGTCAAATTATTGTGCAGCAAGTTGGAAAAAAAATTAAGAGCCTACCTTTAAAAAGCCTGACTATGCTGTAGAAAACAGTAGTCTGGCTGTGTCATTAAAGATTATATCATAAACCATGTGGACCATCTACAAGAAGATCTAAAAATCTAGTTCTCCTCTAATCCTTACCAGGTTATAGCACATTCTTCTGTTCCTTCTTCATTCCAAGACAAATGCATCTTGACAGAAATTATGTCTTCTTTTCCTTCTGCATTACTTGGCTGTCCCTTACTGAGGACAGGCTAGAGTGTTTTTAATGCGTGTATGAAGAATGGCAAAAAGTAGCTTATTTACAGGAACAGCTATGATGGACACTTTCCTGCTTGTGTTTGAAACTGATTAAGACAGTGGTAATTTCAAATTCATCTCATTTACTCAGGATATTGAAAAGACCTGAAAAAAAATAATTTAAAAACCTGCCAGACATAAGGGAAAGCTGATTGGTTTTTTGCTGCATCATAGTTATCTAGGATATATTATTTATGCTATTTTATTTGCTAGATGGTCATATTTAGAAGGATGTTTGTTTTACAGGGCTTCAGCTGTTACCAGGTTGGTATAGAATTGGATGTAGATGAACATGAAAACGGTCATCACAAACTTCATGAGCAGCAAAGAGGGTCATATCTCCATATATCCAGAGACAACATGCAGTTGGCTAAACTCGATCCATCATAAGAATCTTTATAGTGTTACAAAAATAAAATATGGTTCTGAACTATAGCTCTAACAGTTCACATAGCAGTTATTATGTTGGTCTCTGAAATCTTTTTGAGAGCTTTAATCATGAAGGAACCGCTAAAATTTTCTTTTTTTTTTTTTTTAATTAATACAACAAACCCAACAGTTAAACCAACCTGTGCCATGAAGAATAGAATGAATAAAGCCAGATTTCCTAAGCATTTTGGCTCCACATCCCACTGATCCTACTGTACCAACTATGATTTCCCTGTGCTTTCCTGTGATGGTTTTCTCCACTTGTCTGCCACACTGCCAGGTCATCATCACGTCCACAGATCTTGCTGCATTTCTCTGAGCTTGCTCACACATCCTCCGACCACACCAGCTGGCAGAATCCACCATGCCTGCCTCAGAGCGGCACAGGCTGACCAGCTGACCCTGCTGCCAGAAGGAGTGGATGGCAGCCGAGGTCTGCCTCGCCTCTCCTCAATGGGAACACTTGCTTTTTTCTCCTCTACTGAAAAACTGATTTTCACCTTTTTTTTTTTTAAATCCCTGAGATTCTTATCTTCCTGTCAAGCTTGGTTGACATTACCCATCAGTTTAGAAAGGTAATATGACAGCACAGACAGGAAGTTGAACAGGCAGATGAGTACACAAAGGTAATGCAATAACAATAAACTGTGCTTCCTTGGAAAACAAGCCTAAAAATTATAGTCCTATGACAGCAAAGCTGTAATTTATCTTCAACAGTAGCTAAAGAGGAAACTGGAGGGTCTACTGCTTTTTTGAAAGCTATTTCTAGGGATATTAGTGACTGATTGCACTTTGCATTATAACAGCTGGGTGTCTTAATTTGTTATGTCAAGTGTTTGTTAGCTCTTTAATTATGACACCATGCTCCACAATGTGATGTTCTTATATATATTTTTATGTTATACACTGTATAACTGCAGTTCCCTATGCTCCCTGCGATCTTCCCAAAACTGTCATGACATCTTATGGGGTAATCTATAATCAGTTAATAATTACTCAATAAACAAAACAAACTTGAAAGATTAAAGCATGCAAGGTCTCCTGTTTTTTTTTTTTAAAAACTCAACAATCTAGCCCTTGTGGTGATGCATAATATATGCAGTTCTGAAAATACAGAATCAAGTCTGGTAAATCCCTGAGCTACTAGACACTGCTTTATGCTTGGAGGATTTATGCAAACACTGTGTGAGATGGAGAAGGGAACTGAAAGGAGAAGAGATACAGGAGGGAGTATGGCAGAATTTCACAATATTCTGTAAGGAAACGTCAGCTTTAATGCTTCTACCCTTGGAAGCTGTAAGGGACTGTTCTGAATGTCATACCTGGGTGCAAGCCCTTCCTCTAGCTCAAACATTACCATCTCCATGGTATGTGAACGCATCCGTGTGTTGAGGATACACGACTTTAGCCCAGGGGTAAGCTGATGCATTCTGTATGCCTGCCTGTAAACACATCATAAGGCAACCCAAGGGCAGCTGCAGTCACCACACAGATGTATAGCACCATTAATTACATCTGCTTTTACAGTAACACCAGCTGACTTTGCTGTTCTTCCTCATGTGCATGCCTCTACTGAGTCTGAAGTCATCTCAGAACAAAGTCTAAGTAACTCCTAGAGCAGGGCAGGATGCATCCTGTATCCAGATCATATAGAAAAGTGAAACAAGGTAAAGCAGCAGACTAGATTTTGCCAGCATACATCCACACATCTACCAACACACAAGTATAAATGTTGCTCAATATCTCCCAATCATTTTTGAGACAGTACAATCCAATCTGGGGACATGAATGCTGGGTCTGATGTCTGCAGGCACTATTTTCTCCTGTTCCAACTCTCCCTTACACAGGCTTTCTTCTACTACTTGCCCAGTGCTAGTATTATTTCAGATTGCAATTAAGACACTTCAATATAAGGGATCCTATCTGGTTTTTTTGTATTTTGGTTTATACCGTTGCAATCAGTAACATTTATTTCCTTTTCTGTTCTCCTTGACACAAGTTATTGTTTCTCTATTTCAAGGAGAAACTCTGCGAAACTATGTTATCGTCATATTTAAAAACACGATAGTCTAGATAGCAAGATCTAATAAAAAGAGAGTTCTTAGCTCAAGATGTGACCACTTCTTTCAGCAAAAGTAAAAAAAATAAAAATAATAATAATAAAAAAATTAATTGATCCAAATATTGCATTATCAGCTTTCAGCAATACCAAAGCAGTTCATGGGTGATTTGATTTACAGAGGGCAGGAGAAAGAGGGAAGAAGCCTGAATAACACTTGAGAAAGAGCTGTTCATTATAATTTAAGCAAGAAAAAAATGAGAGAAGGTTGTTAGAGGCTGACTTTTCTCTTAAATATTATCATGTCCCTGGTGAGGTCTTTAGTTATTTGAGTGGGCAGTTATTTAATTGTTACACACAAGCACAGTAGATTTTTGTCTCACTAAAGAAAGATGCACAACTGGATAAATATGTATTTATGTATGCTTCAGATCTTCTTAAAATAGCTTCACTGCCCGCCTGTTCACACAATTCTGTTTATTGACTTAAATGTATTATACAGAGAATAGAAAATCTAAGCAGGGAAAAAAGTAATTCTGGGTGGCTTTCTTACTAGCAAAGAAAGTGATCGCATTGAAGACGTAATTCAGTTCAATGGTCAATTTTGATGCCCGTTTTTGTCAGTACTTGAATCCAAGGAACAGATTTGTTGAGAGAACACTGAGCTGTTTTAAATAAAGTTTAAAGAATTATGAATGCTAGTGTATAGAGGAAAAGTGGATGGGTGGAATATTAAAAAATAGTAAAGAACATCCAACAGATCATAAATAGATGTCAAAACAAATTGATACAGTTGTTAAAAAAAACACAAACAACTCACAAAGATCAAAGAGTAGTTTCACAAAAAAATGCAATAAGAAATAAGGGACAAAAGCTTTGTAAGTATTTAGGGCAAATGGGAAATGAGAGGACAAAGTAGAAAGAAATGTGACTAAATGGGAACCTAAAAAGTCCATAGACATTGTGCTATAAAATCACTACTTTGGAAGGTCATGACACAGCCTTTACATTATTTCAGGCACTCTGATGTAACAAGCTTCCAAAAAATGATAATTATGCCACAGATACAGAGGGCAGAAACTAAGTCCCAGCAGATGTTCAGGCTGAGTGGTATACAGTGTGGAAGCACCCACGTTTCTGCCATGACACATGAGCATCATGGATCTGAGCCAATCTGCACCAACTGATCTTGGACCCAATACCTTCTCTCTGTATAAACAGCATAGACCTACCTAGTCCAATCTTTATGTAAACATACAAACAAAACAAAACAAAACAAAACAAAACAAACAAAACAAAACAAAAAAACCCAATCTGCTTCTCCTCTTTGGAAATGGCATTCTCATTCTTCCTTAATTCACAGATTTTTCTGCCCAGTATTCTTTCCTTTTCTGTTGTTCATGGCTCACCTGCTTCCCGTTTCTTCTTTTCACTGCTGAAAATCTGAATTTTGCCATCTTCCTTCATTCCTGCAGTTCTAATATATAGCATCACATAAAATTTGCATAACTCACTGATCTTCTTAGAATTTTTTCAGTGTGGATTTGGATCTGTCTTTTAGGCATCCTGAAGTTTGCTGACATTCACATTTAAAGGATTTGTATAAGTGCAGCATTAGTCAAGTCATCCCTTCCATCTGAACTTCTTTTTTTGAAGTGGAACATCTACTTCTTACTTAGTGTTCTTTAGTGTTCCTTACGCTTCAAGACTGATTATCTTCTGCTGTGTATGTTCCAATACAGGATCCACAAAGATGAATGCAACTTAATGTGCATATTTGTTGATGAAGACAAACAGGAGGCATGTACTTCTACCTACCAAGTGTCACTGCAACGTGGCCAATGTAAGTTGGTACTAGTACTGGTACTAATTGAAATAATTTTTGCATACAATTCTGTGCAGAGATACAGGAACATAAAAGCTCTACAAACTTTACCAGTCTCTGATGTAAAACAAACACTTAAATGTTTAATCAACTGCTCAAGAAAAATCAAGTAAATTTAAAGCATCAGCAGAGGAATTTTCAATTCCTGGGCCAATTAATAGGTTTCTTTCAGCTATATATATCCATGACTATATTAGAGACATACAGTATTTTTAATTTTAATATAGTGTTTCTCACATTTATAATCAGACTAAATATAACTGAATGCAACATGAAGACACTAGATCAAAATGTACTTCCCCTTAACAAATTCTTACTACAACCAGGCTGGCAAATATATCAGAACAGGAATTCCTGAAATAGAGTATTGAAAATGATTGGCCAAAGTAGCCCGTTTCTCAGGCAAACCTGCTCTGAGACTGATATAATCGTGAAGAGGATATGAGAAATAAGGAAATAACTTCTATTTCCACATCTGTGTTCTAGCCCAGAATCAAATACATTATAGAATTTGATGGAATAATTAATGTATTTTTTTGAAAACCATTTGGGATCTAATTCATATATTATGCATACACATTTTGTACATTTTGTGCATGTATGCATACCTTACAGACGCATGATGCTACCTCCACAATTTAGTCTGTGGAGCTGTATTCACTAAAAAATTGCCTTGATGCCTCTTCTGATTTCTGATCTAACATATTTGAAAACCCCTGTGTCCAAAAATAAATAAGAAGAGATTTTCAGCTGCACGTACTGCAAAGTTAATTAGTAAATATTATCAAATGAAAGTCTCTGTCATGCAGTAGCAAACTAGTCTGGATTTCAGGTGTTCTGCATGTTTTGCAAAAGCTTTACCAGTAGCATTCCTTCAATATAAGTTTATCAGGGGGTTCCACAGTCAAAAGGAACAATCACTTTGTTTAAAATATACTCCCTTGTTCAGCAGTGAAATGACAACAGGACTTGAAAAAGTAGTGGGCAAAAAATGTAACAAACAGCACTTAACACTGATGTAAAAAGTAATATGAGATGCAAAAGATATAAAATGAAATTTACTTCATGGGGAAATAAGTAGGGGTTTTTGAACTATTTTGGAATAAAAAAGGAATTGAAGAGTGACATAGCCCACTTGCTCATAGATACAGACAGAAAAAATACTGATAATACAAAAGTGCACAAAATATTTTTTTCTCTCCATTTGAATAGAAGAATGAAGGTGTAACTATATCACATAAAGATGAAGACATAATTTCCATCCTATTAGCATCTAAGGAGGATGTTGAAACATCTATAAGCAGGTTAAAGTATCAAAAGACTTGGGTAGTCTAGGTTCAAGAATTCTAATGAAGCAGGCTGTGAAAATCTCTGACTTCCTTATGTTAATTTGTGCTTAAGTGTGAGACGCTCTATTTGTAATGCTGAAAAACAGTAAGCAAGATAACACTTGCACCAGTATGAGACAGGTAGCTGGATGTCAATCCAGAGACAAAGAAAATAATAAGTTTACAAAGCATGTACTTGAATTTACAGCTTGAAAAATATATGTACTATCCATTTGGGTCAACAAGCGTTTATGGAAAAGTAGGTCTTGTGAAACAAAACGTTTCATTTTTTAACATGGAAACAAGCAGCTTGGCTGAGAAAGATGGCTTCCTTTGCCAGCAACGCTAACTTAAGGAGTTGCCTCTGCTTCTCACTCTCAGCCTGTTGCAGAGCTGTTCCAGCATCCCAGCTGCTGTTCCAGCACAGCCTGCGGAGCTGCCGCGTGAACACAAGAGACTTTATCTACATCTGAACAGCTTGCCCCTCATTTTTACACTCTTCCACACTTCTTTCTCCAGTTCAATGATAGTTACATAAACCTTAATGAAAGGCATGGAGCTGCACGGTAAAGGTTAGCAATGAGAGACTGAAGGTGAAAATGTACGTTCCTATGAGCTGAAATTGCCACCAAAGCCTGCATTTCATGGAACTAACACCTAGCTGATCTACGGCAACAAATCATTGTTGTAAGGATTCATTATCAAATGGGGCTCTTCTAAGAATTTTTCCAGTCACTGGTACTAAGCCTGATGCTTTGCAACACTTTTTAATCAACAGTATGTGAATAAATACACAATCACATCTGATGTGTACAGCTTTAATCTGAATTATTTTTATGGTATTGAAATATAGGAAAGATGCAGGGGAGAGGTATAAAAGAGATTCAACTGGTGAAAAAATTACTGACAACTTAAGACAGGGAGCTCCATCTGCTGAACTCTTCAAAATAAAACTGATATACGACTTGATTGCATAAGACAGAAATATCAAATGCACAATATGTTGAGAAGTCATTCAAGCCATAGAGCTTAACAAGAGACAGAGAAAACTAATGGTTCTTACATTAATTGGTTCCATGTCTTAAGAGTCACTCTGTAAAGATGTTAGCAGCCACACTGTAAAAATGAAAGGCTCATGTTAATCTTACTCACATTAGATTTACACTAGTATTTGCTTCAGTGACTTTTATGGAATTGTCAACACTGGTGACAATTCTTAAAAAAAATGGTCTATAGAAGTTCCTGCTAAGCTGTTAAGCTCCTGCTATGGAGAAAAGATACAAAATGCAATCATAATTTGATGAACTGTTTTTCTTTTAAAGGAAAGATTGCTTCTAAATATGGAATGTAAGTGCACCTGTTATATACATGAGCAACCAAAGCACATGTAACCTTTTGCAGTATTACATAACTTTCTTAATAAAGCCAAAAGCATTTTAATATTTTACAATTTCCTATAATACTGGTAATTACTACAAAAAATTAAAAAGATGGATGCCTCTATAAAAGTTTGAAGTTTTCTTTGGTCAGAGCTGTACAGCTGTGTTTTTCTAACTTCCTGATTGACAGCAATTCCCATTCTCATGATCTCTCAATATGACCAAACTGTTGTAATTTGGTTTGGTAACGCTAACAAACAAAATCTCATGAGGCGGAGCCCTATTTTTCTGAATGATCAGCCCAACATAATTTCACGAGGAATCCTTATCAACAGATGCCTCTATGGGTCCTCTCAGCCCATCTGCACCGTTCCTTGCACTGCTGTGGTCCTCTCTGGACTCCATGCTGAGGACACGTAAAGAACAAACACAGAAGAAAATGAACCTAATAAAGGAGTAATTTTCACCAGATTAGGGTGTTACACCAGATCACAGAGGAGTTTCACTTGCTCAAGAGGTAAGCAGTAGGAGCATGTGGCTACAAGAAGGGAAACCAGTGGGGGAAACGAGGTGAAGGGAACTGGCTAGATCCCAGTTGGTCACAACAAGCTAGACTAGCCCAGCCAAGCCATTTAACTGCTATTTCTTACACATATGCTATCCAGCTTTCTCCTTCTCCCGCTCATGCAACCTGCCAAGCAATCTCTCTCTCAAGTTTGGTAACAGGCAACTTCTTGATCTGTCCAGCTTAGCTTCTGATCAGGTCAGCCATGGTTATGTGGTCACTGGACAGGAATATGTTACCAAGCTTACCACAGAAAAGAGTCTTATGTGGCTTCTGCCCTTAAACTGAATAATGGTTCTTAATACATAAATACCCTTTGACTAGATTTACAATTTTTCAAAGATCAGAAAACAATTCAATGGCAGCAATTACACTATTACTTGTCTAAGCTCTTGAACCAGCATATACTGTCCACTACTCACTGACAGAAGAAAAAGCATAGAAATGGCATGTATCCTATTTGAGATACATTTGAGGATTTTGTTGCCTGTATTTAAACCACAGAATTAGAAAAGGTTAATACAGCAATAAAATCACTGGATTTTCCAATATTACATGATGTGCAATTATCTTAAATTGGAGGTATAAACTAGGATCTGGTTGCAAATCGTAAGAACCATAAGATACCAGCAACTTACAGCTGGTATTAGAACAAAGAAACAAAAAGAATATACTTCTGGAACATAATTTTTTTATAACTCAAGACTCTGCCTGTATAAGAAACCACAGTAATATTTTGTCCCTATTAAAAATGGACCCATTAGACAGAATCCATATCATTATTATCTACTTCCTGAATCTGTCAGTATCATCCATCCCGCTACCCCAATATTTTTAACTATTTTCTGGGAATTAAATGAGTTGTATCTTGGTGAATAAGAAACATTTCCACAACCCCCTGACATCTGCACTCAGCATAATTCAGCAGCAGGGACGATGTCTACCCTCAATTTGCTCCCCATACACATAATTATACTAACACTGATTTAACACTGTGAGACAAAATGATCCCAAGGGCTTTGTCTAGCTGGAGGTCTCATCGCAAAAGAGCAGAAGGCTCTGACTCTATAGCATATGTTTTTATTTACAGTGTATGTTCTTACTGATGCCTTAGAACCACGTCAGTCCCCATACCAAGTTCCATACATGCTGCCACAGCTATAATAGTAGTACCACTTGAAACAGTTTAAAACTAGTGCAGGTACCTTCCTGGCTAAACTGCAACAAATACCTAATATCTACAGACAAAATTTAATTAGGAATCCACAGGCTGTTCTACTCCTTCGCTAACATGGCAGGATCCTTTTGTTTATGAATGCCAGTAGTTTCAGGCAGAGACAACTTGGTCAACATGGCTCCTCCCGAACCATGCTGGCTGGAAGATAAATGAGAGGGTAAAATGAAAGAATACTAGTGGCATGTGAATGAGCCCACCTCCTGGCTTTGAATCTCTGTTCCACACTTTCTTCTTCCTTTCCACAATGTTATGGTGAGAAATAACAGTTTTTTCTACGTTTCAGTGTCTGTATCACAACAGGATCCTGAACAGTGCTCATTAAAAACATATACATCTACAGATATGTATATATATCACTATTCACATACTGTAAACATTATAGAACTATTCACCCCTATGAATTCAAGGAGACACGTGACAGAAAAGCCGAATAGCAGTCTGAGAGGGGCTGATTAGAGCCTCTCCTGTCCTTGAATCTCAAAGACTACAATTATGAGTCACACACTGATAAGAGACATACATCCCTGTGTGGTCTCACTGGGACACTTGCCTGGGTATCTAAAGTCAGAATATACATACACTGTACGTACGATTCACTTCTTTTCACCATCAAAATAATGTGAAACTTGGGCTATAATCTGGCAACTGCTGTGACTGCTGTGACAAACTCAGCAGGTCAGGGGAAAAAAAGGACAAAACCTAAACCAGCTGCAACCACAGAAAACTGAAGTCAACAGAGCACAACTACTTTATGCAGATTTGAGCCAGGGTGTAGAAACAGGTTCTCAAAGATGTCAGAAAACCCTTAATCATCACAACTTTCAGGTCTTCTCTGCCTGCTCTAAAGATTAGTGACAATAGTTTGAATCAAAAGGTGACATCGTTTGAAGACTGAACTACAACTACAAAAATCAAGATTATAACACATTACAATAAACCAAAACTCTCCCTCTCTCCAATATGCCGGAAGTTAAGTCTAATCTTTGATCAAGACAGGGAGTAGCAATTAAGATGTTTAGGTTTTCATTTCCAGGACGTACTAAAGCGAAGCTTAAATTGTTTATTTTGGTCCCCATGATAGTGTGTTTCCTTATCATCAGCATGAAGCATTATTTATGACTTCAGTATGCCATATTCTATACATTTTAGCCTATTTCACAGCACATCTATGCAAGGCAAGAGTGCTTTAGAAATCACAATGTTTAATTTCACAATGATCTTGCATTATGACTTCAATCATGCTGCCAAGGAAAATTTCAGTCTATACATAAAATTGACTCACCTAACTTTTATCATACCAACTGACGTAGAGGAAAATATACACTACTCATCCCTCAGCTCCTTCCTTGTCTCCCCACTTGAAACTTAACCCCCACAGAAAACCAAATGCCCTCACATCCCCTATTTGCCTGGACAAATGTGTGCGCAGATTTACAAGTCTTCTGTAATGTTATGGCCATTGACCCACCATTTAAGAAAGTAAGTTTGAGGTTTCTTTAAATTAATTTCTAAAACAAAAATAAAATAGAAATTGATTAATTTGGTCTGCAAGATACAAGGAAACCACCTTCTAGAGCTCACTGAGCTACAAAGAGGTCAAGATTCCTTTCATAAAGGATCACATGGAGGGTCACAGTGAAGTGCTAGCATTTATCTGTTGCTTCAGAGGCTGCCTCAAAATCTGATATGCCTTGCAAAAGAAAAATAAGATTTATACATTATCTGCCTGGTGATACTAAAGATTAGAAGAACTATTTATTATAAATCTTTATGGAAGCATTAGCCTTGCCATTAAAATCTATTTAGATGGTTTGATAATTCCTTACAGGCAACAACAACAAAAACAGAATAACTGAGAAATATAAGTCAAATATAATTAAAAAAATAATATTTTGATATTTTGTTATGTTAAAAGACACTACCCAAAGGCAAATTCTGAAGTTGTCCTTTTATAATTGCCTAAGGACTCAAAAATATTAATGATACTTATAATGAGGAACACCTTTTACATTATGCAAATCTTGGACCTCAGCTCTAATCTCTTGCTTAACAGTGAGAATTGTTCTTGCCTGAGGTCCTTACTACTCAAATTTCAAGAGATTAAAAATAGCTCTCCAAACCATATAACTTTTCTTTGATATAAAACAACCTCAGCCTTCATGAAAAGGAAATATAGCAGTAAGGAACTTGAAAAATAATTATGTTCCTCTGTTAAAAAAGTGCCCTCATTTGAGACATCAGCCGTTGTCTCTACGGCACTAGATTTAGAAACTGACTGTGGAGCTCTGCTGAAGCAGAACAGTCTGTCAGGTGAGCAGACATCTCTGTGTACATAAGCATGTTTGTAAGGATAGCAAAGTAAGCACCCTAAATCACAGAAAATGAATTTTCTTATAAACAGTAGATGTGTCTACCTATTCCTGCTTTCTCGGAGACCCTTATTAAACCAATGGTGTATGGGATAACACAGGGCACATCATTACCTCCTCTGTACTTTGGTAGGCTATCCTTTAATTGGAAGATGCTACTTTCAGCTCGTGTTTAAGAGACTAAGAAAAGTCTTGCACAAGAAGGTGATGGTAAGGTTGAGCAATGTTACTGTTTAAGAAATGTTATTTCCTCTGAAGATACAGGAGGTAAAATGAAAGATATTCCACAAATTCAGTGCCAAGAAAACTATGAATTTTGCAGTACCTCTGCCAAAACCGAGCTCTCCGTTCACCATAAATTTTATTTTACAACATATCGAGATCGGCACAATGTGCACTGAAAAATAAATAAATATTGGTCATAACTAGTTTGAAACTGGATTAAAAATGCTGAGGATCTGATTAAAAATAACCATGAATTTATGGTTTTTATTAATTTTGGAACATGCCTGTATACTGATTTTTTCACAAACTATGTGTGTTGTGGGATCAGAAGGCACAGTCATGATGTGATGGGAGAGTTAGGTAGTAGAGGAGGGTGAATAGTTCTGGAAATTATGATCACTTGTGGGATTTCACATCACCGAAATAACATCTTCAGAGGTTAAAGTACCCAATAAAGAAACAATTCTGAACTTTTTGAGGAAGAAAGCAAGCTCAGCAGACATAGAAGTTCATTGAATCAAGCATGGCACTGGGAGCAATGTAGCTTGAATTTCCCTACGCATCCGGACTGTGAAACAGTACATGATGTTTATTGCTGCTTACACCTATTATAAGCTGGTCTGAGGTCAAGAAAAACAGCTGGCACCCACAGCTCTGCCTTGTGGTTGGCTGTGCTGAAAGTCATGGCTTATAGTTAACTCTCTGTTTAGGCTCTCCTTCGAGAGCTTTTATGGGTCTATAACAGCTTTTTTAATAAACTGAGTATCTTACAGGTTTTTTTCCACTAAAATGTCCAGAATCCTTATACTTCAGTTATACAACTATTTTCTGCATAGGTCCTGGCCATCATGCAAATAGCCAGTCATTCCTGTGCTAGTGGGGCAGTTTGCCCATCTCCTCCACTGTGACAGCATGACTGGAATGGTTCAGACTAGACCAGTTATTTTAGCAAAGAACCTTTCATCATCTCACCAGTCCAGTTTACAGAATGGCTTCAGAAGCAATTGCACAGCTACAGCTGAGCAGAAGGTTAGAGCAGGACATCTCAGAAACATCATACAGAAAATGTTTGTGCTGCAACATAAGATGCCAGTCTCTAAACCATTCAGGTATCTGCTTAGTTTAGCCTAGGCTGGGACAGGTGAGTCCCATCAGATGGGTAAGAAGAATGCTCGTGCTTGGAGGGGAACTAGGTATGCTCCAGGAGGAAAGCTTGAAGAGACTAGACTCTAAGGTATGTCAGGGACATGAAAGATTAAGAGGAAAACAAGGAATCAGCAAAGGAAAGAGACTGCTAAGAGCAGAAAGGAGCTGAAAAGCTTTAAAGGTGATGGAGAAAACCCCAGGTTTTTGTCACTCGGAAGACTGAGTTGGCTGACACTAAATTGAACCCATCCAGAAGGACATAGTGTGAAAAAAGCAAAGATGTTTATAAACTGCTTTTATTTCTATTCCTTTTTATCTAACCACCTTGAGTTTTCCTAATTTAAAAAGTTAACATTAATTATCAGCTAATAAAAACATGGAGTGGGGAGTAGTTGTTGAGTGGCTGAGGGCTGTTTAAAAGATTTTCCCCTTCAGACACTTCATTGCAGAAACAGGTGTAGGTAAATCCTTTTGAACGACATTTTAGCCAGGTGTCACCATGTATTTCAGCAATAAACACAGTAACATTTGCAAAGCAATACCTATGAGTTCTTTGTGGACTCAGAATATTAGCAGTAATTCTTACAGATTTCAGCATGAACTGGAGTCGAGCTTAAATCTTCAGTAAAGTATCTTCAGGATACTCTAGAGTACATTTACTGTGATTCAGTGCAGTAAATATAACTAAAATTAAACTACCTTGTCAAAAGAAAGAACAAAGTACATTTTGTAATACAGTATCTTTGATTTGGTTAATACAAAAAACTGCATATTCCACAGTGGGTTTCCAATTCATAATTAATTAGTGACTTTTATTGAATTTACTCTTACAAATATTCTGTTTTAAACAAAACCCAAGAGCTCTCTAAATTTCATTTACATTTTGTTAATTTTCTTTCCATTGCCATGAAAAGCCATTCACTACTTGGCTTTAATAATTGTTCAAAGAATGTCATAGAAGTTTTGAATTATACTTGGAGCCTATTTATGATAATTGGGCATTCATTTGGCCTTACTTATCGTATCAATCAACATGGCAAAAAATACATGTGGTTAGGCTTCATTACAGAATGAGAGAAAGACTTCTCGAAATATTAGATATATCCTCTGTCTGACTATTCTGCAAAATTTAAAAAAACCCAAGAACTTATTACCATGACTGGCATATTTTTCAACATTTACTTCTTATATGTAGATTAAGTTATGATTTCATTTTGACATATTTATTTTTTTGTATGACAGATTTGTATTCAATAGACAGAGTAATTGAGTATGCACGTTTGATTTATAAAATGTTTTATACATTACTTTTCTTCACTGAACCTGGATATATATATTCTTTACAAAGAAGGAAAAGAATTAGTCAGATCACAATAAAACCCCTATTATTTGGTCTTCAAATAACAGGGGAACAAAAAAGTTTGCACTGCCACAGTTTATGCTTCTACAGTTTCTGAGAGGAGACAAATATTCACATCACCAAAATACATTTACATTCAATTTTGCTGAAAATAGTTTTTAAAAATTGATGGTTACAAAGACTAAAGACGACAAAAATATTCACAAGAGTTTCCCCAATAGATTTACACTTATGATTCTCAACATATAAATCTCATCTTAAGGGAATTTAAACTGCAGATATGCTGTTAAGTTATCAGTGCACAGAAAAAGATGGTGAGAATATTTCCAGTGGAGAACCACCACATTTTATGAGAATCAAAGATGACAAGCTGACAAGTTGTAAAGAAGCATAACTTGTACCGTGAATATTATTCATCAGGTTGAAGCCTTTTTCAAAATATGCCAGGGGATAGTACAAGGTTGACAACTGCTCTCTGGGAAGTTTTATTTTGTCAAGAAATTCACAGATGTGATTATGCTGTGTAATTTCAGTATATTTTACCAGACTCCTTCAGGCATGGTTAGCACTCTACTGAAAAATATATCAACAAAATTGGTGAAGTACTTCAACATATTCAGTGTCACTTAGATTAGACTGACTGAATAGTTGCAAGAGATTTAAAACTTACTACCGAGTTATTTGGCACTATTTGCTTCTTTGTTATTTGGCAGGACCTGAGTATTGAATGCAGTCCCTCACCATAACAGACTACCACATAATATATATTTATCCAGAAGTGTACACAAGAAAAATTGTTTTTTGCCCTTCATACTCGACAAGTGAGAACTCTTCCTCAATGCATTATTCCACAAGAAAACTTGAAACATAAGTATCAAAATTCATAAATTAAAAAAAAAATATTGAGTGAGTGCGAAGAAATAATGGAAAATACATTTGCTCTATGTTTGCAATGTAAGGCAATTTATCAGGCAGAGAAAGTTGAGTAATTCAATGAAAAGAACGAAACAATGCTACAAATGAAGACCACACAATCTCTTCAGTCTATTATAAGGTAACATGGATGAAAATGTCATCTTAGTTATCTCTCCAAGTGCTATGCTGGGTTTGTGTGGCAAGGTTTTGGTAGCAGGGGTGACTTCTGTGACAAGCTGCCTATGTCTGATGGAGCCAATGCCAGCCGGCTGCAAGACGGACCTGACGCTGGCCAAGGCCAAGCCCATCAGTTACGGGTCTGTGGATAACATATTTAAGAAGGGGGAAAAAAACCCTGTGCAACTGCAGCAGGAGGGAGGAGTGAGAATATGTGAGAGCAACAACTCTGCAGACAGCCAGGTCAGTGGAGAAGGAGGGGACAGTGGTGCTCCAGGTGCCAGGGCAGAGATTCCCCAGCAGCTCATGGTGAAGACCATGGTGAGGGGCATGGTGAGTCCCCCTGCAGCCCACGGAGGTCCACGGTGGAGCAGATATCCACCTGCAGCCCATGGAGGACCCCACGCCGGAGCAGGGGGATGCCCGAAGGAGGCCATACCCCCATGGGAAGCCCATGCTGAAGCCAGCTCCTGGCAGGACCTGTGGCCCCATGCAGGGATGAGCCCAGGTTGGGGCAGGTTTGCTGGCCGCGTTGTGACCCCACGGGGACCCACGCTGGGGCAGTCTATGCCTGAGGGACTGCACCCTGTGGGAGGGACCCACACTGGAGCAGTTTGTGAAGAACTGCAGCCCATGGGAAGGACTCATGTTGGAGAAGTTTGTGGAGAACTGTCTCCCGTGGGAGGGAGCCCAGGCTGGAGCAGGGCAGGGTGTGAGGAGCCTCCCCCTGAGGGGGCAGGAGTGGCAGAGACAGCGTGTGAGGGACTGACCCCAGCCCCATTCCCTGTCCCCCTGCACCGCTGGCAGGGAGGAGGGAGAGAAAATTAGGATTAAAGTTGAGACCGGATAGAAAGAAGGGGTGGGGGGGAAGACATTTTTTTTAAGTTTTGGGTTTATTTCTCATTATCCTACTCTGATTTGAATTGGAATAAATTTAATTAATTTCCCCAGGTTGAGTCTGTTTTGCCTGTGACAGTAACTGGTGAGTGATCTCTCCCTGACCTTATCCCAACCCGCAAGCCTTGCATTATATTTTCTCTCCCCTGCCCAGCTAAGGAAGGCGTGATAGAGCAGCTTTGGTGAGCACCTGGCATCCAGCCAGGGTCAACCCATCACAAGTACCTAACAAAGACATACCAAACTAGCACTTTCTCTGAGAGGTTACAGAGAGGCACTAAAGCTTCCTTGACCAGGATCCCATCATGCCTGTGGCCCAAAGAAAATGAAAAACACACAGAATCTGTGTCATGCACAAAAATTAAACACATTTTTTCCTATTCACTGCAGTAGACCAGCAAAAACTTTGAACCATGAGCTTATGTCAATGCAATACAAATACGTGACACAAGCACAGTGATCGATATTTTCTTTATTTATGTCTAAGGAATATCAATAAATTTATCAGCTGCAGCTGCACATGTAATGCTTACATCCCTAATTTCAAGACTGCACCTGTCCTGTCATATAAACCTTTCAATTTGTTCTTTGTGTTGCATCATGAAATAATTTTCCTTTGCCTCCAGAACTCTTCAGAAACACTTTCCATAAGACAGTATTACATGCCTCCTTTGTGGATTTTCAGTACTTGCATGATCACAGAAAGAAAAAAAAAACAAACAATTTGATTACAGACAAACTCTTGCAACTGTGTGGAAGAATTTATAATTATAATTGTATTAGCTTTTACATTTGTAATAAATAGATATACATTTCACAAAGCGTGAAAATCAACAGAGGGCAGCCTGCATTACAATAACAGACAAAATCAAGGGAGCCCTACATAAATTTCTCCAAGATAAACTGCTGTGCCCTCAGATCAGGGCTTTTTAAATACTACATTCTGGGCTCTGCCTCTGGCAGTATTCATAGTATTCCAAAAGCCCAACATAGGTGAAACCACCATCTTGTCAAAAGTCAAAAGGTGTTTTGATATTTGTTTCAACATGTGGAAAAAGAAACATAAAACAAGTGTTCATTCTGAATTTTCTTTAAAAAGCAATTTATGGTCTCTCCTTTTACAAACAGCTTCAGGATTAGACCAATCCGTCGTTGCTGTAGGGATAGCCATATGAAACATAACACGTTGCCAGATCTCAAACATTCAACTAAGGTTTTGGTTGTGTGTGTGTTTCAATGTATTCTTTTCCTTCTCCCACGTATGTATTTCAACCCTTTACAGCTCAAATCCTCTGATGTTTCAGTGGTGTGTTTATGAAATGCAGGGCAGTTTATCCAAATAGCCATTGCTGTTCTAAAAGTTAAAACCACCCATCTGGCACGCAACTTGATGCCAACTGTTAAGCACAGGACCGATAGAGACTCACGATAAAATGCCAATTCTCTTCATCTTTTGCATGAGAACAGTAAAATTGAATATGGAGGCTTTTAAGATGTGAAAATGATTGATGTGTGCCTCATCACAGCATCTCCTACTCTTAACTCCAGTCAATGATTCGAATAACACCAAGCCAACATTTTCAGGAAATGCGTAAGGAATTTGGCAGCTACTTCTGCTTTCCAGCTCATTTTACAAGTAATTCCACAAACCCCAAGTCAAATCAGCCTCTCCTTCAAAGACTGTTCTCTGAAATTCCACCTGTCTGGTGTTAAAAAGAATGTACTGAAATTTGCTCCCACTTTAGCAGTGGCAAGTTCAATTAACTGCAAAGTGAAAAATATGTGTTTGAATCTCCAGAACTGCATCTCACAATATTAATTAAGAGACATTTTAGGGGTCTTCCTCAGAGTTTGAAAATCTGTCTCTTGGAGTCAGGGCCCTGATGGCCCCACCAGCCTGACTGTCCCTGCCCAGCCCCTTCGAGGCTCCCCCACAGCCCAGGACCTAATGTCAGACCCTGGGGCCGTCAGCCCCTGCCCCAGCGCCCCCGCAGCAGCGTCGGCCTCCAGCCCCCCACAGCCCTGCCCG
>JAVJGI010000062.1:41400018-41513160 GCA_035590275.1 Ibycter americanus | reverse complement strand
GGCCGTAAGAGGAGACAAGCTGATAAGGTGTTGCAATCCACTGACATCAACTGAGTTAGTTGAAAGTAGGACAAAGATAATTGTGGTAGTGGGAGATTGCGACCTCCAGCTCAAATAGCCCCCCCAAAAGAGGGCAAAACCCCGCTTGAGGAGCATGCAGAGTTAGTAGAGAACTCCAGCAGCGCTATCTGAGGATGCGTACTGATTTGCACTAGAAGCGAGAAACTTGTAACCAATCCTGTGTATGATAATGAATATGCAATGTACTATGAAGTATAAAAAGTGGACAGATGAGGGGAGAAGTTAGGGAAGACTCCATTGTAACTTCTAGGATCAGCCAATGGGCTGAACCTGTCTTCTCCCCCACAGGGACGCCTATTGGGTAAGAACTTTATTCTATGACTAACTCATGCTAGCTGCTATTAGGTACACTAGTGTAAGCTTGCTTTGCAGCCACTATATTATCACCAGTAATCTCCAAACCTTATTCTGTCACAAACTGGCATTTTATAATAAAAATCTCAAGCTGAAGTTCTAAGCCTCCAGAGGCTTGAGTAGTTGTATCAAATATAAAGGGTTGAAGGAAAACACCCTTCTTAACATGACACTTGATCTTATGCAGATGGAGTAGTGCACACAGGAAAGTAATATTTGTGGGAAAAAAAAAAAAAAAAAAGAGAGAGAGAGAGAGAAAAATACATAAAGAAAGGGTTCTGGAACCAAGTTAGTTGCACAGAGTCAGTTTTCTGGGCTTTACACACTTGTTTTAGACTTACCTCTTCCCATCAGATCTTATTAAAGAGAATATATTTATTTTGCTTTTTCATTCAGTGTTTGTTGTTGATTTTCTTGTTACAGACAGGACATTGTATTTTTTATTAAATAAATACATTTCAAGTTGTATAGTTTAATTCCAGCCTATTAATCAACAACGTAGAATGCTATTTTTTTACTACAAAATAGAGCACAAACTGCTTGGTGTTTTATTGTAATGCTCTATAAGTAGTAGCTAATACTTCAGCTATATAAAATGAGTTATTGATATTTCAGTGCATTCCTATTTTGAGTGCAGAAAGGTTCAAATTTTTTTCATTTGTATATAATTAGGCTCTAAACTTTAATTATTTGCTCTACAACGAACATAAAAAGTAGAGAAACAAACATAAACTTTCTCCTGTATCCTTGTCACTTAATTATCATCATTTGACAGTCTGAAGTATATAGCTTTTCTCAACCACCTAATGAATGAGGTTCTTGTGGAACTAAATGCAGGGATATGATTGAAGAGCAACAACTTGTGCAACATTTAAAAATATTAGTAGAAAACAATGTATGTGAGATTTACAGAATTGGCAGAACTAGTGAGTGGTGTATTTAGAACATTTTTCCTCTCAGCATCTAAAAAAAAACCCCAACCCTAGAAAAAAATGGGTTTACTCATTAGATTTGATGTATGCCTACATCTATAAAACTTGTTCATCTTACAAGTTGATGTAAGTTGTGATGAAGTTGTGAAAGTGCTTTTCTAGGTTCTCAAAGTTTTTTAAGTGCTTAATTCCAGGACAGGTAGAAGAGAGTAAAAAAGATTCCATCCTTGTTTGTGCATTATGAATTTGATTGATTACTTGCCAATAAATTAACACTAACAAACCAGTGGAGAGCAAAGGAATTGCATATGTGGCATTGAATGTAGACTTTGAAGATGGTATTATCCTTCTCCCCATCATTCTGAATGCTAATATATAGAAAATAAAATCTTAGCTTAAAGCTCCAGCCTCAGGCTGCACCTTCAGAGACAGCAATTACAATTTCCCTGTAAACTGGAAAATTTCAAACACAGGTTAGAAGGAGAACCAAGAGAAAGCAGAAACACAGTTTAAAGCTTCAAAGAATTTCTTGTTCACTTAACTTACTTTTAACATATTTATTACTTTGGGGAGGAATTTATCTGTTGGATTTCAAATTTTCAAGCATGATTTCCTACCTTCCTACATGATTTCCATCTTTTTCTCCTACTAAAGGATTAAAACAAATCATTGTGGGTTTTTTTTGCAACGGATTTTAGACTTAACTGTATTGCAAACAAATGTTACCAGTTATCCTCTCTATCCAGCTGCTGGTTTTCTTCTTCTAAATTCCTAATATTCAGTCTCACAGACAAAAGACCAACATCCCTACTTGCTCTGCTCTATCTATTACTATATGCTGCTTATACATCTGACTGAAAATATTTCACTATATGAAAAACACATTTTTGACGTATCAACAGCAACTTTAAAAAAAAAACAAACTATAAATTCTCCAAATAGTCATTATCCCACAGTTTGTATTTAAAAAAAAGGAAAAAGGTCTTATCTGATTAGGTATCCTTTTTAAGCTCACAACTCAATATCGAATTGGTTTAAAGAATTTTTAAGAAAAACCACCTCTTTGCTGAAAATAAACGTTAGACTTCAGCTAAAAGAATTTTTCAGAAAGTCATGTGTGTCTGTAAAGAGATGCTTATAATAAAAGTGCCTCTCAGCTACAGTGGTATTGTGTACTTAAGCACATCTCCTACTTTGCTTGATTTGCAGCCAATATCCTGATATAAAAGCAATCATCCTTCTATGTTTCTCTTCTACTAAACTGTTGTTTTGATGACTGTAAGTAGCAGTGGCTAAGGAATCCAAATTTATGCCAGCCTGTGTCTACATCCTGTTTACATAACCCCCTGTTAACTCCTATGGAAGCTGACACAGCTGCAAGAAAGATACTATATAGTTCATTATGTCTTAAAAAAGCTTGTCTGACCAGATCAGTTCGTCCTGGCAGTACTTCTGAAAAACAGCTTTACGGATAAGACTTCAAAGTCAAGTTCTCATGAACATTCTCATTTCAGGAATCTTAATGAAGCATCACAACTATGGCAGTTTGCATGTTTCTGTTCTATCATTTCATTTTCCTGTACTTGATGGCTGACCACTTGAACAACCACGGTGCACTTAAAATTCATAAATGCATGTTAACATAATACTAGCAATGAAGTTCTTTTGCATGACATTGAGGAGAGAAGACAGGAGCTGAAAAAGGTTTTGCTGTTACAACAGGGACAAGATTTGGATTAGAAGCAACTCAAAAGCAAGATGTGCTATTAACTCTTGAGGCACATTTTTTGTGAATTTCCCTTGTTGCCACTTCAGAAAAAGTCTCTAAATTATGAGTATATGCGATTTTTTGCATTCCCACCTTATATTAATCTTTAATATCAGAAGCTGAACAAGTCTCCTGACACTTCAATGCTAACAGAAGGGATTACCTCATTGCATTTTGTCTGATCTTAATTTTCTTCTGTTTAATTTTAGAGTTAGGTATTTTCTTTGGTATTATTGGTTCTCTTTGTCTTGTTTACCAATTCTTTTAAGTTTGAATTCCCCCAGTGGTTGATTAGCAATGTGCAATTTAATGGGGAAAACGACTACCTTCTTGCCTTGCAAGATTTAGAAATGGCAATCATAAAAAGTTCCCATTCCAGCTTTTGCTCTCAAGCCAGATCTTTGAAACAAACCTCATACGGCCTATATTCAGCGATATAGTTCTGTGAGCTCTCCAGCAAGCCGTTTCTTACAAAATTCACAGCAAGGCTGACATTTTTTTGCTTTGTGTCCATACAGGGACACAAACTTGGTTTTTGTCTCTCAAAAACTCCATGTCTTTACAGATTTTAGACTCATTTCAGGCTGCCAGACTGCCACAGGTTGTGTGCTGCCTGATCTGTTAGATTTGCTGCCAAATCCACTTTCAACTATGCTTATATGTCTCAGTAACGTTCTTCATTAGGACACATTGCAGAGAATGAGAAACTTTATTCTTTGCATTACCACAGTTAGACATATCCATCCTTAGGTTCTTTACAGTCACATAGTATCTGCAGATATACTGATGATCTGCATACCGGTATATGCGATATACACTGTTTCTTTTTATAGTATCAATGATACTCAGTGTATCAGATAAAGAACATTTTCCTACAATGATGACATTTTTTAGTGCATCTTAATATGTGTGCGTAGCTTTCTGCTTTCTTCTAAACATCTCTGTTTTTGTTTGAATTTTCTAATACTTTCACATTTCCTTGAGCTTGTTTTCAGTCATGGTTTGAGTCAAGTTTTAAAATACATCAGATCTTGTAATATCTTCCAGGTTCTTGAACAGGAACTGGATCTCAGGGAGGAGGAATGGATGAACTCTCCAAGGAGATGTGGATGATGCACCTCCTGCGATAGTATGGCAACTCAAATAGGACCCAAGGGAATACTGTAAGGATAGGGATTCTAACACTGTATGTTCATTCTCAAGATCTCCATATGGCCTAAATGGATCTACATTTCAAAACAACTTCTATTATGTGAAAATGTTAATGAGAATGCTCTCAGTGAAGGATCTCTGGTCAGTGAAAGCATTGTTGAGATAAAGAACAGCATTTGGCCTAAAGAACAACCTGTGAGGGACACCCAGGTACTAGATAGTCACAACAAACTAAATGGACAAGAACAAAGTAATGTCCTGTATATTCCACACAGCTACCAGACTCAAAAACCCCCACAGACAGACTATATCACTTCCAAGTAAATCCTTGATACTTTTGAGAATGACACTGGTACAAAGAAGGAAAAGAGTAAACAAAATGGGCGAGGGACTAATCTCTGGTTCTCAGGCTGGCAACACAGCTGATTTTATTCACTTGCCAGAATTATTTTCATCCTGAAAATAGCACAGTAACATCTAAAGTGCCTACTGGGAACAGATCCCAGCACATGCTCTTCACTCAACCCACTCCTGAGAACTGTCTGGGAGATTGCTAGGTTGGAGCAGATCTAAACTATGCCAGAGTATGCTAGCAATAAAAATGCATGGATGACTGCTTAGCAATGCTTGAGCCCTTGCCATTGCCTTGTTTCATTCACTTGTAAATACACAAGTAGGTAACCAATACTGATGCACTGAAGTTGTCTTACTGAAAACAGCAGTACCAAAACTGTCACTGCTTTTCTCACATACAGCATGATCTTGGCATGCCTGATGTAATGCACGTGCCTACACAAGACTCAGCAGGACTCAGTTGCAGTATCAAAGCGAGACTGAGGAGTCTTTAGAAAAGTATTTCTTGGCATAAATTTCACCTCTTTTTATAGGAAGACTAGCTGGGATGCCAGTTCTTACATGTCAAGAGAAGTGCTACTTTTCACGAGTCATACAGCCCCATGCAGGTCTGGCACAGAAACTATAAATGTAAAGATACAAGAATTCATGAAGCTGATGTTGACAGGGAACACCCTAGATAGATCATTATTTGTGTAATTGCTGATGTTGGATTTGAAGCTGATCTCAGTATATAATCCCACAAAAAACCCACAAAAAACAGACTGGAAACAAGGTTTCCTCGTCTTCTAATTCATCTTTAAAAGCTTTATGGTTAAAACATTAACTAAGGATGTGGAATTTCCTCAGATAAAAAGACATTTAGCTAATTTAGGTAAAGTCATCAATTAATTCTACCGCAAACATCTAATTTAACTTAATTTAAGAGTGAAGTTCTAACAAAGTTTCTCCATAGCAGAAGCCTTCAAGAATACATGCACAGGATCACAGCATATGCCTTGAACATGGAAGCACAGGATGGTATCGGAGGCCCGAAAGATTGAAGTACAAACTGCAAATAGCAAATCACAGTCCCGAGGATTTAATGCCTAGGAAAACGACCAAAGGAGCATATATCCAGCATAGATGAACTATACCATACACATTCAGAACACAAAGGACACAACAGGTCACAACCGCAACAAGAACAAGAACAAGAAGAAAGCAAGCACTGAAAGAGAAGAATTGCTTTATTACTGTCTCCCTGATTATGGATGCTGTGACTGACCAACGCTGTAACTTCAATGACAGCAAGGTGTATTCCTTCTCTTCCCCTCTGATGGAGAAATAACATTGCTCTTCATTTGCTGATCACCAAACTTTGTTACTGTGGACTCAGTAATCACATATATGAATATTGTTACTGTATTACCGGGTTAAGTAAACAAGATTGTAAGAAACATTCTTTGTGTGTGTGAATGTGTATGCTCAGGTATGCTTCTATTTTCTGCTCCATCCTTCCCACACTACAAGGTAATTGACACTGCAGCACAGTCAGAGTAAACCCATGTGACATCTAAATACTGTTGCAGTAAAGAAAATCACCAAGACAGTTTTCTAAGATGGGCAGGTTAAGTCTTCTTTTGGAGGTATCTCACATTCTCTATTGATTAGAAACAGACAATTAGCTCACATTAGACTCCTTATATAGTCTTAATTTACTGATACAGCAGCTTCCCAAAACAGAAACTACTTCCACCCAATACCTTCAGAGCTAGACATACAAAGCTCCATAAAGGAGAGAAAACTCCATCAAGGAATGCAGACTTTGATAAACATTCCTAAATAAATGCATTAAAAAATATGCTGATAAACAAAACAGAATGAGGTTTAGGTGATATCTATGATTGAACATAGATGCTATAAATAAAATCAAGAACATTTCTATAGCCCTTTCTCATTTTACTGTGCGTTGAAAGGGGACTCTAATCTGGTATTTTGTAGTCCTTTATGTTTTCAGGAAGGATGGATAAAGGCACTTAGGATGACTGACCTAATACCCTCACAGGATATTAGGTCACAGAGAGAGATGGCTAAAAGATTCTCATCCTGCTTTCAGATGTGAAGCTCAGTGTCCCATCAGTCCACATGACTCCAGGAGCTGGAAAAAAAGGCCTACTATCTAGTTTCTTCTCCAAGTGCTGCCTGAAAGGTACTTTGGCCTGGGTTTCTCTTTCCTCAGAATTATGGCATTCATTATCTTAGAACTTTACCTTACTATTGTAAGTCAGATCTAACATGACAAGAGTACTCAGGCAAGTAGCAGTTGTTTCAGACCCTAAAACAATACTGGGAGTCAAGGCAATGGAATAAAATAAGATCTGGGAACTGACACTAATTTGAGTAGATCCAGTGTTTCACTACAGATAGGTGGAATTGCGTATTATCTAGGCTTTGTAATTCATACTGTGCATATTATCACTGGTGGCAAAATTGTAGTGGTGAGATTTTCTCTCTTCAAAGCAATGCCACGGTATCTAAAACACAACCCCATCTGTTCACTTATAAAGGTATTTCTACTCTGCTCATCTCAAGTGCATCATTTATGTAAGAGATCTGTTAAAATTTATGACCCCTCTACTCAATAAATCGTGGAGGATGCATGAAATTATTTCAGTCAGAAAATGAAGGGAAATTCAATACTGTAAACTCATTCAACTGAAAACCTGAATTTCAAATCATATGGCAAAATTTATTACAATGAGATCTGCAGCATTTCTTCTATTTATTTTTGCCATTTCTATACAAGTATCCTCTTCAATGAATGCAACAATTTGTCTTTGGCCTGATTTCAGTAATGTTTTTTATTCTTAGAAAACTTCCTTGCCATACTCAGTGCCTGTATTCTAGCTCTACCATGTCTGCCCTTTGAAAATTTCTGTGGTGTCTCTAATTTTCTAGTCTTCCCTGTGAATAAGGGATTATTTGTGTTTCTTGAATTTTTATAACAAGATAGTGAGAATCTACAAGTGCTACTGGGACACCTAGCACTATTTTAACATGAGCTCGCCATGAAAAGAAAATAATGCATGTGCTGAAAAGACCTGAAAAATGTTTAGACATGCTGAGTGTACAGTTTTGCATCATTTAGGGACATGTTTCCCACATACAGATCCTCATTTCTTGTCTGTTTACTTTCCTTATTCTTCCCACTATAATCACTCAGCTCTAATAATGTTAAATGTTTATTACAGGGAAGTATTCAGCAACTACTCAGGCAATTATCACCACTGAAAGTTTTCAGGCAAAAGCTCACAGTTGTTAACCTACACAGAAGTCAGTATTACCTTGATAAGGGTTGTGAGTAACAAAACACTACAATAAAATAAAATAAAAATTAAATACTCTGTCTAGCTGATTTCATTCTTGTAATGTAAATTTCTGTGTGCATTCCCCAGCATGATCACTACAATCTGGTGCAGATTCAACAGGCAGTTCATACAGATTTGTGACATCGCTTATGCACATATTTCATATCTAATCTGTTTTTAAGGCATTGTCTTTTTGAGCTTACATTTTTAGTAATATCTCTGAGCTATTTGTTTCCACAGTTTCAGAAAATACATTTAAGAAAATTGTTACCCATTCACAGGTACTATTCTATAGTCTAGGCATGCACATTGAGTGGAATTAGATCTGAAAATGTGCCAGGATATATTTCCAGTGCTTGTACTCACTCGTTATGTTGCCTAATTTTCTTCATTAATTGATTTCTTATCACAGAATAGTGGTATATTGCTGATTATGTTATCTGGAAAAGACAGAAATATATTCTTCCAGAAACTATGTCATTTAGGAGAGTTTGACTGCCCAGCATAATATCAAACAAAATTATTAGGAACAGTATTAATTTAGATATTTCTTCCAATACAAGTTAAGAGATTTCTTCTCCAAACACGCATAGGTTCAGTGAAAAAAGAGATGGTATTTTCAATCTACCTTTGATAAGGAGTGATGATAATTAGGAAGAGGGTACTTTTAACATGGGTTGGCATTACACAGTCCTAAGTTTATTCTTTCTTAATTAGACAGACTAGCTAAAACCCAATTCTGTTAGGAACATAACCTCTGCAACTCAGCATCTCCTTTTCTTCCTACAAAATAACTATATTTAACTCACATATGGAATTCTTAGAAATTGTGCTTTTAGTTGAATATTGTCTCACTAACTTTTACTTTGAACTTCATTAGACAAAAATGATAGGGAAGGTTGAAAGCTGTTGGAAATTTTCTCTCAAGTGTGTACATACATTCCAGCATTGTCTGGTGGAGTAAAAGGGTAGAAATAAAAGCCTATTTTTGTAATTTTTTTTTTTAAAACCCTTCTTATATTAGCGGTGAATTAATCTTTCCTAAGATATGGAACAATTCTAGGTTGGTAAAGAAGCAAGGAGTAAAAGAACTGTACAGCAAAACGCCTGATCAATTGCACCAGGTCTATCAGATGCGCAGCAATCTTGACCAATATGCAACATAAAGGTTTTGGGGGTGCAGAGAGGATACTGTTATGTACAAAAGGAGTGAGAAGCAAGAAAAATAGATCAATGTATGTTGGATGAGAAATCTGACTTCATTAAACTAGGAGTATTGTAAACATCACAGAAATAGCTTGAGAAAGGAATACAGTTAAGTTAAAATCCTACCATAGATAAAGTTTCTAAATCATAAGAAAGCCTGAACCTATATATAAGCCATTTAAGAGCCCTGCAATCTCTACATAAGACAGTTTCTTCTTACTTCTATGATTCATACTGCTAGAGCATAAAATGACTCCAAAATTGCTTTGCAACCAGAAATCTAACTACTTAACAAGGTATTTAATATGAAAACAATCTAACAACACTGAATGAAATTACAAAATCTGGAAGACTATGGCATCAACAATGAGACTCATAGCTATATTTCAATAGCCTGTAAAGCCAACCACTAAATCAGTAAGAATGAAAGTATATTTTTTAGACTACAGCATGCAAAACAAAGATTCATTTCTACCAATTATATAGTTTATATTTCTCAGGATCACTCTCCTTTCCTCCCATTTTTCAACAATAACAGAAAAAAGTGGGAAGCAAAGTATTGTGATGCCTTCTTCAGAGCTCATAATTAAAAATTAAACCATATATATAGGACTGCTAGGAAAAACTGCAATAGTGAAAGCCATTAAAAGTAATTCCTTGTTTCGCCCCTTTTCACTTGGCTTAGAATGCAAATCTAAATGCAAAATCTTACTGCTGCAAATCAGGTTGTTGTGTTGGGCCTTCAACCTTGATTTCACAGAAACAGGGTACCCTTGTCTTTGATGTCATTACCCCAAAGGATTGCTACTTCCATTAAATTCTATTAATTTTTTTCCTGATCAAAGATTTTATGTTTTATCAAAAGACAGTAAATCTAATTCAGGAGACACTGAGCTGACATCAAAATGCTCTGATTAGAAACTGCCTATTATAGAACTAAGACGCCATTAAGGATTATCAGTTGTTTGGTTACATACTCTGAAAGTAGTCTAATCCTCTATTCAAAACTGAACCTGCTATTTACAAACGAAGACAAGAAACTCGCTATTCAAGGAAAGTTATAAAACTCAATAGGATTTTCATGCTCAATTATAGAAAGACATTTTCTTTTGTATTTTATCTGGCTAAAGGATGGATCATCAATCACTCTAGTAAATTTGGGGGACACGCTCTTAAGGTTATCTATACAAACAGCAAGTATATAAGCACTATCAAATAGACAACGAACAACTGGATATACAGTTATATAAGACGAAGGAAGGAGACAAACACACAAGAAAAAGATCTCAGAAATGCAGAAGCACTTTCTAGTTTAACTAGAACAAAATTAGCCTTTTATTAGTATGAAAACATTTTTAGTTGGTTTTCTGGTTAGATTGTAGTTTCAGCATGAAGCCAAATGCCAGAATTTGGCAGAATTTGCCAGAACCCTAGACCACACTTTCTGGGTGAAGAATCAAATAGCATAGAATAATCTTTACTATAATCATTCCAAATTCTTTAACAATTTTTCTTCTATTTAATGATTTAAGGTGCATTATGGTTCCCATTTCCGCACATTTTCATTATTTGGATTTTCTGTGAAGTAGTAAAATACTGAAATATTTTGTGTTCATAGCATGCATGAGTATTCATCTCACTGAACTCTGGTAAAATTTTTCAAAGCGATTAACAAGTACAATGGACTAGTAAACAAAATGCTGTACAGAAAGGAATACAAATACAGAAAAAACCCCAATATATTATCTCTAGATATATCGAAGAACTACTCTGTTTTAAGTGCCAAGGGAACCACTATAGTAATTGTCAAAGACATTTGTCAACTGGAACTTTAAATCAATGTCTTAAACATTATGTATAAACAACTGTATATCAGATTAACTCCTATACCCCCTTAATTCAATGACAAAACAAATAACTTTCCTTAGGTCACTGTGTTCATTTGAAAATCCAAAAATGTATTTCAAAGTTGTTCTTACAGAACTGTTTTTGCTTCACTTGCTTTTATCTTCGTTTGATTTTGTGCAGACCTATAGAAAATACAGCTCAGCTGTCTATTTTGAAATACCTGCTGTTTCTTAATGTGTTCTGAAATTTAAAAAAAAAAAAAAAAAAAAAAGTGTTGGTTTCACAGTCTATTCTTATATACAGATGGAAAAGAAATTTCAAGTCAACATTTTTATCACTGAGGTATTTTCTGAAGTTCTTAAGGAGCAATTCCTAAAATAAAATCTGCTGAAAGAACAACGTCATACTGTGAGCAATTGCAAAAGTTTCCTAAAGCACTCGGTATCTAATTCTATTACCTGACCATTGGGTAATGCCATCTCATGTTCTGCAAAAATGTTCAATAGTGATGTACCTGGACACTATTGTCATTTAACATCTCATCAAATTTCCCAGAATGAGTTGAATGAAAACATTCTCATTTTGCTTGATCCTGCAGTACAGCATATATATCTAGCTGGTGAAAAGCCACTTCATTGGTATGCCACCGTATGTTTCCCGGCAGGAGAAGCTGGAGAAATGAAATTGCATTTGAAAATATTCAAGCCTTCTGTTTAACTTGAGGTTTCACTCTCTGAAAAAGGGTATTGGTTTTGGAAATGATGCTTTGAAGACTATGTGTGTGCAGTGTTTTGGCACCAACCAAAAAAGCAATAATCAAAACTGTCATCTCTTTTCTGATACTTAATAAATGAAACAGAAAACAAAAAAGCAAAACGTTTACTCTTTTAAAGTATCTTTAACTGACTTTGCTGTCAGCATATAACAGCTGTCATCATGATACCTGCAACTCATCGTTTCAGCAGAAGTGATGTGAGTGATATACAGTCCTTTTGTATGGACTTTCTACATAAAATGGTAAAATTCAATCATTGTTCCATGCAGGAAAAAGATGTTTCCGTCCATCCCAACTTCAAGTATACTAAGAAAAAAAGTATTATGAATTTTATGTGAAAATGAGTAATACAAGCACTTTAGGATCCCTTCTGTTATTCATTTAGATAAGGAACTAATTGAATTTCATGCTGCCACAAATTTTCAAAAGGTCACAGACTGAAAAATTCAAACCTATGAATAACTGTAGAAGTTGCAAGGTTTGAAGCTGGAGATTTTGGCAGCCAAGATGGGTGCAGCTGGAGCTCTGACTACCTAACAAGTTGTGACAAATACCTTAGACACTTAAGCAACCAAGGCTTTAAGGAGGAAATGGTTCTTTTTCTTTCCAGTACAAAGCTGGGAAAGGGTGCTACAGATGGGAGCAACCTCTGCTACCATATTCTTCTGAAAACTCCACCTAACCACATTTTTTGCCTAACCAGTTCAGTTTAGTTTAAATTATTACTGTTCATAGTTCAGCAACGCTTGAAGCTATTTGCTGAAATTCACGCTACTTTTTACTAGACTCTGCTCGGAGGAAAAAAAATGACATGAAGAGTCTGCAATAGATGAAGACAAATAAGAAAACACAAGGCACAGAGAAAAGTCACCAAAAGGCAAATGGCAGAGCGAATTTTCAGCTCTTCTAGATAACATTACTATTCTTATGCCCATGCTACTTCTTCCATTGTAAAAGAATATTGTTGACATTTCAAAGATAACAATTTGGATTCATAGTTCATATGACTACATATAAATGAGGAATTTCCCGTGCCTCCATCTCAGAAATCGTATTTCAAGCTCCCTGAAAGATCAGAAAGACAGCAGTATGCAACCATAGCTCCTGCTTAAATTCTTTCCACAGTTTGGAAATTTATCTTTGGAACAGTAGGAAATTCTGAAATGAATGCTTAGAGCCCACTGCACCCTGCTATGACAGGTGATCACTATGGCAGATCTGCAGCTTTGCACTTGCATACTGTATGCTCAGAGAGATGAATAAATCTTTTTAAAATAAAGAAAGAAATCAATGCTGTTAGTGAACGAGGCTGAAAATAATCCTACAGAATGTCAAATACACAGAGTGGTCCACCAAGCAAAAACACAGTGGAAAAAAGGAAGCAGCATTTTTGAATTAGGTACTGTATCCACAGACTCACATTCAGCAAAGGGCTGGAGTGACCAGAACAAAATGGTTAGTACTTAAACCAACTGGAAGGGAAGTAATTCGTAGTAATAGTATTTTTAGCATGTTGTGAACACAAAGAGGAAAATAAAAGCATTCTCTCACTTTTGTATAGTTTGGTTAAGTCTATCGTTGCAATAGCATTAATTTCCCCAGGGTTTTGACAATATTCTTTAGAATTACTACCATAACCTTTTCCAAAACTATATATTTTGAAGCTTTATGATAATTTCCTGCAAAATTTACCAGAAGCTGTACTTGTATATCAAAAGCAAAAAGCAAAGAATTATACAAAACTGTAGCTTTCCCTATAAGACCATAGGAAGACTCACAGGATCATAATAAAATACTGTTTTATAAGATGCCAGTTATAACTAACTTTTTCATAATCCCAGGTTAGTATATGATACCAACATTCATTTGGAGAAAGGAGGATGTAATTCATTTTCTCCCTATAATTATCTGACATTTTGTAAGTCAACAAACTTCAAATGTCAACATTCATTTAGATCAGTGAGAAAGCTGTGGTGCCATGAAAATTAAAAGGGATCTCAGGAGGCACTAGAGTAAAACACACTACAGGAAAAAAATCAAACCATGAAAACTGAAAACATGGTTTTTTAACTGTCCAACTTTATTTTTTTTAACCTTTGCTTCTAAAAATTAATCAAAGGTAACTGTCAAAGTATAAAATAAGCCTGGTAGGACAGATATGCTGATTCTAATAATTAATAGTATTTTCATCCTTCCTCTTTCCACTCACAAGCCGTTCCACTGATTTTTTAGAAAACTTTCTGTCATGAATGGAAGTTGGTCTTCATGAGCAAGTAGATAAATGCTGAGTTTTAGAATTAAATGGTTCAACAGCTTTGAGCTTAAGTGAAAATTAGAAGGGGAAAAGAAAGTCCAACATGTTAAAAGAGCCTTTCATCACAACTGAAATATTTTCATCTGAAACTTTGGCATCTCATCCAGTACCTTTGAAGTTGGCTGTAAAACAAGACAATCCATCTTATTAGCTGGGTAGGAATGCCCTTCAAAGAGGGGTGATTGGTGAAACTATTGCTTGTAAACATCAGTCAATTTGAAATGTCTGCATTTTTACTGTGTATGTTGGCTTTGTACTTACTACATGTAAGATTAAAAAAGTATGCCTAACTTGTTTAGAGACGTTAAAAAGCATTCCTTCTTTAATTCCAGAGCTAACCTTTTTAGCCATCAGTGATGAAGTTATGACATGCATTGACTGCGTATTTGTGGAACAATCAGTCAGAAGTCTCCAATGCAATTCTGGACCAAATGTATATAGATCAAGGCTATTACACCAAAATCTACTATTTTCTTCTGTTGTTCATGTCAATGTGAGTAGTTAAGGTTAAATATCAAAGTCACACTTTCAAGGCAAACGGGACATAAGTACATAAAAAGGAGTTAAATGAGAACTAATATAAAATTAAGGTTCAAGGGTCATTTTTATACAGAAAAGATGTTACCAAATGAATTTATGAAATCGCATCCAGAGCTTATATTACAGTATACTATGAAAACACTAAAGGCTTAAGAAAAAAAAGTCAAAATGGAACATGAAGTGTTCTTATTTGGATATTCTTACCCATTAAGAATAATCACATTATTCTTAAAAATTAAATTAGCTTTTGTAGCTAATTTTTTATTTCTTAAAATATATACCAGTCATTTTTTGTCTTAAACAGGAATATGTAATTCTATGGGACTGCATTCAGTGAGAGTATCAGTACTAGTCAATGCCACTCTTATTTTTTACATGCAACCTTTTAAATCCATTCAAAAATATTTTTATATTATTTCAATTATTGTATCTCCATTTTTAAACTACATTAGAAACTTGTTCTTTCAGTATTTGAATGAATTTTTTACAGAAGATTGTGATGCCACTACTGAATGAAACTTAATTCAGTACCTAAAAAATTATTTATACAGTTTATTAGTAAGAGGCTCAAACACTATTGAAGTTTCCACAATTCAAGACAAATGGGGCCTTTCAGTAACTGGGATTCAGTTGGAAAGACATTTAAACATTAATGGTAGCTCAAAGCATTTCCTCTTCTCTTTTGTTTTTCTGGAGCACTGACTAAGCAAAAAAGCAGGAAAAAAATTGCTCATTCTGATCAAGAAAACATGCAGGAAGGAAATTTTAATTAACGACTAAATTTCAGCAGGGTCAATAGCAGAGCCAATTAGGAGTGTGATCTTGCACATCCTTAACCACATGAAAGTCCATTTAGCATGAATATTTACATTGCCAGGTGATTTGAAAGAAAGAAAATAAATTTTTGCATACATCCTCTGAAAACAATATTGAATTGCATGTGCATTTAGTGATTGTAGAATGCAATAGAAGTTGGTAGACAAAGACCACTTTGCTCACACTCACAATATATGCACAGAGTTGTGCAGTTGTCTACAGCAGTTTTTCCTATCAGTGTGACAGGTGATTTGCTGTCCACAGCTCTTTAAAGATATAACAGACTGGCTTTTGACCAGGGAATTGATGTCAAAATCAATTTGATAAGCAAAGTTTCTCTTTCTTCCACCATTAAGTAACAGCTAATGAATAGATAGGTAGGGACCACATGCACAATACGTAGGGCAACATGCCAAAAAGTTAAGAGATATCATCCTTGAGGATCAATAGATACAGTGATGATTGCCTGTAAATTAAAATAGGAAATGAGACTAAGAGAAATACAGTTAAAATCAAAGAATCCTTTCCTTCTAAATCTCCGATGTACATAAACTAACAGAAAGCAAGAAAAATGCCAGCTGTTCAAATAAATTACAGGTCAACACAAAGGAATCAAGCAAGTCCAGCCACAGCATACTGCAGCTGTCCACAGACTAAGGATAACAAACTGCTTTTGAGCAGCTAAATACTCTTTGTGGCAATCCATGTAAAAGGTACCAACAGGAAATCAAAATATGAGCTTGCTCTTCATTTATGAAATGAGAAACCAACATGACTCATGTTCTTTACCTTGATTCATTTCAGAAAGTAATGTAACAAAGCCAAATCCACACCTTTATTGGCTTACAGTCTTAAGTGCTACAGGAGATAGTAAATCCCAGCAAAGCCTGGTAACTCCATCGGCCTCTTAGAAAACATAAAGAGCAGCCGTCCACTTGTCAGAGAGACAGCTGGATCTAAAACATTCAAAGCAATTAACTTTCCTCTCAGATTTCAGGCTAATGCCTGGCCAAGAGACAACAAGCTTAGGAGGTTTGTTCCAGTGCTTCTGTAATTAACACAAGCTCATAAGTTACCAGCTATGTGTTATTAGGTCAGCTTTGGCAAACTGGGGACCAGCCGCCAAAGGAATTGCAAACTTCAAAGAAAGCTCTCAAATATCCCATCACATAATAAAAAATAGTCACTCTTAGTACCTTATCTTGGAAGCTCACATTGGTTTGACGGTGACCTTTACAGGATTACCTTAACATGGAGGGAAATCAGCCCCTCTCTGAAGTGTTCTCAAATTTGTAATAGAAAATGGCTGCACGACAGACGTATATGTTGGGAAAAAAAGAAAGAAAAAGAAAAAGGCTTATATGTCTCCCAACATAAGCTGAAGCTCTGATTTAAAGCCATTTCATTTTCAAAGAAATGGTAACAGCTGACTGACAATTTACAGTATGCAACACAACACTCTCACTCTATCAGCTAGGGCAGAATGCAGCTTCCAGCTCCTTAACCTTTTTTTTCCCCATTAATTTGCTCATTTTACCAATATGAACACGCAGATTCTTTCAAATATTTTCTTAGTTCCTCCCTCCTCCAAACAGCCTGTTCTGTCTGGCAACAAAAAGAAGTTTAGAGAAAATGACAAATATTTAAAAGACGCATTTAAAAGCAGTAACTGTTGTTATCCTCTATTTATCAAGCACAGGTGGGGAGTGTAGAGTAGATCTGTCAGCCAGTTTTTCTGTCTTTTTACAGAACTAAAACACTTCTTATGCTGAAAACATCTAGCTATCAGCCATTTATGTATTATTGTACTTAATGAATCCTCAACAGGTATGGAAAATTTTCAGCTGTTCTAGAGAATTAAGAAAAAATACCTGTTCTATATAAGGATATTAAAGATGCACTGTCTTCTTCCCAATGTCAGTTCCTGTTCCTCTTATTCCAAAGACCAACTTCTCCTCTTACTACTGATCCATTAATTATTGCTCCATCATCATAGCCTGGAATGACATACTCCCTTCAGATTGCCACACAGTCCATATACAGACCAGCCATCTGTCATGCTCTAAGATCGAAATAACTTATAGGGGGAAAAAAAGGCATGAATAATGTGTCACCAGATTATTATTTATTTTTTTTCCTAAATTCTTTTAATTAAAGCAAGTAGCCAGGCCAGTTTCTTCCAATTCCCCCTGGATACTGAGTATAGAACTAAAAATGAACATTAAAACATGCATCAGTTACATCCTGAAGAACAAAATTAGACTTGGGTTTGGATAATATGTTATTTGAAAGCAGTCCCACAGTTTCTACCACTAATGCAATGCTATCATTAAACACATGTCTTATTATGTTATAGAAGATGACCCTTATTAGTTTTCAAACATTTAGATACACAGAATACATAAGCTGTATTTACATTAGCATTTTGGGTCACAGTACTAAAGTAGTTTTGAAAAGAATCACCTCACTTCTCCCTTTTTCAGTACATGGGTCAGGCTTCCAGGGCAGTGTTGGTACACATTAACTAGTTTTTTTGTGAAGAAAACTAAACCAGGTGCACACGAGATGGCTTCAGTCCCTAAGAGGGAGCAGTCCTTTGGACAGTTTGGAATTGTATATGTGGACCTTCACAGTCCATGGACCAGATTAGATCTAGCCCAAATTAAAATCCCTGAATCACATATACTAAAGATATCGGTGCCTCAATACAAAATGCTTGACCTACTGACCCCTTCCTATGCCATCTAATTATTTGTTAATGTAGACAACCGCTATGGAAGAAAACAGAAAACACACCAGCATATTGCTGAACCCGGACTGAAATCAAACCTCACACAAACAATTCTGAATTAAGAATGTTCTGAACTTTGTTAGTTAAGCCATGGTAGCCCTCAAACAATATTGTAACATTTCCATTCCCCTTCTTGGAACTGTTTCACTGGTATATTTAGTATAAAAATCCCTATGCGGTATTTTGCATTTTCAGCTATCTTAAATTTAGGTAGCATTTCAGAACATACAGCAGATGCCTATAAAATATTCTTGTATTACTCCTACTAGCATCAAGGGTGACATTTATTTACTGCATTTCATCGCTGTTCAAAATAACTAGATGTATCAGGCCTATTTATTTTTGACCGATGAGATATAAACAAAGCTCCTGGGATGTTGTGGCACTTCAGGGCCAATTTGCAGCAAGGATCAGAAAATTTTGCAACTCATCTATGACAGTGAGAGCTTGAAGACGTGGAGACAGCACAGGCACACATGGGGAAGCTGAGCAAAAACATCGTACCCTCTTCAATCTTTATTGTTTGTACAGGGAAAATTTTATATCCCCTTCTGCTAACAAAGCTCTTCCTTTGAGACTGTAATCATGGCTCCTTGCCACTGAAAAATCAGCAGGGAGTGAGAAGGGCCCTGGAAGGCCAGGCTGAGTGACTAACATCAGGGTCTGTGCACAGGGCAAGCCCCACTATGGTGCACTGTACCAGTGGACCAGGCTGCTGGGGTGGGGAGCACGAGGGAAGCCCTATTTGAATTGCATCCAGTTGTGTCGTGACTCCACTGAAGACAAATCGTACCACCACGTGAATAACTTCGGAGTGGATTATCTCTTGCAGCTCATGTAATGAATGAGCATCCAGGTCATCCAAATGGGCAAATAGTTGATGTATCAGAGACTTGTTTAAAAAGGTCAAGATTTTAGTTCATGTAACTGAAGGATTTTGATCTTCCCTCGTGCTCCTCACTGAGGAGCTGCCCTTCACCCATGACTTAGGGGCTGCAGCCATGCCTGTGCCTGGCCATGCATCTCCTGGACCCCCACTCAAGGTCCCAGCTCTACCTCGACCTGCCTCACTGCTGAGATTTGCCCAGTGTGGCTGGCCCTGGCTCCTGCCACCAGGCTGGCCGGGTTGCCTCATGTGGTGCTTGGCACAGCACAGCACCGGGACACCTGCCTCACTGCACCCTGACAGTGATTCACTGACGTATTAGCTATTGTATGTTAACTACCTAATAAGAGCACAGAGTACAAAAGATACTGACATACTTTGAGAATGAATTAATCAAACATCACATAATAAAGCCTAAACTGTTCCTATCAGAGGTATAAATCTCATCCCATGAAGTCTCAGGCTAAAGTCTCCCGAGATTAAAAATCCTGAACGTTGTAAACTGATTAAGATTTGCAATGTTTTCAAAGAACCAATAAGGTGGAAGGCAGTTCAAGCAGAGTGTAGAAGTCAGATATAGGTATGGGTGGTGGACATGGAGTGCCTGAGGCTATGACTCTGGATTCCCAGTGAGGTGCAAGGCACTGAGGTTTCCACCCTGCCATATCTCTGGTCTCACAGCTGGTTGCAGTTTGAGAGCCAATGAGATGAAAAATAGTATGTATTGGTTTAGCTTTCATCTGTGTAGGCAGGGAAAGGTGAGCAGTACTATAATCTTTATGAATTACCCATAACAAGATAACTAACTATAAATAAGAAACTATTCCCTTTGCTGCACCAGGGACACAAAGGGGATAAAAATACAAAGAAGCTGTTTCTGCTGAAAAAAGCAGCAAGGCTGAATTGTTTTCTAAGGGAGCACTTAAAACAAGGTCTCTCTCTCCACTGCGTAGAAGACGTGGCTCTCGGGTAGAAACCAGAAGGATTCAGCAGTTCCATTCCTCACCTTGCTTATTACTGGACTTCTTTTCCTCTTATATTGTTTTTTCTCTTTGCAAAAGTGTTTTCAATTCACCTGAAGTAGCTGTCAGGAGAATTCTTTCATTGCACATCTTTTACTGTTCCTACCTTTATCCTGTAAACTGTTGATACTTGGATGCACTGTGCTTTAGCTCCTTGCTTCTCATTTTCATTAACATTTTCCTCCTAGCATTTAATGCCTTTCAACTAGCAGTTCTCTGAATAACAGAAAGGGCAAAAGCCATCTCTTACTTTGCTTTGCTACTATCACTATATATGTCAGCTTATTACCTTCTTGTACAATTATAGGTACTGTTTCTGTGCCTGCTATGCTCTTTAGCACATTCATAAAGTCTCTGCTTTCCACTTATATATCATTTTTGCTGCAAAGAGGCAATCCTACCAATTTTATTTTTAAAAAATGCTTATTTCTTGCTTCTATTTCCCCAGCTGTTTCACAGTACTCCGTCTTTACCCACTTAAATGTCTTTAGAATTCCAAGTTTGCATCCACAAAAGGGTAACACGCAGGCATACCTCAAATGTATTTTAACTGCATCTACCTCAAGTAACAATCACAATGGAAAAGTAGAGGCATGATTTTGTACAGCCCGTTTGCTCAGGCAAGCTTGTTCAGTCCACACTGAAGCCTCTGCCCATGTAGAATTGACATTGCAACTACCACCCACGCTAGCCTGATGCAGTGTATGGCTCCAGATGCTACTAGCATAGTAACCCAGATAATGTGCAAACATACACTTCATTTCTTTATAGTGGAGCTTCAGAAGAGCTACCAAAATAAAGCTGTTAGCTAATGTACTGCATTTCCAAATAGTTTGCCAGTAGAAGAAGCCAACATCTCTAGTTGGAAATGCCAGGTCAATTAAATGTTCTATAAAGGGATCAATAAATCCATAAAGTTTGGAGATATTTTGGTGTATATTTTCAGTTCAGTAGCTGTAGTCTTATTTTGACTAAATTATCAACTAGATGGTTAAAAACTGCAGAGCTAAAAATGACAGTGAATGAAAGATGAGTAAAACAAATACACAACACTAAAAGCCAACTACGCTAGATGAAATGATTAGTTCAGATATTAACTCATCTGATGCACAGAATGCACATTCAGTGATTATGATTTAATGTCTAACAACTGAAATCCATCTTTACAATTATATGTGATAGGCAAACACTATGAAGGCAAAATGTCATGCAAAAGCAGAGAAATAAATCATGAAATAGAAATGTACTGGAAGGATGGTGCCAACAGAGTGTGGTGCCAACAGGTTTATTTATATAATAGTCAATAGAAAGTAAAAAATGACATACAATGCTAGAAAACAGTATGAAAAGTGGAAAAAAAATTAACGTGAAAAAGACAGAAAGACTAGCCAAAATCTGTAAACCTAGCCCAGAACACTGATTAAACTCTAATTTTGTCCATATTTGCTCACTATAAGGAGCTAGAATAAGGAAGTAACTCTCAGAGCATCTACAGAATTATGTAATCATGAAGCGAGTTCCAGAGTATACTTTTTGCCTTTTCTATTTACATTTTAAAGAGTTAAGTTTATACATTTTATTCAATAGATGACAAACTAGAAAAATCCATTACAATCTAATGTGAAACTTCATGAAAGCATCTCAATTCAGTCTAACAACACTTCAAAGAGAGATTTAGTTAAATCCGATAAGTAGGATTACATGCAGATGTCAATCAATAGGTCCTCCATATCTATCTGTATTTAAAAAAAAAAATTGAAATGTCATGCTTAATAATTACTTTTTAAATGTCCTTCTTATCTAACATAGCTTGAATAAAATTGTGCAGAAACATGTTACGGTATGCCTGTGCTTTCCAGCTTCAGAGTGATATTAAGATATCACCGTCAGTTTCACAGTGCATTCACATTTCTTAATGAAACTCATTTTTTGCCTCAAAATTCTGGGTATATTTTATAAAGACAAATTACAAAAGACGCAAAAAAAACCCCACCCTGCCCAGACAGATCTAGGGGTAAAAATATCAGAAAACACTATAGAACAACTATCATAGTTATTATTTCTTTTTAATTTCCATCCACGAAGAAATTAACGAAGTCCAGACACAATTTATTGCTAACAACATTTCCCTTTCACAGGTCTCAACTAGAATAGACTTTACTTCTAGCTGAGTATGAAACGATCCAAATGAAAGGCTAAAAAACACTTCAAAGTTTACAATTAAAAGTATTTTTAAGAGGTGGTGTATGATACTGTTATCTAGTATTTGAAGTCAATGCTCTATAATGAATTACATTGTTCTAAAAATATTGGCATAGTCACAAAGAAAAAAAAATCTTACACAATCCCACAAGTTTAGTTTTTTCAGGAGCCTATAGTGAATTACAGCACTACACCGGTAAATAGGCAAGCAAGCAAATAGAAACTACTCACTGCTGCCTCCTGGTTTATTATACAATGCTGCTGCTGCCATCTTTGTGCAAATCAATTAAACTGAGTGATCAGTAAATCCTTTCAGTGCAAGTATTTCTCTTAACCAGTCAAGTGTCATGCTAGTAGGCTTCTAGCCAATGTTCCATGTTGCTGACACAGCCAGCTTTCTACGGGTATAAGTTTGTCAGTCATAAATGCCAGAGGCTGCCTGCTCCTGGGATTTGATTGTAAAGGTAGCACTGAGCACCAGGAACTCGCCCTCAAGGTGTAATGGGAAAGCCAGCAAAGTGGCACATTTGCAGCTTTGCCCTTCTGTTTTTCTCCACAATACAATTCATTTAAATACATTCTTTGACAAAATTCAGCAAGAAGCTATTGTGGGCTGTATATGCTCTTTCATGGCTATCTATGTGCAGCAAAAATGGAAAGCTGCAAAAAAAATCCTACATCACAATAACAATGGAAAAACAGTACCATGCATGCCACTTATAAAATCACAATGCTATGGGGGAGTGAGTACACAAGGCTTTAATTTTCCTTTGCAGTGCTCTGGTATAGTCATCTCTCTGGTACCTCCCTGCTCGGTATCTGAGAGAAGCAGCACTAGAGAACAGAAGCCAAACGGGAACAGAGTTGACAGTGCAAAACCCCATCGGTACCTCGGAGATGATCACAGTACACAAGCTCCCTTTGAGTACCACAGCCACAGGCAAATTGCTTTATGCCCATGGAATATCTCCCTCTGACAGACTGGCTGAACAAATACGTCCTTTTATAACAGTGCAAACAGCAAGGTAAAAAAGGACTGCAGACTCAGCCAAACAAGCAGTATTTCTTGGAGCCCCTTCTTATCTTACTTAACTGCCCTTCCCAAGGAGCTCATTGCCTGATCAGCCCCTGCTCTCTCATTCCCATACTGAGAGACAATTAGACAAGCACTCACTTAAAATTTGTTAAAACTAACAAAATGAAGAAAGCTAATTTAAGTCTATCAAACACTGATACCATGACTTACCACTGCTCGGATGACAGCAAAACTTGAGTCTATGTAGGAAAACATATCAGCCCTGCTTCATGCACACACATGCCTTTTAGGTAATGGGCCTGTAATACTGATTTATTCTAGGGAAATTGCCAAAAAATTCCACCAATGCTGTTATCAGTTCAGCAGAACCTCATAACCTACAGTGGAGGCACAACTGTGTTTTGATACACTTTTCAGCTGAGGCTACTGAAGAGAGGCTCAGGAGCCTTTAGGATTCTTTTGCTCGGAAGAAATGTAACTGATACCTGTAGATCACCAAGAGTATTTGAATCTCCTCGTCTTTACCTGTAGTTGTAATTACTGTATGTCTAACTGAATTGAATGGTGGTTTTTTCCTAGTCAGAATTTTACACCCCTACGTGCCAAAACTTCAAGGGCGAAAATTTTGCAAGGGCACATGGGAAAAAGGATAATTAAACTCTATAAGGCAGCACCCTAGACACTAATTTCTGAGGAGAAGTATTGGAATTATTCTGTATAATGTGGCAGTGACAGAGAATCATAAAATCATTTATATTGGAAAAGACCTTCAAGATAATCCAGTCCAACCGCTAACATAGCACTGCCAAGTCCACCACTATATCATGTCCCTAAGTGCCACATCCACAAGTCTTTTAAACACCTCCAGGGATGGTGATTCAACCACTTTTCTGGGCAGCCTGTTCCAATGCTTGACAAGCCCTTCCAGTGAAGAAAATTTTCCTAATGTCGAATCTAAACCTCCCCTGGTGCAACATGAGGCTGTTTCCTCTTGTCCTGTTGCTTGTTATCTGGGAGAAGAGACCGACCCCCACCTGCCTACAGCCTCCTGTCAGGTAGTTGTAGAGAGCAGTAAGGTCTCCCCTGAGCCTCCTTTTCTCCAGGCTAAACAACCCCAGTTCCCTTAGCGGCTCCTCATAAAACTTGTGCTCCAGACCCTTCCCCAGCTCCGTTGCCCGTCTCTGGACACACTCCAGCACCTCAGGGTCTGCCTTGTAGTGAGGGGCCCAAACCTGAACACAGGATTCGAGGTGCGGCCTCACCAGTGCCCAGTACAAGGGGGACCATCACTTCCCTAGTCCTGCTGGCCACACTGTTACAGATACAAACCCCAACGCTGTTGGCCTTCTTGGCCACCTGGGCATACTGCTGGCCCATGCTCAGCTGGCTGTTGACCAGCACCCCCAACCCTTTCCCACCAGGCAGCTTTCCAGCCGCTCTTCCCCAAGCCTGTAGCGCTGAGTGGGGTTGTTGTGACCCAGGAGCAGGACCCGGCACTTCTCCTTGTTGAACCTCATACAGCTGGCCTTGGCCCATCGGTCCAGCCTGTCCAGGTCCCTCTGCAGAGCCTTCCTGCCCTCAAGCAGATCAACGCTTCCCCCCACCTTGGTGTTGTCTGCAAACTTACTGAGGGGGCACTTGATCCCCTTGTCCAAATCGTCGATAAAGAGATTAAACAGAACTGGCCCCAGTACTGAGCCCTGGGGAACACCACTTGTGACCGGCCACCAGCTGGAGTTAACTCCATTCACCACCACACTTCGGGCTCGGCTGTCCAGCCAGTTTTTTACCCAGCAAACAGTACACCTGTCCAAGTCATGAGGAGCCAGTTTCTCCAGTAGAATGCTGTGGGAAACAGGGTCAAAGGCTTTATTAAAGCCTAGGTAGACAACACCCACAGCCTTTCCCTCATCCACTAAATGGGTCACCTTGCCATAGAAGGAGATCAGGTTAATAAAGCAGAACCTGCCTTTCATGAACCTGTGCCAACTGGGCCTGATTGCCTGGTTGTCCTGTATGTGCCACATGATGGCACTCAAGATGATCTGGCCCATAACCTGGCACCAAGGTCAGACTCACAGGCATGTATTTCCCCAGATCCTCCTTCCAGCCCTTCCTGTAGATGTGTGTCACATGTGCTATTTTCCAGTCAACTGGGACCTCCCCGGTTAGCCAGGACTGCTGAAAGTGTCTCAGTGAGCGCTTCTGCCAGCTCTCTCAGTACCCTTGGGTGGATCCCATCCAGCGCCATAGACCTGACCATTTCCTCGTGGATTGTGGGGTCTTCGTTCTGCTCACTGTCCCTGTCTTCCAGCTCAGGGGGCAGGGTACCCTGACAACTGTTTCTACTGTTAAAGCCGGAGGCAAAGAAGGCATTAAGTACCTCAGCGTTTTCCTCATCCTTTGTCACTATGTTTCCCCCTGCATCCAATAAAGGATGGAGATTCTCCTTAGCCCTCCTTTTGCTGTCAATGTTTTTATAGAAATGGTTTTTTATTGTCTTTTATGGCAGTAGCCAGATTAAGTTCTAGTTGGGCTTTGGCCCTTCTAATTTTCTCCCTGCATAACCTCACGACAGCACCAGAGGTATTTAATTAACATCTATTTTATTCTATTACATCTTACTTGAAGCTGAAAATCATGCATGAAGAATTTTTCTCGAATCCTCTTAGTTTAAGCTAATCAAGTGTCTAATGCTTGATAGCTGGAAAAATTAAATTGCAAATGTGTTCTTAAAAAGAAAAGCTAATTCATTTATAATGAAAATCACTGGAAGAAAATAAAAAGCCCTACAGATATAGTATATGTATTTTTAATCTCAGTTTTATATTTTGGGGTCCACATTCACAGTTGCTCCTGATGCTACTGTAAACAAATTATTAGGTTTTTTAAAGATGGAATAAAAGGCAAGATTTATTGTCTTTTATGAATATATATGAATATATATGAATATATATATATATATATATAAGCCAATAGTTAATAATAACATCCAGCGTCACTAAATGCTTTGGTTGGTCAAAGAGTACACATAAAATAGTATAAGCTACAAAACTACAACATAATACCAACTACACATTGTCTGCCAAACAGGAAAAGAGGGTCTACACAGGGCTTCCCAGGCATTTTTCAGCTACGCATTTTATCAGAGTGTATCAGTTTGTTAAAACCAAAACTAGAAGCATACTAGTTTTAGTGAATTATTTGTAAGGAAAGGTTTCTTCAGCCACGAATGAAATTTCTGCCACAAGTGAGATCCATCAACAGGCCACCACAGAAGTCCAGGCTCTCACATCACTGCCTGAATCAGAGCCTCTGCCTGGGTGCAGGTCCCAGCCAGCTACCTACGGCTGCGTTGAGCACTTCCCAATGGATACCTGCCGTTTTAATACACCACTTAAATATGTTATGATCATTTCTACAGCACAGGGGTTAGGTCAGTCAACTATAAACAGGAAGACTCAGATTCAGGCCCTGCCTTGAATTCCCTCCCGCTTAATACTACCTGCAAAATCTACCTTAATTTGAATTATCGAAAGAAAAAGGAAACAAGAAAATATTCTGGCACATTTTAAAAGAACCTAACTTTGGAGGAGCCCACAGTGGAAATTGTGCATACAAGTTTGATGAAAGAGTGTTTTACGGTACATCTGTGTGCAGACAGAACATGTTTTGTGGAATTTGTACTGTAAAAAGAGAAGGTTTTTCTCATGATTGGTCTTGAATGTTTGGAGTTTCTGTCAAAAGTTTGTTGTCCGGACCTCTAGCAGAAGGAAGAGACAATTTTGTGTTTGTCAAGATTGATAAGTCTTCAGAGTTCTAGCAAATACCCAGAAGTGCCTTATGCTGAAAAAACTCCTGATGATATAGCATCGAAACAATTCTCTGAATGGAATATCAGTAAAAGAACAATTTTATCTTCTGCCACAAGACCTGTGTCTGCATCAGGATTTTACCGGCACTGCTGAATCACTTGCGCTTTTATCTTCTTCTTAACCTACACAGCTATCCCTGCAACTTTCTAAAAGCAGAGCAAGCCTCAGTGCATGTGTATTGGCCAATTATTCTGTGCCCTAGTTATGGCTTAAAAGAATACAAAATGGGAAGAGAATTTTAAAAGATAATTCAGAAGATACTGGGCCAAGTGAAACCAGTATGAGGATGTGTTATAGTTATAGAGATAGTTATTCCAAAATATTTTTGAACCACTGCCAAGCAGCCTCCTTAGATACCTGTATCATTCAACACTCTAAGATGTTTCCCTGCTGTACATGAAGTACACATCTGTCTGTTTTCTTCTAAGAATGAAGTAAGCATTTCTATTTTCTATGTGAATGTAAATGTGCCGACAGTTATTTTATTGATATAGAACTCACACTCTCCTTCAGAGAAACAATTTCTGGTACCTCCAACTTAATTTATTATTTTAAACTTCAGAAAAAAGTAATCACAATAAAAGCCAATTACCATGCGACAGTAGCACTACTGACCTCTTTGTTATTATGCCGATGGAAATTAGTGTCCTTTGTTACTTTCTCTTACCTATAAACCAGCAATTAAACCTTCTTCATACAACAAAGCTTGTGAAAAAAAGTATCATTAATTTCATAGTATGCAAGAAGTTAATGAGTTTTTCAGATTAGGTGGTAATTTTTAGACAGGAGATGAAAGTTAGGTGAACTTTGGGAAGAACTAACTTACACATCCAAACCTGAGCGTCACTATGTATTCTTCACACACTTTTTTTTCACTTCAGATAAGTACAGTGTGCTTCTTCATTCTGAGCCTAAAACTACCTTTCAACTTCCTGTATACTGATAGACAGACTGATTTCTCTGGGTTTTGTATTTATTGCTTTATGCATTAAAATATTCCTACCACGTATTATGTAAGTGGAGTTACAACCTAATTAAGCCTGCCAGTTAGATGATTCCATTTTCACTTGATTATAACTCAGCGCTTACCCCAGCCCTCCAAGAAAGCAGAAATCCATACCTCTGGATGCAGGACTAGAGTCTGATTAGTCAATAAGAAATCTGTATCAATGCACTCTCTCCCCCTTTGGCATTAGCAGCAAACATATACACTGAGAGTCCAGTAGCTCAGGGGCCAGCTATTTTAAGAATTCAAGTCTCCAACATCCCTAAAGACACTGTAAAATGAGGGGTTTGCAGTAGTACAGTCTATCACAGCTTCCTTCTTTTGTCTCTTAAAGGAAATAAGAAGTTGTCTGCAGTAGCATACTTTACAAGCACACAGAGGTTGCAAAGTCAAGCACTTGCAAGTTGGGAAATGCCAGACTTACCCAGTTGCCTGTGTAAATTTAATTCTCCCCTCACCACATTCATATCTATGCATTGTGATATAAATTTTAATTACCCCATTGGATACTATTTTTTCCACAGGACATCACTCAGCCCACCAGATGAATGCAGAAGGGGGCCAAATTAACATTGTACTGGCAGTCATAAAAATGCCGTTTACAATTTGCAAGTACTTGACTTTGCAACCAAAGTTACATCTTTTGACACAAATCTGAATAAAATTTGAATTATATAAACATGCACAGATTTGAAGGAATAATGCAGCAAGAGGGAGATGAATTATTTATATATGACTGGTATCAATGCAATTAATAAGAATAGCAGGAGGTGTTAATATCTACATGGTTGAATATACTTTGCAAACACAAAGTCATCATCATAATTTAGATATTTCAAAACATTTCACAAACCCACAGCATTATTACTTGTGACCTTAACCTTTCCAGGATAATCTGCAGAAACTGCAGTATAACAAAGATAATGAAGACCAAAAAGGAAAATCAGTAAGCACTGAAATGTACTGCTTATTCTACAAGTTTAGCATATTCTGAAAGGAAAAAATACCTGTCCTTTTTTAAAAGGTAAGTGGACTCTCTAAAACTCAATGGGATTATACTGGTATTGGTTCTACAAAAATATCTGTATATAAAAGACCTAACTGAAAAAGAACCAGAAACTGACCCAAGAGATGCACTAATGTCAAAAGCTCCAGCCCTATGGCATAGTCAGTCATCTGGAAAATTGAGGCTATATTTAGTTCACATTGTCATGCTTTTATTAGCAAAATTCAGCTATGGCTAAAACAATCACTACCAGGCTAAAATTGTTATTTCAGATTAAATGAGTTTTTTAAATGGTATTGTCTTGTTTATGCACAGAAGTGAGTCTAAAGTTTTCCCCAATTTACAAATCTCCAAATTCAAAGCCATACAACTGATGTCACATCAAAGATGTAGTTCCTTTCGTCACATCAGTTCTTGCTGTGATTCATCATGTTGTGATTAACTGCACTACCATACAAAAACATTATGGAAATGTAAATAAAAAGGCTCTTGTTTGCAAAACAATCCTCACTGTTGTTCTGTTGTTTTATATACAGTGCTGAATTCTGCTTCAAACATTTTCCTTCAGACAGAGAACAGATCTCAGTAACGAAGATTTTTTTTTCTTTTCTTTTCTCTTACCGTGGGTATTTTTAATCTCAGAGGTTCTACAATATACAAAAAAAAAAAAAAAATTATTAAGAATAAACAGTGATCAAATAGATAGCTAAAGATAAAATCATGTGAAATAAGAGCTTGGTTCTTTGTTTCTCATAACACTGAACTGCTTATTTCTTTTCTTTCAAGCAAGCTGCTCTGAAGAAAGTTTTCTAACAGTCTTTACAAAGCCAGCAGAAATTTCTAAAGAAGCAGCTGTTTTCTTATTAGAAATAGAACTAAATTATACAGAATGTCTTATGTCACAATCATTGTCCTATCTTGTCATAAATACATTGTCCTATCTTCCAAGCCTCATTAAAAAAAAATCAATCCAAAGCACTGGAGACTGGATTCAGTCCTCATTAATTGCTTCTATGCACTGCTGCTCCCTGGATTCACAAATCTATCCTGTCAGCACCGAATCTAGAATATTTCTCCTCAGCCTTCCCCACTGTTTCCTGTTCCATTTTCCAGAGTCCAGCCCCGATGCCAGCCATCAGCTACACAGTTACAAGACTGGTTCTTCCACGGTTTCCAAAAACACAAGTAGCAAATCCACCCTTCTCTTTGAAAAAGGACAACTGTTTTGGGAAGAAAATTTAATGCAGGACATTAAGTAAACTGATGCTGTCATTAGTGCGAATGTCAAGTTCATTATAGCAGATGTTTCAGCTAAAGACAGCTACACACTAAAATCTCAAAACAAATTTGCAGAGCATTCACCATTTGATCTAGTGTGTCTGCTTTCATGCTTTCAAGAGTGAACCAGAAGCAGCTTTGGGCATCATTGCCCCATCCTTATGTAGCAGGGGCAGTCTTCTAGCTGGGACGTTCCTGAAACGTGTCGTACCCCCAGCTTGCTGAGGACTGTTATTATCAGTGCTTGGACATGTAAGATGTTGGTGAAGTACAGAATGCAAAAGCTACTGCTAATGCAGTTAGGAATCAGGTGGTATTATTCTAATAAATGATGTTGCTTTCTATAGGCATTTCAGTCCTGGAAGGGACCTGCTTCTGGTGTCTTCACACAGAGAACAGCAGGTGAAGCCCATTATCAGAAACAGTGATTTCTGAGGCTTTTGCAATTATCTACCCAAATCTACAGCATAAAATACTTTCCTGCCTTCCAGGCCCAAAGTAATTTGCTGTAATAATAAATGCCAATAATATTAATAATTTTAAAAAATAGACAGAACAAACTGTGTCTTAAAAAAAAATATATATATATATACACACACACACAAGTGGGTTTTGAAAAGTGACTTCTAAGCTTCCTTCCTAAGACTACAATTCAGTTTTCTCATAGCAGTCTTAGTTTGATTTAGAGGAATTTACAACCTGCAGCTGAAACTCTTCTAAAAGCAGTAACAACAATCTGAAACAGATTAACCAAAAAACCTCTAAATGACCATAAGGAATCCACACTATGGAATCTCCCTCAGTCCCACATAGGCCACAGTATACGGGAGTCAGACAAATACTACTTTAGCGAGCACAAGACTCCTTCATAGCCTTATTCCGACGTAGCTGTAAGGCTTCTTTCTTTTGTGTTTAAAATGCCCCTCCTTTGCCCTTCCTGGAATATGACAGCTAAAAACCACTTCAGACAGACAACTATCAAATGCAGAATATGTTTTATCTCAAGATAAAGAGTTCCATGGATGAATGAGTAATTTAGGAGCCTACACATAACAATGCAACAAACATTTATACACAAAATGTGACTTGGTATCAAATACTTGTTCCCAGAAAAAGGCTAAAGAAAGAAGCACCAAAGGCATAAGGAAAGATAACAGAAAGAAGCTGTAATTTATAGGCTTGGAGACCAGAGTTAAAGTAATAGTTGAAAAGCAATCCACACTTAAAAAAAAAAATAAAAAAATAAAAAATCTCAGCAGTTTCATTCAACATATAATTTCAGCTGACTGAAAAGATCAGTGAAGTCTTGCAAACATTTCTGCAAAAGTCTGAACATGTGCTTGGCTCTAGTGAGACCAGCCTCATGTGTAACCTTAAAAGTTAGGTCCATGCTCTTGCAGATCCAGTTGAGGCATCCTAGAAGTTCACAAGTGAACCCAGGAATACACTATTTCTTGCTATTTAACACTTACAGCTTCACTGCTGTCGCATGTATATTCAATGATTTCTGTCCTGCCAAGTCTCTTACATTGTCTGCTTCACAGTATCACTCAAATTTACTCCAGTCAATGGATATTTTTCATACAATAATCCAATAAAAACATGTATTTTACATTTAGCAGTATAAGGATGTCTCAAAACTAATCCATCCAGAGTGGAGTCAAAGATTTAATGTGTAAAATTCAGTTCTGAGAGAGCACAAAAGCACGGCTAAATTTTCTTTTTACAAGTTGTATGCACTTATGCCACTGTAAAAGAAGAAATAAACTAATTTTATTTTCATAACTGAAGACAAGTTCTCAATTGAACAGCTTTCACTGAGCCAGCACATCCAACAAAATACATTATCAATGAAAATAAGATTAGTGCATAATCCAAACTTTTTTTTTTTTTTCTGAACCAGTCTAACATCTCACACTTTATAGCTGTGGGAATACATGTCTCATGAGAGAAAAAATTCCCACTTCTTATTTCTACTACCGAGATGACCTGTAAAGAATAAATACTTGTTGGTGGTGGGGTTTTTTGTTGGTTTGGTTTTTTTTTTTCCTTTTACAATTTCTGATAGAAATTGGTGCGTTTGGAAACTGCTCAAATTCTACTGACACTTATATTTTCCAACAGTAGAGAGTCCTTTTGACCTGTTCATTCTTTCCCTGGAAATCACAGCTGTTTTATTTTGGATGCTGAAACTTCTTAGGCCATAATATTAATAATAATACAGAATAAGAAATACTTTGACACCACTCATTTGAATGGAAAATCGCTCCTTGACAATAAAAGCCAGTATAATTTCAAGCTCTTCTCTCCTAAAGAAATCCACCACACACACAGAGACGAAATTACTTAAATGTGAAATTAAAACACAAATAGATTTTAGTTACCTTAAAGGTGAACTCTTTTAGGGTCAAACTTTTTTCTGGACCAAGAAAAATAATAAAGGAAGGATGAGTTTTACTTTTATTGTGTGTGTATATATATAATTCTTTTCTTTTTTGAGTGCATTCTTACTTACTTTATACATCCTCTCCTTTAACAATACTTGCTGGGTCTGCCCTCTCTGTATAGTTTTCATTGAAATAAAAGGATAGTGTATGCTGCAACCTTTCTCTGCTTTAGAATTTCCTGAGTGTAAAGACTCCCATACCAGCTCTGCAGCTCTCAGGGAAAGTGATATTCTGAAAAAAATAGTCAGCCTTTGCTTAAACTCCATGGAAAGTGGTCTGGTAGCCACAAACAGAACAATCATCGTAGCTGTATAGCTGTTTTTTAGATACCACCCATGGCGAAAGTGCTCATTTTGTAGCTCTCCTGATTACAGCTGTGAATAGAAGAACAGTCTTCCAGAAGGGATTCTTCTGTCAATGAACAAAAAGAGAGCTTTCCTGGTTCTTCAGATGTGAGGGGACATCTCAGTTCTGCAAGCATACAGCTTAGCAAAAAAAGCTGGTAGTTAATCTCCAGGCTTAACTGAAATTCAAACACCACTCCGGGGTTCTAAAGGGGATTGTAATAAGAGACCCAGTCCTGAAAAACAAAATTGGGGTGGGGTGGGGGAGTATGTGAGAGAGCACCTGGGATTTCTTCTACCTAAACAAACTTTCTTCCTTTAAGATGGTGACTATGTATGACATTTGTATGAATACATTAATGTGGCTTCCAAAAAGGCTACACAATCAACGCGGAGTGAGGAAAAGCACTTTTTTATCCTTCTCACCAGTGTTAAGATTACTAATTGTGCAGGATCCCAGGGATTTACTACTCCAGGGAACACGACAGGAATAAGAATCAAATTCTTGCCTCTCTTGTAATAACAAAAAACTCTAATCACAGGCCCATCAATGCAATAACATAGAATAGATAGATAATGGAATTGATAATAGATAATTGTGATAGAAAATTGAATTTGTGCTGTATGCCAGAGCAGCTTGGAAGCCCATTAAAAATAGTATGATTATCTTAATGAAAGAACAAGAAAAAGTCAACTACTGGGAACTCAAGCACTCAGTAAAGCAAAACAAAACAGCACCTCCATAATTCATAAAATCACAGTAATAACCTAAAATAATGAAATAGTACTTATAGAAGAAATACTAATGTAATAAAACAAATGCTGTAGAGTTGAGAAGAAACTTCATTTAACTGAGATAATAATGTCAAATAGGTGGATGAGCAAGTGGCTTGAGTATTATTCTACCTCCTAGCACAACTCTTTATGGAAAACAAAAAAAATACACGTGTTTTTTTTAGAACAGTTTTGCAGGCAATGAATTTTTCTTTTCAAGTTTAAATTCATGTCAGACAATTGGGAAAGAAGAAGCAAAACATTGCATTACTAATGCCTCTACTTAAAACCCAGGGAGGACTCTTGCAACTCACAAACTTGATCCTGCGCAACTTGGTTTTCTTCAGCTCAAGGAGAGAAGTGGATGCTAAGTAGAATACTCCGAACTACACAATAAAACTGGGGAACAAAACAGGCTAGTTTAAATTGGAATAGTCTGGAAAGTAGACTGTGGCAATTTTCCAGTGGCTGTTTCTTCATCCCCTGTTTCTGAAGCTGAAGTTTTATTCATTGGCAGCCTTCCTGCAGCTCATACCTGTAGTACCTTTGGGCACAGGACACAGTTGTCTTATTCCTCTCGCTTAACATAGGATACTCAGCTGGTAGCTGTAGACATCATTAAGCTGTTTGTTTGCCATGATGGTCCTAACTGATCTGGAAAGAGCAGGATATTGCTCTGTGTTCCCAACATGTAAAGACACCAAGTGACATCCACTGTTATCTTTGAGTCATTCTGTAAACAAGGAGTGCTAGTCCTTGAAATCAGCAAGTCACTTAAGTGCTGTGCTGACCTGCAAGATGATGCAAGTCTGCTAAACTAGAATTCAGTATGTAATACCAGAATGTTGCATGAAAGGGGAAAGTCATTATGAAAATAAGCAGATATACTGTCAAAAGACTTTTTGCTTAAAATATATTTGGAAATTGTAAATGCTTTATATAATAGCATTTTTGTGTGTATTAGATTTTGTTTTACTGGGGAACACTAAGTGTCCCTGACATTTGCTAATAACAAAGAAGTAATTTATACTAATCAATGTTAATGGCTGCTATTAGAAATCACAGACTAAATAACAGCATTATGCCATACAGACAATAGCCAACATTGTTACAGAAAGACATTTAACACTTAGAAAAAAAATAATTTTCATTATAAACAATACTTTCTAATGACTGTCTAATGAGGGACAGTTTATGCAGAATCTAAAAGTATGTAACTTCATAATTACTTGACATAGATGTATTTATTGTGACAAACTGGCAAAGTATTTGGCAGAAATCCACATACTGTAGGGACAAGAAAAGTGAGGGCATAAGAACAGCAAGAAAGTGTTGTAGGACTGGCCAGGCTGACATGGGAAGAGGGATAAGAAAGAATGAAACCATCTGCCAAGGAAAGCCTGGGGAATGAGGGCCCAGAGAAGAGAGACAGCATGAGCGCCAGAGACCAGAGCTTAGTGGGGGAATTTCTAAGAGCTAATTCTACTGAAGTGGGCCTAGGTGCCTCCAGTTTAGCTCCAGTAAAATAATCTTGATCTATTTTTAGCTCTTGCATTTAGTTATCTACTTAAAAGAACAAGGGCACTTGATAGCTTACTACAAATTTTACTCATGTTTTGCCTTGATGGGTCTGCAGATTGAAGTCTGAAGAATATTTCTTTTCAGTAGAAGTCTGAAGAATATTTCTTTTCATTGAAGCAGAGTATATACACGTGTGGCCATGTTTGTTTTTAAAGCAACCACAGTGTTTATTGTGGGAAAAATTACTTTGTTTCTTTTTTGATTGATATGTTTCTCCTATTGATTGGAAAAGGAACAAGCACTGAAGAGAAGTTATTTAAGAGGTTAGATTTTACTACCGGATAAAGAGAATAATGCTTTCTGTAACTGAATATCAAAATAAGATCATTCTTTAGTTATCTTTAATTAGCAGAGGGCATATTTTAAGAGTGATCATTATATGCCACAGCAGTGTCAAATAAACAGACATCTACTGTGACCTTAAGAAGTGCTGCAGCATGGGATATTTTTTTTTTTCCCCTGGATTAACAAAGAAAAAGGGTTGGAATGGGATCACAGAAAGGAGCATGAATTTCAGCTATCTCTCTATCACTTTCAATTTAAAGCTTAGTTTGGTCTTTCTGCCAGATCCTGAGCTTTAGTATTTTTCTCTAAGGATTCAAATTTTGATAGTACTGTCTGAGAGTTTATCTACTCAGAAAAAATCTACCAAATAAGTTAATAGAAAGTTAAATTCTCACATGATCTTTCAATTCAAACTTTGAAGCTTTTATAGTAAACTTTCAACCACCTCAAAAGCAAGACAAGCAAAACCAGAACCCTTATACTGGAAGAAGACTATCCACTTAGCATGTGGCAGTAATGGGTATGCTGCCTGTTAAATTCTATTGATTTAAAATCACATTGAAGTATAAATTAATAACTAAGTATAAATTTCCTTCCTCGATATGCTTAACTGCCCAAGTGTGGCAGCAGGATTTAATTTTTCTTTTTGCAGAGAAATACCTGATGGAGACAGTACCAGATGTGTTCAGTGACTGGGTATTATTTCGTTAAAAAAAAAAGATTTTGAGAAGGAATAAGCAGGACTTTTCAGCTGTTTCCAAACAGACACATTAATATTTTGACATGAAGATTCCTGTTTCCCAACCAGAAGAGAAACAGCAAAGTTGTCACATGGAATGACATACCTTTATCTAAAAAAATGACATCCAGATAAAACCTATGTTATGTATATTGCCTCAGAACACAATACTGCAATAGCTCTCACAGTTACCCAGATGATTTTATAGGTTCTTCAAAGGCTTCCTGAAGTCCGTATGTTCTTCATATTTGTTCCTACGAATGAACTGAGGTAAAAAAGTCACCCAACACTGCCAACATAGTATCTCCAGAAGTTGCGAAAGTAAAATAAATAGTATAAATCATGCAAGTATTCTGCCAATGTAGAATTGAGATAATATTTGTCTGAAATTACAAGTGCAATGAATTAGTAACTAACTGAAAAGCAATGCATCATATACTGAAAATGAAGACAGGAAGTAGTATGAGCAATTGAAGTTTCCTTGTGTCGAGGGTGGATGGATTATGGAACAAATGACTGAGGGCAGTAATCTAGCTGATGTTTATTAGTTCAGGAAAGAGTTAGCAACAAACATGCAGCAACAAATTTTATTTTTGTTTGTTTGTAATAGAGACATACTGATCTCATTTATATTTCATAATTTTCACTGTTTTCTGAACTAGTCTTTTCCTGGCATTTACCAAGACTGTTCATATGCATTAAAAATTAGCAGCAAAACAGGCTAAAATATTATTAGCTTGTAGTACCCTGAAATTGGCTAAAATAACACTTTTTACATCCAGAAACTGTCTACTGATTTGGAGTCTTATTCAGAAAAAAAATGACCTTTCAAGCTAAATACACACACATTTTTGCCTGATTAATTCTATTTAAAGCTATTTAAAATTCATTAAATTAAAATTTATTTTGAATTTTATGCTTGTAGTTAGGAGGCAAAATATACTATCAGCTATTACACACTTAACATTGCAAAGGCAATCACTCTATCATAAGAAATGGGATAAATCTGGCCATAGCCTAAGGGGTTTTTTTCCTCTCTGCAGTTTTAGCAACAATACTGTCCATAAGGTACATCTGTTAGAGGTTCCTGAACTTTCCAGGACATGGCAATGAGATGCCACTGTGCCATGATGACTTTCTGCTGCAGCACTGGTATGACAGAAGCATGAGCTGCTTGATGGCTCAGGCGTTAAAGACTTAGAATTCCAGATATTCCTAAATTAACCTGTGTCTGGATATATTTATTTCAAACAGTTGCTTTGTTCTGTTAAAACCATATTTCAAAGAAGTATTTGAGCAAATATAGCTGTTCCCAGATTAATTCCATGTTACTTAAGTTTGGAGACTATAAAGATTTCATTTATTTGGTGCTCAGCTACGTGGCAAACCTTAGAATAAGACAGGGTATTATATCCTGCAGCTTGATCCCACATCTTGTCTTGAAATCTGTTAGCAATTGAAAATCAGCATAAAAGGGAATGACAAATAAATGATTGCTTCCAATTTCAAGCAATGCAACTCCTACCTACAAGCTTTGTTTTTCCTGCTGATCTAGAATCTGAACACCATTAGTCTCTGAAACATGAAAAGAATCCAAATTGAAACAACTAAACTTGATATTATCAGAACTTGTAATACATAAGAAGCCTTAGAACAAAAATGGAACATTTTATGAATAATAATATGAAATTCCCTACTTTTTTTTCTTATATTTATACTTCTATTAAGACCACAGAAAAACAGTTACCTGTGCCAACTAAAACAGTTCTTAATCCACATTGTTTTGTTTTGCAAAAGGATTTCCTGTATCAGACTTCCCAATAAACTTAGAGAATTAACTTCTTTATACATCTTTGCTAAAACTTGTTGATTATTGTTTACTCCTTCAAAGCCTGCAAGCAGAGTTCATTCATAAACAGGGAAGCAATTTCTTGCTAGTTTATTTTGGGTTTCTATAGTTAATGTGATTCCAAGTGTTCAACACAAGTCCCACACTTGCCTCCCCAATCTCTTTCTCAGTTGTACAGGAACTGCCTAGCAAAAATCTAAGCACGCGTTCAACCATTTTGGAAACCATTTTGTCAGCGTTGATACAGATCCCAAAATTACTCAAAACTGGAAAAATTTGTAAAGAGTTAAGACAAATAGTTAGTGTGAATAAAAACACCAGGAAAACTAATAGCTTGCAATGAAAGTTCCCTCCCAAATCTTCCAAATACTTTCAACAGGACGAATGAAACAGCTGCTTTGGGGCTAACTTTGTACTGGGAGCTAGAATGACTAGGAATTCATATATATACTGTACATTCAACAGGTGCAGGCTATAATGGATGTAAAAAATTGGTCATGGTTACGAAATTTGCTGTATTCCCTTAAAAACCAATATGCAAATGAACTACACACTACAATGCTCAAAAAATTATATTCTGTTTACTGTCTGAAAACATATATACATCATTTTGAAAGCATGACATTCTCTAAAGACAACTATAAAGAGTTACCACCTATAATACTTACATGAAACTGAAACCATCACATACACAGTTGCAACTAAACCACTCTCATACAATACTACGCCTGTGTATTTTTCTGCAACACTGTGTAATAAGATATTTTCAGGTAGTTTTTCTTATTGTACAAGTAACAAACTCAGAGTTTCTTCTCTGTGGAAATCTTTGGTGTTCATGAGTTAGGGCAGACAGGAAATACACAACTGAAATAAGTAAAATCAGCTGTAAAATATGGCAGTCCAAATCTACTTTTAAATTCTAAACATAACAAGAGTGGATTTTTTGGCAGTGGCAGGAAAAAGTGTTTGTTTTTTTAAGAACAGATTTTAAGTAATTCTAGCTTTCATATTTACGTTAATTTTCACAAATGCTTATGGGCATCTTAGTGTATGCGATCATCATTAATGTATGCTTTTCCTTCCCAGGTGTTTTATCGTTTCAAAACAGCTGAAAATAAACTGAGAGAAAGCTTTAATTACTATCCACTGTCATAATGCATGATAAAATGCACACCTTCCCACTGAATTAAAAAGGAAGACTGCTGTAGGAAGGCAGGAAGAACATAGTACTTCCGTTCTTCCAATGAACCTTGAGTTTAAAACACAAACACTGCTCTATGTGCAGCATTTGACCTTTCTTATATAAAAGTGTAATAAATTGTAGAAAAGGTAAAGTATAGTACAAACAAAAACCTCAAAGCCCATAATTCTAAATGGAAGTTTGATAAAAAAGAATTCAAGTTTGACTCCCACTTATTTGGGCCCAGGGTAGGAAGTCTCCAAAAGGCTGGTCTGTGAGACCTCAGATCATCAACGTGAACTCTGCATTGGATGAAGTCCTGACTAGAGCAAACACATTTGAGATCAACAAAAAAAAATTTGTCTGAATAATAAGTGAATAAGCAGGGTATCCAGCAAGAATACTTACACAGTTAATGTATCTTAACTACACAAGAAAGAACCCCTATCATAATCTACATAACAGTAGGCTAAAATACAAAAGCAGCAATATTGACAGATTGCACTGTAATTCATTATTTGGACTCATAACAGTAGGTTGTAGTGCAGGCTGCAGCTCAAACCCTGCAGTTCACATTCCAGGATGAAAGGCTGGAAATGAATTAGCACGCTCTGATATAATCAAATCACGTGGATATAACTTACTATTACAGTGAAGAAAGGATAAAAATTAATTGGTATAAATACATTTCTATCAGAAATGTAAGTGTATATTGCAAGTTTTTACTGACTTACACAGGAAACTTACCAGCATGACATAGCTAAATAAGTAATTGCTTCAAATACCATTTTATTCAAGAAAATGGAAGTAGTTTTCTTCAAAACAACATAAAGTTAGAGAACTATGAGGATTACTGAGTTATAGGGACATTAAAATACACACTTCAGCCTCCTTCCTATAGTGTAATGAAGTCAGGACATGACAGGATTCTTCAGCAACAAGACCTCACGTGGTGTTCCCAGTTTGTACCTTTTGAAGTGTCAGCACACCAATACCATTTAAAAAAGGACTGAATGAAGCTACAACAAAGAGATTTCAAAGTGGGCAATGACAAAACAAGCCTCAAAAGCAAACCTAATCTTTCTCTCATTTTAGGAAAGGTTTTTTCTCTCTCAAATCCTCTCTTTCCTAAAGTCTAATGCAACTTCTCTCATGTAAGTGGTGTCTCCAGCACAGTGCAACTTTAAAACTGTGGATACTGGCCTTACTGTGAGCTAGTGCATATCCTGCAGGGCTATTACTGTTCTCTGCTACTAGAGAAGTTAAATTTTTAGATTTAACTATAAATACATAATACATCACACTAAATTACCTTACAATTGAAGCAGCATATCTCCTAATGCAGTGAAACAACAGAACATATAAAAGTTTACATAAATGTGGACAAAGTGAACTCTCTCTGCAGTTCTGTATTTCATTTATTTATCAATAGCAATTTTTTTCAGTATTTTGTATAGCCCACAGGGGCCTTGCCAACTCAATCCTTCTTTTTAATAGAAAAATAACATTTCTGAGAGATTTGAATTATGTCAGGAGATAAGTAATTCACAGACTACTTTATGACTGACACATATACACCCAGAGACGCATGGAGATTAAATCCTGTGGCTACTTGAGGTATGAACCCATTCCCTGTCAATCTTTCTCCATTTGTTTCTGGAGACTGACAACGTGCAGTGCTCACCAGTCAGAAATGCATCAATCCTTCAGAGAAACAGGAGAGAGAACTTTCATTTGCATTCACTTAAATAGATGAGATCTGCAATGAATTCCATTGGAAATGAACACTTCTGGGGATGCTGTTTTTATTACCTCTGCAGTGATAAAAGATGGCATTTACAGAATGGTCCTCTGAAAAGCAAGTGCACAAATCATTGCAGGCATATAGTGCAGGTATTAATACTGGTATGTGTTACTGCATCCAGTTTCTCCACTCTTCTGAAATCAGAACTAGAATTCATAGCTCTAATTTATAATAAGGCTAAGTGCTTACCTGGCTGAATAGTGCTTATATGGCTAACATTTCTGGTTGAAAATATATCCCACCAAATCAACAGTTACTGGTTCAGCCTCCCCAAATCTTGTTTCCTATAACATATTTAGAATTGTATGCACTTCTGCACTGCATAATTCTTCAGTTGCCTTGCCTGATTACAGGATAACAATTCCCAGTATCTGTCTTCATTAGAAATGCTAATATTCAGTGTGTTGAGCAAGTTTATGTTTAATATTTTGTTTCAATTTATTGTTGTAGGTAATACATTCACTGCATAGCTCAAGTCAGGTAAATGAACTGGAGTATTTCCTAAATTGGTTTCCCAGACAATAGACTTGCATGGATTACTGCTCTTCAGTTTGGATATTTTTCACTTTAAAAATATCCTGAATAGATTTCTAGTCATCTTAATTTGAAAAAAGATCACCATTTTGTAAGGAAGAAGTCTTTAATCTTATCTGATGATATGCTTAAGGTATCACTTGGGTCTGGTGACCCACTAAGTGGGTGTAACACTTAGGCAGATTTCCGTAATGTAGTCACACTTCATCTGAAGGCGGTAGGTAACATGTTCATCTCCGTTGTTTTAGCTCAGGCCTTCAATGTAGTTCTTTATATTCTCCCCAAGTAGCCTTACATTGCAAGTTTTACTAACACACTAAAAATTGCCCATTCTACTAGTTATTGGAAATTTTTCAAAGGTGGGCTTACCAGTGGTTGACGTCAACTTGTATGCTTTTGCAATCCAATTCCTTGGGTTTCCTTGCTTTTGCAGTCATCTTTAAGATATCTTAACCTTCACCTTGTCTCTTGCTTTCCTGCCTGGTAGGACAACCTCAGATGCTTCATGAACCCTGCCATAAAAATTCTTTGCCAAAAAAATTTCTTTGGTTGCTCATCTAATCTTCCTTGGACTTAGTAAATGCCATATAATTAAGTATAACCCTCTCTGTCAAACTTTCTTCAGGCCTACCTGAACCCTTTTTATCTGAAATGCCTAGAATCCTTCTAGCCTTCTGATATGCAGTCTTGAAACGTTTAAATCAGCATGGCATATATTTCTATTTAACTTTTCCTCCTCTTGCTATGCTGCTGCATTGTACAACTTCCTCTCTTTCTGTGTTTGTCATACAGATAGCACAAAAACATGAAATTATTTTGAGAAAACTAAGACGTTTACACTACTACTTGCTGCCCAGAAACAAAAATTACATAAAAATTCCAGTATTATAAAGCTGAGTGTCTTAGTACATTCAGAAGAAAGGCACTACAGTTTTCTCTATTAATAAAAAGGGAACACTTTCACAAAGAATAAGGTTTCCAATGATATATATCCAATTGGTCATTTTAATTTATTTATTGTCATTTATGGGCATTGAGACATTTTTGCTATAAATTTCTGACAGTAGAAACCTTAAGGTGTTTTAAAATTGGATTGATTCTTCCTTTCCTGAAGCTCAGACATTTTAGATTACATGTGCTTAAGCTGTAGTAATAAACACACTGCTATAAGATAAATGGTAAATAAAAACTCCAAATCACCATCTAGGGTAACAAAAATAAAGCAGGAATAAAGGTTATATGATGTTGGTTAAAGAGGAAAGTATCTATTATCTTCTGTACTTAAACATACTTGCATACATTTATCTGTTTTGTACTCACAATATGCTGCACACTGTGAAAGATACAAATGAATAGATTGCTATGTTAAAGATGCTAAGGTAGTACAGTAAAAATATTTTATAGGATAATTTGGGATGAGCTATATAAAAACAAATCATGAAGTCAGAGCTCTGGTATATCACGCATACCAAATATATGACAATAAAACTTTTATATGTTTCCATCATGCTGTTTTATGCCAAATAGTTAATAGGGAAAAACTGTATTAGAAATGTTTTTGAAGTTTAAAGATGTTTCATTATTGGGATCTTCTTTTATATTAATTCTACCATAAAACTAGCAACTGGTTTGTACATGTCTGTTCCTGAAAGTGTAACCTCATCAGCCAAAAACTTGTCAACATTCACATACCTTTTCAAAATTACCTAAAATAAGGTGATAACCTTTTATACATTATCACACATATATAGACAAACTGATATGAAGATATGCATGAAATCCAGATTCTCACAAGAGGGCCTGGCTGTTTTCCTGCCAGGAACACAGCCACCTGAGATGAGATAATCCTCTCCAGATTTCCCACAAGGCCCCCTCCACTACCTGCAGAATATACTGTAGGTATATAGCCTCCTACAGATCTGTCAGCATTTTGGTTAGGTACAGGAATATTAGAAACAAGGAGGTCATCAGACAGTACAGAAGCAGATCATCCAGTGAGAGACAGAAACCATAAGTAGAAGAAAATGTCCGCTCTTTGGCAGGTAGAGCAGGTCTGCAAGGCAACTTAGTTTTCTCACTCTCCCCCTCTTTACTTCATAGGCTGGGAAAAGGAAAGTTTATAAAGAACAATTTGTTTCCTAAGCTGGTTTAACACGCCAATGGGCAAGAGATGTTGGATGGAAATCGGATTTCAAAGAATTGGAATTGATTGGGAGAGGCAGAAATGGAAGCAGTAAAAGTGATTTGAACTGTGGGAAACTAATAATAAGAAAAGCAGTACAAATGAGGAAAACACTGATCACTGGACTCAGTGGGAATCGGAGTCACATCTGTACTTCTGTGGATGGAAAGTACAGCATTTCACACTACCTGAGGAGCTTGTTAGGACACTTAAGAATTTTGTGTGTATGTGCATGTGAAAGAGAAAAAGGGAGAGAGAACAGGGAGAGAATGAGCGAGACAGAAAATGAGAGGGAGAATGCTGGCTCATGGAAAGTCAATGGCATCGCTTTTACTAAATCACTGGAGCCAATGTATAACCTGAAAAATTGAAATAAAAAGCTCTGTATATGAAGAAAGTGAAAATTATTTCATTTGTGGAACAGGTGCTTTTGCTGGTTTATTTAGTCTAAAGGAGGAGAGAACACTATTGCTCTATTGTTCTGCTTATTACTGATGTTTCTTTTTAAACACTTGATTTCTTCAACAGGCTTTTAGAGCTCATAAGAAAGCTTCTAGGAATTGTAAATTCATCAAGGGTTGCTCCAATGAAATGATATATAAGGAATTATATACCTAGTTGTGTAGAGGAGCTGTAGAGGGTTAATTAACATTGATAACATATAGTTGTGGGCTTGCTTCTGGGACAGTGGGCTGGCTGATGTGGATAATGTACAGCTGTGGCTTGTTTGGGCTAAGTAACTAAATAGCACTGAGGAGCCTAGAAGAAAGGGAGCACTGGTGGAAGAGGAGCACTGGGTGAAGAGAGGAGACTGGATGAAGAAGAGTCCAGGGATGTAGGAGAGACCAGGAGAAGCTGAGAGAAGAAGGGGGCCTGAATGAGGGGAGGCTGGCTGGAGGAGAAGCCAGGAACCCAGGTGCAGGAGACAGGCAAGAAGCAGGGTGGACCGGCCTGAAGAGGATGAAGAAACAGCACGGACAGTAGATGAACTTTTGGAACCTTGTGTGGGAAAGCCTTGTTGCAGCTGGCTAGTTTTGTAGTGCTGCAACATACTTTTGCTTCAATAACTCCTAAAATAATTGTCTTCTTTCTCTTCAAGCCTGTGTTGGTGTTAGTTTTTAGGATGACCAACGGCATTTCCTTTCATGGGGCCCTTCCTGTCACAATGCAACAACTCTGTTCTTTGATTTCTTCTTTCCCTGCCACATGCCACCAAAGCTGCTCTTAAGAGGAATTATTCTGTGTCTCCTAGACAATGGAAGTTCATCTGCGATTAAAACTGTAAATCAGATATGAAGCGTTTAAGTTTCCGTTCTGAATTTTCAATTAAAATGAGTGAGAAAGCTTGAAAAATAAAAGAAGGAAACCCAGAATGGTTTATTAAATAGCTGTGTGACCTTGATAATTACAAATATGAATGTATTACAGATGACGTTTCAGGTGATCAGAGCTGTAAAAATGTAAATAAGTAAAATTAAGACTAAAGCAAAGAAATTATAATGGCAAGGGACTACATTCCACCTTTCTATTGAGGCGGCATATTTGGTATGCTATACCTGCTATTGTAAAATATATTTCCAACACTGAAGTTTCCATCTCTTCCTTTACAATTTTATTTTCAAGGCACAGAATTCTCAATGTTAAAAAATAATCCACAGATACTCTGTCCCAATTTCCTGTTTCTTACTCCAGTATTTTCTCTATGTAAAATGTTAAATAAATCCTATTTTTGCTTGTTTTTTTAACACAATACAAATATTTGTCGGATTGTTTTCTTTTAGTTATGAATTAGAAAATACATAGTCTCGATGGATCCTTCCTTATGAATAGTTAACACCATGTTTTTCTTTGGAGGAAAAGGGAGGAAGAAGAAAGGAAGTATCCCTCTTACCCTTGAACTTCTGCTAATTAAAAATAACTATCATTTTTGCTAATGGTGTACAACATGCTAAACACTTTTTCACCGGAGCAATTTAGAAAGGTGATGAATGAAAGACGTGGGCTGACCTTTCTTTTACTGTCATGATTTACAAACTCATAGAAGTTATTACTCACTGCCAGCACTCCAACAACTACAGCTTTTTGAGATTTTTTTCTTATACATTTTCTCTTCTGCAATGTAAAGCAGGATCTGAATCAATAAATGGACAGCATTGTAAACATATGAAATGCATTATATTCATGATGAGGGAGAAAGATTCTACAAGTGCCTGTATAATGCAAGTATTCACTTAGAAAACAAAAACACATCCAATATTAGTGCAATTTTCAACATAATTTTATTCTGAAATAGTATATATGTCTTGAGAAGAACTACAGTGGTTTGCCACAGGAGTTTCTTATCAACATACTGTATTTCATGCAGATAGTACTGTCATTTCTCTATCAATCCCACGCAAAGCAACTGCTCTTTCAGAAATGGATTTTGTAAAATTCCCTTAATGGCCTCAATGTAGTGGATTTTAACTGCCTAAGAGAAATGAAGTTGTTTTTTTTTTAAAAAAAAAAAAAAAATCATCTGCTGCCTGAACATGTTGTCACATATAAGAAAGTAATAGCAACCACAGATTGAATGGAAATTAATTCAATAGACTCCCAACTTACTGAAACTGTCAGCAAAGTGGCAAACAAAAGAATCTCACTTTTAGAAATTTGGAAATTTTCTAAATGGGCAACACAGGTAATTCAGCTACATTATGAGTCAGGACTCCCATAAGAATACTAGCACCAGCAACCCTATTCCAGGGAACGATGAACCATATTCAGCGGACAACACAGAATTCATCCAGGTACCAAAACACAAATACTTCTAGAAATTAAATACAAATTTGTAGAGAGTGCACACTGCAGAAAGTTTGCAAAGAAAACCCTGTCATACTTCCTCCTCAACCATCAGCAGAACAACTAAAACACATAGGTAATGACAGAAGAATCCAGAAGGTTCAGGCAAAGTTCAAGGCCATCCTACATGCCTCAACCCCCTCAAACATGGCCCATTCACTTTTTGGCATTACCAAACTACTTGAAGATAATTTATACCTTAGTTAGCTGTAGTTAAATCTTTTTCATAGTCTCCTACTTTCAGGGAAAAAAAAAACATTTAAAAGCAGAAAGGAAATGTCTTACTGGGCTCAAAGGTCTAATTTATTAATGCATTTAGATCTTGCCCTGCCAGAACAATTAACAAGCAGTGTATGCTCTGAAACAGATATGGAAAATCTGTAGAGTTGAGCTGGCTCTGACTTAATTTAATACTATATATGGCTACATGGTACTTTCCACATTATGGGCATATAGTACTATGAGGCCCATCACAAATCTTGGAAAAACTTATTCAACACGTAGAGTGTCTGTTGTCACATACAATGACTCCGCAGCAATCAAAACAAACAAGAGTGAGTGCTACTGTTATCCACTCCTTTAGCCAAGTCCATCTTACCTGGCAACACCAATGGCGCCTCTAGATTTCCTTTATTACTATAATACACCTAAGTATTCTTCAGCTACCTTTTCCTGTTTTGAAGAAATACAATACACATCTCTTCCAGCTTTACAAGTAAGAAAAGATCCACAGGTCAATGAAATATTAATCCAAAATACTGATTTAAACACACAAGCATAAAATCATTTTCTTTCTTTGAATTTTACATAGGACGATTGATTCAGTCAGGATGTCTGTGAGCAAATCTCTCCAAACAGCATTTACGTATGCAAATATTGGCTCAACTGTATTCTGTAACCCACAAAACTGCTGAGTATCAAAGATGTTCCCACGAGTGATTTCATATCCTATACACAAAACTGTAGGTTTCAACAAAAGGCACTAGTTGTTGTGTATGTCAAAAGACCCATTTTAATCTTAGTGTTCACGGGTTTATAACTAAAGTTGAACACATGGCGGGGGGTGGGGTTGCTGGTTAGGGACACATTTTGCAGTGTCACTTGGTTTCTCCTTTGCACCTTCACTAAACTGAAACAGGGAAATGCAAGAACTGCTGGAAGCTCTATTGTATCGAGCTGTGCTTAGATAGTAAGAGAGTTGCCAAACATTTAGGTACACAAGGCCCTCCTTTGATAAAATGCAATGTTCCAATATTCAAATACCTGTTTCTGCTAAAAAAGTTGTTCACTGAGAACAATGGTATTAATGATACCCTATTTTCATAATAATTTAAAATGTGTGAGAGAGAAACTGAGACCCGTTGTCACAAAGTGCTCTCTCTGTCCTTGAGCTTTTCACACAATAGCACTGGAAAGTGCTTCCAGTAGAATCAGATGCCCTCTGGATTGACCTCTAATGTTTACTATTCAGAACCCTTCCACAACAAAGCATACTCTTTCCAAATCACTGTCAAACGGCAGCACACTAACCTTACTTACAGCACCATTTCTCCCCTACCACTTCTCTTTTCCCTCCTCTGTAGAGATGATCATCTACGTTGCTACTCCAGATATGCCATTCCTTCTTACTCTTTTTCAGTTACTCTCATCAGCTGACCCACCAGTGTAAAATAATACTTCTAGTTGTGTTTGCTTGTTTCTTGAATATATGTATAAATAATTCTAGAAAAGCACCTATATGAATGGATGCAGTCAAAGCCAAATTCACGTGAAGCGTATGCTCCAAACCTCGAGCCTATGCTCCAGTCAAATGCAAGCTAACTCTGATTTAGAAGCTGTCTCAGTGGAGCACTGTGCTAAAGCTCTCAAGTCCTGCTACTAATCACATGCTTAGTCTTTCTGTTTCAAAGAACTGTATTTTCTAGATTTACCTCATAGAGGAAACACTGTCAAAAAGAAATGGTACTGGATTGGGAAACAGAAGTCTTAATTCTACGCCTGTTTCGCTACTGACTCTGAACAAGCCAGGCTACTGATTCCCATCATATCATTTGTCTGCCTTGTTCATTTACACTGTAAGCTCTGCAAGGCACAGAACATCTCTTATAAACTGTTTGCAAAGAGCTTCTTCACACAAGGGGATTTTCAGTTCTGCAAGAAAGGGGAAGCCTGTACTAATATAATACTGCTTCTACTACCAGTGGTAAATTTCAAATTGTTTGCACTGAGCAAAATTGTGTATCAACATATATTACATATTTTGCTTCCAGAAAGCTTGTTAACTTATTTTGCCATTCTTGGAGGAAAGGACAGTATTGTTGTAAGCAGTCGTCTCCTGTTACAACACTTCAGCATTCCTGATATGCAGCTACCTCCTGTTTATTCCTTTGGTGACTCTGTTACGGTTCTTTTCTTCTTTCACCCTTATGATTGCCACAAGATGTTCTTACCACTGTTCTCATACACTCCTGACAGCCTTATGAAAGAATTCCTGTTTTGGGTATATATTAATTAATTACTTCTATTCATTCCAAAGTGAACCGCGATCAGCAGGGAGCTCTCCGTCATTCTTCGGAATATTTAGCACCTTTAAAGTGACACCATTTGCTATGCTTTCAGAAAGCAGCTTATTGCTCTAATTTCTTCTTATGAGATCTGAATTTGCAGGTCTCATTCTTCATCCAGTCATTACCAATCCTTCCTCACCATGGCTCTGATTTCACTATTTGCCCCTTAGTCACTAGCTAAGATACTGATCTCCCCTGTGCACAGTTGAATCAGTGTCTAATCTTCCTCTCTTTTTCCAAGGACAAAACACTTATCTGAGGTACCAAATTAAATGTCTCCACACATATTTCACTTCTATCTTCCCTATGATTTTTCTACTGCTGTTGTTGATATCAAATGATTTATTTAAGATCTCAACTTGGCACTTTCTTTCTTATAACAATTTCTCCTTAATGTTTGTCCATTCCACCTTCATTTCTTTTTACAGGTTCCAGCTACCATGAAAGAGTTTTCCTTCTCTCCAAACAGTTCACATTCTCAGTTATGCTTTGTATCAGCTGCCTGAGATCCTAAAGTAGCTGTCAAGCCAAATCTAGTTGTTCTGTGAGCTGTGAAACCAATAAAGTTTGCTATCCTGGAGTATTTCCTATATCCCTGCCCCATACTCCTGCAATTATCGCAGCTTTTCCCATGTTCTCTATAATCTCATTATATCTAATACTATCAGTTCTCCTTCCTGACCTCTAGATTCTCCCACAGCATCTCGGGCAAATAAGTTCAAAAGTAATTTACGAAAAATGTAAGCGCAAAATGTTTTTACTAGAAATTCTGCATTACCATAAAATGAAATAACTTCAAAGTGTCAGCTGAGTACAAATCCATGTTGTATGTCTTTAGTCTGCATGTAAATCCATCGGTCTACAAAATGCCAGTAGTTAGTATTTCACTAGCACTCAAGTTTTTCTAGCATTCAGCTTCTTATGCAAAAAGTCCCAAACAGCCTGCCATAGGAACTCAAACACCTCAAACTCTCACCTGTTCTTCTTGGGCTGACAAATTTCCACGATAAATAAATACACATATACAAATATATCACAGAAAGAACTGCAAACACAGAAGAAAAATAAAATACACTTAATTAAATATCGAGAATAAAAATGTAGTTAACGCACTGCTTATGATATTAATAATTGCAATATTTAAGGCAATTAAATACAGAAGTATGGATTTTACCATCTGAAACATTTTTTGAACTTCCTATCTGCTTTAGAAGCCAAGAGTCAAAAAAATGAGTTTAGGTCCAGTTTCCTAAATAATAAAAAGTCCTGACCACATAGTAATTCTGACATTCCAATGACGTGAATTAAGTCATCAGCAGGTCTGTATATTTCCAAAGCAATTTTTAATTTACCCTGGCAACAGACTGTATGTTGTAGCCGAGAACAAACTTGGTTGCAAGTGTAAAACTGGTCTCAAAAATCTGTGTTTCATGCTGACATAAAATGGCAGTAACACCAATACCTACACCTTCCCAGGAAATACCAAGTGGTTCAGAAGCTTCTGACGGAACACCGGACACCCAAATCTAGCAACTAGCAACTGACAACTTCTAAAATTCACATTACATTTTTTTATTCTTGCATTTTCATATATATGTTTTCACATATAAGCAAGTGAAGTACGTTGCTGTTTATGCCATGAATATATGCATCAACACTATCCACAGGTGATACATTGGAGACTGACAACAATTCGCATTTCTATATCTTCCTTTGTGTGCTGAAACTCCCTAAAAGCCTTTGCAAAGCAATAAATATCATACCCAAGGAGAAATAGTGATAGGTCATCAATACAGTAGTGACTTTCTGTACCCAGGCTTAGCAGCCATTCTAAGTACAGCAATACTTCTGAAATATGAGTGCCAATTAATCTGAAATAGTTCTGCCTGTGAGGGATATATTATATAATCACCTGCACTACTACAGATTGCATCTGCAGTTCTTTGATACCACTGCAGAAGGACAGCAATTTCATTAAATCAGTATTTGCACTCTGTTGAAAGGCCAATAGGTTTCCCCAAGTTCCCCAAATGTCTTAAATGTCTGACCTTATGCTAAGCCCTGGCTACCCAAGTGAACTGCCAAATCCACATACAGATAAACAAAATTATTTACAAAGCAACTGCAGCAGCACTGGTAACAGCAGCAAAGACAATGAGAAAGTTGAACCTATCTTTCTGTGCTTACTACTGCTCACCACAGATGAACACCTCTCTATGTAACTAAGAGAACAATTAGCTAACCTTCAGGAGCTGAAACTCAGACACCTACTTATAGTCAGTCTTCCACGCTCCCTTCTCCTCTCTTAGCTTCACATGTTTATGAGTTCAGTTTGGAATACACTTCCATGGGCTTTGTTATCTGGACCCATTCTTCCAGTAGTGCACTCACCTGCACAGGCGCAGCAGCACACGGAGTAGCAGCAGCCCTGTAGCTATCCTCCAGGGGTCACAATTGGGTTACAAATTTTATAAAATGTGATGACTGTGCAGCCTGATTTAGAGCAATTTATTCACATCCTTCTTCATTAAGATTCAAATGGAATAAGTAAGATAGAAATTGAACAGATACAGAAATTGTGCATGGCTTGCTTCTGTAGTCAGTAAACATTTATTCACTAGGGCACAGCTCTCGTGCTCTCTCTCTCATATTCTCCCTCTTCCCCCATCCTTCCTGCTTGCTGTTTTAATGCATAATTAAGAAGGTCAGAATTAATGAAGCAGTGTGGAGTAAAGTTCAAGGAATCCCCAGGCACTATTTATTCTATTAGATCTCCGGCATGAACGTCAGATTGGCAGCATTAGAGGCAGAGGCAGTGTAGCTGGCAGCAGTCCAGAAGCGAAGCTACCAAGGGAGACTTACCTGCAGTGTCAAGTCATTGCTGAGCTCCTTCCCTGCAAAAATCACCCGCAGCTGGTCAGCTGGAACTCCCTGTCGCTGGGCAACCACCTCCTTCAGCTGGAGGATGCTGGCATTGGAACCAACCTCTACCGGGAAGCCATGGCTGGAGTTGAACCTGACAAACACTGAACAAAAGCAAAACACCTTTTTAAGTGAGGATTTCTCATGACTTGTTTGTACTAGAGTGACTACAAGAGGTTTACTCTTCAATTTCAGGAAGCATCTACTATTTTCAGAGAAAACCTATTAATACTCCAGTGTGTCATTTTGAAACCCATCACAGAATGGTTAGTGACCAATAAATAAACCCCATGTTTCCCTTTGGCAGTGTTAGAAATTACAGAGAACAGTCATAATCAAAAGAGACCCAGCTAGGCAGCTGGCTAAGTAGTTGCTAACTGGCACAACAGATTTTCAGTTCAGTCCTAACCTTAGCAGGCACGGGGCACGCATGCTTTCTGTGCCACTCATGCTCTTCCCCACTGCACGTAACAAATAAATGCAGGAAACTGAAGTATGCCTTGGAGCCAAAATATATTAAACAATATGAGGGAAAACAATTCCTTGTTACACAGCAAAGCACAGTCATATAAATCGGTTTCCCACAGATATTATTCTACAGAAGATAATGATAGAGAGAAAATCACACGCTAGCAGAAATGTTTGAGAGTGTTGTATTAGAGCGTAGTCTTTTCAGAGTTCACTAAAATATCTGCAGTACATAACTACTGCTGACATCCACTTTCAGTGCAGAAAATCACTACTGCACCAGTCATATTGTTTTTAGAGCTGCAGCAAGTGGTTTATACAGTCAGAGAAGTCTGGCAAACAAACACACAAGCTTCCTGCCATTGCCCTGGCAGAGCTGTTTTTCATAAGGAGTCCAAATGCGCTCATTGAGCCCATGGTCAGGGGAATGACTACAAGAACTATGAAACAGGAAAAAAAATCATTGCATCCATGTCAGTCATGGAGATTGTATGAACAGCAGACATGTTCCCAGTGGACCACTTCAATCAATAGCTCCACAGGCACGAAGCAAAGGAATTAGCAAACTCAATATAAAATAAAAAATCATTTGTATCAATTAGATAGTGAGTACCTGTCACCTAAACTGCTTGGGTATTGACTGTAACAACCAGTCTTCTTAAATATTTATTTCCCATTCCCACTTCACTGTTTTACCTGAAAATGTTACTCCTTTGCATTTTTGATGACTGACAGAAGCATAAGGTCAAAAGTATTCATATAGTTTAAAGAAGTAACTGTTTTTAAAACTGAAAACTGGATTTTTATAATTTTTCAAACACATAATCTACATGACCACTGCAAAGTTGTTAGGTACTTTAAGAACATTTGACTATGGCTGAGAATGCTGCCATTGATGGGCAGAGCAATAAATGTTGTAAATACTTGTAATTTCACATCTTCAGATTTGGCTAAACTTTAAGGGACAAGACCATATACCAATAAAATTTAACAGGACATTTTAAGTTTTTCACTTGAAAAATGCCCTCTTAAGGTACTAAAATGCAGCGTAAGTTTGCGTAATGCTGTGTCAGCCAGGGTGCAGTACACATGCCCTGCAGTGTGCTACACAGTCTCCTGTAGTACATCTTGTTACTGGGTTTGATTTGTATTTAAAGGTGTTCTGGAAATAACTACACTGTGCAAGCTGTATATTCAGACTGTTCAGAAAAATCAGCGGAATTTGAATTTTATTTTGATTGTGGTTCGGAGGGTAAAGGACGATTTATATGACAAAAAGTAGTTCCAGCTAATGGGAACTGAGTATTTCGCATCTTTCCAGGAACACGCAAAATGCTCAAATGTAAATAACATTACTGGGGCCAGTAGCAAAAGATATAGTTAAATCAATGGGGAATATACCTTTTTAATATGCTACACTCTGACTATCTGACTGTGTGCATATATACATATATATTTTAATACATTTATATAGATACGCTCACATATACACATAAAATGCATTCATGTGCATCTCCAAAGACTTCTTCCTGACTAATAAATAATCCTCTTTATATTTAGTCTTGCAAAAGCCAGTGCTATTGGTTTTGGAAATGAAAAAAAGTTAGCAAGTGCACTGACTCTGCAAATCAAATGCACTAGTAAGAGGAAAGTGCTTAATAAAAGAAGCATAAACAAGTGTCATTTAAATTAATTATAAAGTGGTACTCATTTTTAAAGGTAGTATAAACCCAACACATTTACTGCAAACATAATTCATGTTCATCATTAACTATCCCCAGCACTTACAATAATTTTATTATTATTCACTTCCAACAGGTATAGTTTCCTCCTCCTGACACGCACAAGGTAGCAGAAGTCTCACAATTGTAACCACAAGCAAATACGGGAAACGTGTGTGAGTGCAATATTTTGCACTCCACAGCAAAGATTACATCTATTCTCTTACCAGACTGAAGATCTAATTCAGAAGAATGCTAGAATGCCAAACTTCACTTACTGGAAAGTTCTAATCCAGAAATATTTTGCCCTTAAACGAATTTATTCTATTACAAAGTCTGCAATCCAACAATTCTTTTTAGTGTAAAAGAACAGAAGAGACCTTTGCTTACTTGCATAGAGCATAAAAGTATTAAGTACAAAACTTCAGTGTGTGGAATAAACCCAGAATTTAATGAATAAAATATTTAAAGCTGTCTTCTCTAGGAAAAAGCAGCTTATTATTTTCTTTTTGATATTTCACCTCAATAATTAAATAATTACTATCAAGTTGATACTCTTAACAGCACATGTTATGCAAGAGATCACAGGTGAAGTTCTGCCCGCATTTGAGACCTCTTTCAAAGAACACATACTTTGAAAAGACTTAGAACCTGAAGTTTGTCTACTCAAAGTTAAAAAAATACTGGCTTAACAGAAGATTTGAGAATTTACCTGAGGCCTAAACTGCTGATGGAAACCCAAAAGAAATAAATCAAGTTACTAAAATTAAGAAGTAGCCAAACCAAGCTGAAGAAAGTAGGCTCCATTTGCATCAGGTCTCCTACTCCCACCTCTGTAAGAGGTGAGAAATAGTAAAACTTATCTGATAAAAGGAACCTTTGTGAGTCTTGACTGTCATGTCAAAAGATAATGTCTGTAAATATCACAAGGATCCAGTTCCCAGAGGGATCAAGAGGTACCTGTGTGCTTTTTTAAATCTCTCCTGGTATCTCCCCAAATCTTTACATACCTTTAAAATCTCACTTGTAAAGTCCACACATTTGAAGGACAGTACTGACTGAAGGAAAGTGGTGTAATTGAAAAAGCGAACCAAAAAGAAGTATATAAATATTTCACTACATCTTTCAGATATCTAAGGTGTACATCTTCATGCAATAAATTTGATTTTATGTTTATCATATTGGATAGTATTAATCTCTTCTTTGGAAGGATCAGCAACTGCTACATAAGGGAATAGTTGTAGTTAAGTAACTTTTACACATTTCCAGAGGAATTTCCCATGTTACCTATGTAAATACCCATTTTTTCAAGCATATACCTACACAGCAAGAAAATTTTTGATCCGGCATAATGACTCAAGTGATGGAAATTGACTTCTTCAAAAACAGCAGGCTTATTCCTTTGCCATGCCACTTCTGCAAGTGTGGCAGAGGGAAAGTTGTCAGTTATGGGTATAAGGGCAGGAATTGCATTTGTACTAAGCAACACATTTCCCCTGGAAACTGATACCACGAAATCAGAGCACACAGAGTTGTAGGGTACATGAAATGCATTCAGGTGCAAAGATGACATAAGAGACTGTATATACCGAAGTGATGGTCTAGCGTGCAGCAGCAGGTTAAAGCTGGCTAAGCAGAATCTATCAAGTCTTCACAGCGTAGTGCAATTAGGGAAGCAATTAGGAAGCTAGCAATTTAGGGGAACAGTGAGAAGTTAAAATGCATCCCTCCACCTCTCCCTGCTGCCCCGACTGGACCAGAGAGTGGAGGCATACACAGAAGTAAATCCTGAGTAGAATTAAAATATTCAATCCCAGTTGTGGGAGGTTTCACTATTTTGACATTGGTTTTCATCTCAAATACATCAAAACCTCAATGTATTGACTTTTAATGTTCTTTTTGTTGAACAAGTACCATGTAAGGAAGTGTTACAGTATTTTCATTCTGCAGCACTTCATGGAAATAAATACTTCTTTATTCTTCCAAATCCTTTTGTCTGGACTCCTCTGTTTGGATTCTCACTCTCTCCCCAAATGAAGCACCAACACAAATCCCAGAAAGAGGTGGGTGCTGTGATCATGTGGAAACACTGGTGTGTCATGGTAGAGGCCGCCCGGTATTTATTTTGATGAAAAGTTCCCAAGGAACTCAACTTCTTGGCTTTTAGCTGATTTGTATTCAAGTGACTGTAACAAAATTAAGACAGTATCACCGCTAAAGTGACTTGTATTAATAAATTCACATACAATGAGCCATTTCATTCACAGGAATACAATATGGAAATGTACCAGTTCCCAAATAAAGTATTGCTACCCTGAAGATTTTGTATTTCACAAACAGTATGATGCATCATTGCAACCACCACCAAAATGGAGTCAGGAGCACAATTCCATCACAGGATACAACAATATTAATAACTTTTCCCCACGAAGTAGTACAAGAATTGTCAGTGAAAGGAATATAAGTGAAGAAGACTGTGACTAAAATCATAGGTGGCTTAAGACAGTACTGCTCCTGGCCATCTGTCCATTCCTTACACGGGAGGTTGCTACACATACAACCGCGATACTGAAAGAAATGTGTACCTGCATCTCAGCTGTGCCTGTTTACAATACAGCATGTCAGTACGCACTAAATTGGAAATTTAAGCAAATGCAGATACAAACTGGTTAAACTCAGACACACATGGGGCAGGTGTGTAGGGGAGCTGCAGAATTTCGGGCGAAATTCTTGAAGAAAGCTGGTGGGCAGGCACCCCTGCCAAAATCTCAACAAGCCATTTCTAAGAACCCTGGGATTCAGCAGCCTTTCCTCTTTGGAAAGTCTTACCAAAAGTGTCAAAGCTTTAACCCCCATTGTCATCAATGCGACAGGTTTTCCAGTTCTGAATTGAGAAAATAAATATTGCATGTTGGAGAAGCTTAGCCCCTGCTTGTGAACCAGCTGTGAAGGCACAGTCCCGATATATAGAACCAGAACAACTGAACTATTGCAAGAATGAAAAAAAAAAGTATCTCTTTACATTGCTACATGCAAAACACAAATTTCCTTTTTAGTTTTCACATAAAATAGACAGTTCTTTTTCTTCCTAAAGTAGTGAATCACACAATCGTGCTTCGCTGCACACCAAACAAAAGCTATAACCTAGAATATATCATCTGTGGCAAAAGAATGAAGATATTTAAACTTTAAGATCTTATTGCTGAGCAATTATATTGTGCCCATGATAACTGCGGCAGCTTCAAGTACTTATTATTCCCCATTCTTCCTATGAACAAAAAGAATATAACTAAAGTGTAACCCAAGGACAGTGTGAAATGTGAAACTTTTTTTGATTTTTAAAAGTAGGGAGACTATTGAGGTCAGATGACAAGACCTTTGAAATGTTTTTCTGAAGACTGGGGGAAAAAAAGTCTTATGATAGTATCACTCTGTGGTGATCAGTTCCTCTTTGGCTCAGCACATGACTCGAGAACACAGCTCTCCTTAGATCAGAAACCTACATCTAGACTATTTCACACTAGAAAGGATTATCCCTTCCTTTTAAGTATTAAATTCTTTTCATAAACTATGATTAATAATTTATCCAGTGCAACTAACCAGTTTAGTGCAGACTGAAAACAGGAAACTTCACAGAAAGGATAAATAAAGGAAGAGAAGGTAGAAATCAAGATAATGTAAAATCCTTGCCACCTGCTAGAGTACTGTGGAAATGTTCTGTAATTCCTTCCATTACTGCACAGCTGTGCATCACCTCTCAAGGCACCGGCTGAAGGCAGCGGTTCCAAGTATCTTTTATTTCAATAAATGAAATAAAAACATGCATTTCAGACATCTGAGGCTCTTGCATCCTCAATCATACAGCAAGACCCTGTTCTATTATTTTAATCTTTATATTTAATGAACATAAAATACATTTGTAGGCACTTTATAAACCCTGAGTGAATGTCAGTTGCTGCCTGGAATATCTACAACCTAAAATGTAGAAATGCACCTGTAGGATACATGTAGTGCAAGAAACTAGGAGCAGAACACAATATAATGTGATGGCAGTAAACCTTGTTCCACAACTTTTTATTGGTATTTCCTGGTTTTCAGTGTGCCAAGAGAACTGCAAGAAGGGGGGGGGAAGCAAAGCAAAAGATTAAAGAGGAATAAAAAATGGAAAGAAAAAGATGAGTTGGGGAAACTGTGCAAGCTGAGGTCAGGTCTGTAAAGGAATAGCTCTGAGTTGTGGCAGACTTTTGTCAAACAGCCAGTCAGCACATGTTACAGAAAGTCCAATTAAATGGTTAAACAGCTTTTGTGCCAAGTTCTTTGAAGTGTCTTTCCACAGCAGCTCCAGCAGCATGGAACTGCTTGCAGCCTTTTCCTTCACAAATTTGTGTATCTAGGATCTGCATTAGAAGAGGAGACCTTCTCAACACTTTTTGCTCCCAGGAGCACTGGACAGCAGGATGGTTCAGTCAGCTCCCTTTTAATCTCTACCCTACTTCTACTACATCAAGTCCTGCTTTGGAGGCTGTCACTATCACAAAGCTCTGGCCAACTGGCTTGCCTGATTTTTTTCTTTATATATATGTGATAAAATAAAATCTTATCAGCATTAGAATAACCAGTTCCATAGGAATTCATGCAGCCCTTTCACCAATTAGCAAAAATATCCTCAGCTCTCCTCAAAAAACCCTCTCAAACAGATGTCTTTTCATCAAAAATTTGCCAAATTCCAACAAATTGGAGCCAAGTTGAGATATTAAGATCCTGAGTCTTGATGCTCTTGCACTGAACATCCTGCCAACTCCCTTCTTCTATACAGAGAGAAATCCAACTACAGAACCTCTGCTGTCTACACAAGGAGTTAGATAGTGTCTCAGAGATAATGATGTCACACATTTCAGTCTGTGTGGCTGAATATCAACACCTTAAACACTACCCTGTGATGAGTGGGTTGCCATTGCAGATATCAATGCATTGGTATGATGTTTTCCTGGCAAAATGTCCTGCTTTGTATTTTGCACCAGATCCAGACTAAGAGGTATATACAATGAAGTTGATCATAACTTAATGAGTTACCACTCACTGCTGAGCCACAATAACTGGCAGCATTAGGCCTCCTCGATCATTGCATTTGTGAAATAAAATTAATGCACATTATTGTAAGCCAACTTCACAGCCGCAGCAAAAAAAAAAAGCCTACACAGGCAATAAGTGGCAACTCATTAAGCTAGAGTAATTTGGTTGCTTCTGATCATTTGTAAATCACCATCACCTAACAAATAATTTTACGATGTAGTCACACATAGACAGCAATGCAACAATCCAACAAAAACAATGTCGAGAATCCTTGGAGACATTATTTCTCTCCTCAGCAAGGAACAAACTCTCTCATGGAAACATCTTTAGTTCCAGCTAACACTAAATGAGTATCATAAAAAACACTCCTTGATTATTAACTCCAATTTTAAGATTGAGATTTCTGATAGTTTTATTTCCTTTTTAAATAAAAATCATGATTGACTTTTATTCAAACAACTGTTTATGGAAAGCAATACAGTAGTATTCATAAATGCTACATTTTTACCTGATGACTGTTTTCTACAAAGTCATAAGCAGCATGGAAAGGGTGTCAAGGTATTGGACACTCACTTCCATTACAAGATTTAGGGGGCATCATATTAAGCTTGTAGGAGCTAGGTTCAAAACAGACAAAAATGAGATGTTTGCTTATGGCTACTAGCAACAGACCTTCTGGAAAACTGCCAGAAAAGTAGTAGTTGCAGGATGTATAACTTTGGCTCAAAGGGAGAAAAGAAACTGGCAGTTACTGCACTGACAACTCAGTAATCTTTCTATCGAAAAGGAGGGGATAATATATACTAGTATGAACTAAATTTATACGTAGGTTTTAGGCTTAGAAAGGCTGTGTCTTTCAGTCACATGCTGAGCCAAAGAGGAACTTGTCAGTGCAGGACAGTAACAACTAACAGAGATGGTCACAAGATATTCTTTCCATTCTCAGGAAAATACATTTTAAAGCTCTTGTCATTTGAGTCAAATATTGTCCTTCTTCAGAAGGGTGGCTCTGCGTATGGTCACTGTTGGAGACAGTAATACATGGGGTTAAGCAGACTCTTGTTCTGAATGACTATGGCAGCTGTTTTGTAGATGTTCTGGGTTTCTATTTCCATACCTGTACCCCAATAGAATATAACACTGAGTAAAATCTAGCAAGTGGCCAGGCTGACAGTTTCCTCCTGCATCTTCCTTCCTACCAAGTAATCCAAATCCAGAATAGAGGAAAGTAAAAAAGACAAGAGCTCAGCGCTACTCTTTTCTCCTACAGAACTATGCATGCATATGCAGTTGCTTTCCTATATCGCAGTGAGGCAAATTTTAAACTCAGCAATTCTTACAGTAACCTAATTTTGTTCCAGGAAGCATGCCTCTTAATCCAAGACACAAGCTAAATTTGTCTAGTGAATTATTTCCTGTGAATAATTCAGTTTTACTATACCTAAATTCTCTTTAAAGTTGGAGGACTGTGTAGCTAGCTAACCCAACACTACAATTATGTTGGCATTTCCTTAAAAAAAACCTCTTTAAAATGCTATTTTCCTAGCCATTTTCTTCTTGATTTAAAGGCTGCTTATGTCAGCACAAAGCTGCCATGAACTTCCTTGATACAGAATCAAGCTAAATTCATGTTTCATTTTAAATAGACACATACTGTTCTTTAATGTGCTTGGATAAGGATAAGAGTCCTTAACTTCTACATCTTTCCAGTTATATGCTATAGCTTTCTGTATTAATGAGAAGTGTTACATTTAAAAATAAAATGTATACTCTTGCAGCTTTTAAATTACCCTTGTCCTGTGGAAGAATGGGCCAGTATTTTTGCAAAGGCTGCATGAGTTCAATGAAATTCATAAGAGGGTCAGAAAATCTCAAGTAGGACTATTACAATAGGTTTAAAACTATTAAAGGGACTGCAAGGTGAAGACTGCAATCGTGAGATTCCACTATTTTAACACTTGCACTCATTTGCAGTTCCCCAAGAAGTTTAACACATTTTTCTTACAGTACCTACGTTCTGCTAAATACTAGAAGCATTGGTGGACAGCTGAAGATCAAACAAATGTATGATAAATATGGCAGCTGTCACACTTGACTAAGGAAGGACTTTTCTATCCTCATGAAGTTTGTTAGTTGATCAGGAATTACTTACAGGACAAACAAGTATAAATCCATATTATAATATGGATAAGAATAACATATATACCATTGGAATGGCTACGCAGAAACAGGTTAGTTTCACATATAAAAACCCCAGAAGTCCTAGAGAAAATATACCTGTCTACTCACCTATTGACATGCAAATCTTTGTCTTCACTTTGTTTAATTTCTACAAGAGCCACTACAAACAAACACAAGCCAAAGCTAAAGGGTATAAACGTTATAGCCCAGCAGAGTGTTAGCTCACTACTTAGTTCTATGCAGTATAGCCAAGTGCATTGTCTGAAGGAAGGGAATGAAGCCAACTGCTCCAGAGAACAGGAAACATAACAGAGCTTATTTCCCTGCTGTTTACAGGTCTCAAGTTAGTTTTTGAACGTCTAGGTTTCAGTGCTTTTACTCATTCCATTTGAGGGGATCCCAGTATCATTACAATCACATCCTGATTTGCTTTAAAACACACGATGCACAAAAGAGATTATATTTTGTCACTGAGCACTTTAAGGCTAAATGCCACAGCCTATCTTCCTTCAGCATCTTTCCAATTTACCTGTTTTACTGATAAACAGTTCTCTACTAGCAGAAAAATAAGCTCTGATGTTCTAGGCTAGTCATATCCCTGCCGTTTACCTTTAAACGCTAACCTCACCCTGCCTCCTGATGCTTTGCTTTTCTTCCAGACCATGGGCACGATCTCTCCTCCTTGAGACCTGTCTTCTCAACAGTAAAATTACTGCAATAGCAGAGCAGACTTAGGAGGATGATTGCTCTACAGAATGGCCTGAAGAGACACTATCAGGTCACTGGGGGCACCACCAGGCCTGACTGTCCCTGCCTGGCTTCCTTGGGGTCTCCCCACACTGCCATGGCCCAGGGTCAGCCCCCCGGTCTGCCAGCCCCTGTCTCAGTGATGCCAGGGCAGGGCCCGTGCCCAGAGCAGCCTGTTGCTGTTCCTGCCTGGGCTTCTCACATGGATGTGACCCGACTTGCCACCTTGCGCTGGCCTGGCAGTGGATGCGGGCTCTGTGCCTCGCCCCAGGCAGCCTCGCCCGCCCCGCTGCGGGGCTCTGGGGCTGCCCGCCAGGCTGCCGCCCTGGCCTCGTGGCACACCCCTGCCCTCGCCGCTCTTGGAAAAGGCAGGGTGGAGGAAAGAGAGAATGTAACATCTCTTCAGCCACGGCAAATGTGAGAGTCTCTAAACAGGCTATAAAAGCACACGTGTGTGTGTGTGTGTGAGGTAGAGAGCTGCTGGCGGGAGCTGGGCTCCTGCTCCTTAACCAAGACCCCGCTTGGCCCAGGTGTGTGTGAGCAGGCAGGGCTGTGTGAGGGGCACTCCACGCTGCCAGTGCCAGCGCGGCTGACCTCCTCCTCCTGCCTCTGCACCCACAGAAACCCGGTTAAACCCCGACTCTGCCAGTGCCAGCACGGCTGGCCTCCTCCTCCCGCCTCCGCACCTGCGGAAACCTGGTTAAACCCCGACCCTCAGGCCCCACTGGACACTTCAGCTCTCGGCCTCCAGCTCCACAACCCTTGGCTTCGCGATGGTGCAGAGCTGGCGGGGCCACGAACTGCCCACGTTTCGCACCCCTGGCTCCAGGCAGCCCACTCAGCTCCAAAGTTTTCACAAAGGCATACTGTTGATGGTTCTGAAACAATTTTAAAATGCCCTTGGCTTTTAACATTTGAAAAATGTGTTTTGTTCCAAAACATACAGCACTTACATAGCAACTTGGAATTTACCTCGACAGGTCCAAGTTAAATTCTTTTGGCAAAACTGCATTTGTTAAAGGCGTAATGTAAAAATTAGTTTAAGATCCCAATTAATTATACAAGCTTCCGTAAAACTGTCTTAGCTGTTTGCTCCTCTGACAGTAAAATTTAACCCCTTAGATCAAAAGAGAAATATAAAATGATGGGTTGCCAAAGAAATTTCCAGTTTCCAAGAAAAATCCACACAGAAAGGTGTACCCAACTCTTCTTATGAATTAGTTAAAAAAAGAAGTTCCTGTGGCTAAGCTTGAAGATTTACCATATTTCAAAGATAATTTTCTCCCACTTGAGTTTTTCAAAGCTCTTCCTCCCTTTGCTAGTTTCTTTTAACATCTACTTTTGCTACCTATCTCACGCCCAAAGAACAAGCACTGCCACATTCAATCCCTGTAAGTCCCTGACACAAGAAAACACCCAGCAGCCACTTCTGCCAGGCAGAAACACATGGCCTGAATTGACTGCCAAAAATAGTCTCTTGTTCCTACTATAAAACTGCTAGTTAGCTGCAAAAAGAAACACACTTTCAAATATCCCAGTGTCACACCAGAATTATATGAATTCAGTATATGCTCTGAACACACACAAATTATTTGGACCTATTTAAAATATACACAATAGTCACTTACAATCACCCCTTAATTATATTAAATATATATAAGTGGGTGTGTACATAGATATATACAGATATTAAAGATATAGATATAAATGTATTTCTGCATGTATAAAATCCCTAACTCAGATTGTTGTTATTTCAGTACAGAGTGAAATTGTTATTCACTGAGCAGGTGTAGACATGAACTTGCTGCATACGATGAGAGCAGGGACTCCAGTACACAAAAGATGCTTACTGGGCACATGACTCAAACACTACTTCAAATATGAAAAATTAAAAACTCCAAATCGTAATGAAATGCCAAAATACAGTAGGATGCCTCAGACTGATAAATGGTGATTTATATAAAAGTACATCAGCTAAATATGATGGGATAAACGTGAAATTTTTCAGATACCATATAAGCAACTTTGCTTCTGTTTTTGTTTTTTTTTAACCAACACTAAGTAGAGCCAAAATATGCATATATTATAGATATGCACATCAAATAGCGAAGACCACGTGGAACTATGCTGTGCCACAAATTTACTGTGTATGTTTCTTGCCACTTTACCAATTCTCTGCCAATCTGTTTTGCTGGATTTACCTTTACTATCCTATACATCAGCAACTCTGAGGAAGATGACATAATGATTTCTGTCTGATATTAAGTCAGGTATTTCAAGGACTGCAGGCTTCTCATTTTGAGATATGCTTCACTAGATATAGGGGTTTTTTATTAAAGACTATGATGGCTATATAAATTAATTTCACCATTAAAGAGGAGGCCTCATAATCTGAGGTTTTAGTTTATCGCCATGATAGATCAAAATATCTCAGGGATCAGAATAAGAAGACTGTTTATCTAATTCAAGTCATAATTCCCCTGGAAGAGCACGTTTCCATTGGCACATGCAATGTACTGAAGCCAAAGGTTTTGTGGGCATGTATCATTTCATGAATGTCAGCTAAAGAAAATGATGTAAAAGATTTGCTTTGACAAAAGCAAGATCCACATAAATTAAGATGTAAAATAACAGCTGAATGGATGATGACAGGATGAATCAGTTCCTTCTTGCTGAAGTGAAAGCTTATTTAAAACAATTTTTAAGTTAAAATATCCCTTTCAGTTCTCTTAGATCAAAATTTATACTTTTTCCCCCAAAAAACAGAAGCTCAGAATTTTCATTCTAACTAGCAAGGCATGAAGTTAAAATTTCTGAACAAGAACAATAAATCTGTGTGTGATTACATGTAATTGTCTATACATGGGCTATTTTCTGCCTTACATTGGAAAAGCTGAAGCCTAGTGAGAGGCAGCAAGTACAGGCTGCATCTAACCTTTGAGAATGGTTCACGCTGCTACCAAGATGTATCTGCATAGCACAGTTCCACAAATTCTCTTGCAAAAGTCCCGTTTTGCACACCTTACATCCATGGGTGGAAGACAGAAATGCACTGCCATTTCTGTGAGTCACATTAAGCACAATACTATTTGAAACAGCAGAATCTACCTTAACTTTTCTTGGTTTTACACGTTGATTGTGCTGACCAGTCTTTCAGACCAGGTCTCTGAAGAAAGTGCGGTAGGCCAGTATTAAGTTACTTTTTTGGGCCATATGCTGTGTTTCCATCATTCCTGTTGTCAGGAGGAATGATGCTACAAGAACTGTTTAGTCTTCTAGAGATTTGCTCAGTTTCAACACCTATTCTGAGGCCTGAAAGAACAGGCAGTCGTCTTTGCTGAAAAAAAAAACCCCAAGTTCTTCATTCTAGCTATGAATATTCCCAGAAGAAGATCCACCTCAATTTCATGAACACTCAATGCTTCAAGATTTCCTTTGTTTCTGTGTTTCTGACAAAACAGGCTAACAGCTGCAGCCAATCAGTCCCTGTGCCAGTGCATTTGTCAATTAGTTCTAAGGAAATCACCCAGCACACAAGGCTGAGTTTGGATCAGACAGGAAATTATGGTCTATTATGCAATTTTATTCTCGCCTGTGATTGACTGCACATCAAAGGGCCACTCAGTGGCAGCCACTGATACTTGTTAAGGTAAAAATAGTTTTGTAAAAACAGATGGTGGAAGCAAGACACCAGTAGATCAAAAATACTGAGTCTGAGTATCGTATACTTTATGTAAGGCTCTTAGAAATAAAACAGAAGGATTGTAATACACAGCATTCCTTTGCAGTACATTGACATTACAAACTGTATGGTGTTTTCAGATGCAGTGTAAGTCTGCCAAGTTCTCCTGATCACAATTCTCCCTCCCACACAATTCAGAGTGGTCTGGACACGAGCAGCTTTATACCTGTAAATAGGTACATTTTTTCGTAGCATATGCTTCATGCATAGGCCGTGTCAGTATATGAAGTTACTATTATAAATAAATCTGTATGCAAATAACATCACCAGCTCAACAAGACTTTTTACATTTTTACAATGTTTAGGGATAAAATGATTGTGATGTACACAGTTATAATGTCACTACGTCCATCTTAGTAACACATTTCTTAACAACATATGAACCAAATTACTTATAAAGAGAAAATTAACTGTTAACTTAGGCAAGTGATAAATGTGAAACAAGAATAAAATCAGAACAAGATTCATTTAAATAAAGCCATAAAATGTTTTAAGCCAATCATCCAACTAAAACCACATCTTTGCAATGGCATGTGTGAGCTCTGAACAGTGACTGAAATTAAAAATGAAATACTGTGGCAAGCTAAAGGGCTGAAAAAATACACAAATATGTTAGTTAGTTAGATAATTAGAAATGTATTTAGAGGAACTTAGCAGCAGAATTAAATTAGTTCAAGAAGAGTAAAAATTGTGAATAAAAATTGCTGTTTTAAAGAGGGTACGTCAAGCATTAGGTACAAACATGTGACAATGTTCTTGGAATCCTCATTTTAGAAAAAAAGAAGTAAAATATGGATGTATTTCTTCTTATAAATTATTAAGCTAAACAAAAAAAGTGGGTTTCTTCAGTTTCTCTTTCCTCCAAAGAATTATTCATAAATGATACAGCTGGTTCACAACTGAATAGTTAGTAATTCTCAAATAGATTACAATAATAATTCTCATTACGGAGAGAGGAAGTTACATCAGGAACAAAAAATATATACAAAAGACTGTGAGCCATTATTTCTTTGTGATACCACATATGGTCATAATTGCAAAACTGCAAATATTTATCGTCAGACAGATGAAATCATTATTTTCTTTCTTGAAAAAATCCAGAAGACTAAGCACATGTCTCATGATTTCCAGAGAATTAACATAGTCACTTTAACAGGGGGGGGTTCTTTAAATTTGCCAAAAGACACCATTATTGAGTTTAATAATGCATCCCATGCAAGTTGTTTTTTTGCATGATTAATGCAACTGAAACAGGAAGAGTAATTAACAGTTACTCTATGTAAGTGAAACTGTTCCATTGCCATGATAAACAGCTTCTATAAGGATATGACTTACAACAAGCAGAGAAACCAAGAAGTGTATTAAATCAGATTTACAAGGGAATGTCACTTTCCCCAGAATCCAGCTTTCTGAAGCCAGTATTTTTATGTGTGTTTCACTCCTAAGCCTCACTGGCTTGTAAGAGGTAGGAAGAATTTCTAAAATCCCAGAGGTTTCTGGCTTTCACAAGTTGTAGGAGTCTGGAGTGCAAGCTAATTCTAGGCAATGGTGGACCCAGGCTACCCTGGATCTTCAATATTGGTGCTCTGGCCTGTCCATGAAATACTGCTAAGCCCTTTCATGACACAAATAGCCAGGACTGATGTCGAAATGGATGTCTTGTAAAACAGAAGGGAGCACCAAACACTATGATTTAACACAGTGATAATCCTTATCTTGAAATGCCAGGAAGAGCCAGGAAACCTCAGAAGCCTGAGGACTGTATCCAGACAACACTCATCAGACAATTGCTCTGACTTACTCGTAGAAGGTTACTTGAAAAATACAGTAAATATATTTCAGTGTATGGCAGAGCAATGCAAAAGGAAGACAAAGGGAATAATGAAGCTAAGAGAGGAAAGATTGGAAACAGAAGAAAAATAGATCAGGGGAAGAAGAAAAGGCTTCTCCTGTACTAGGGAGGACCTACAGTCTGTGCCATGATTTGGGGAATAAAACTGAGTGGTCTTCATTCCTCTTAAGTAATTCCTCTTCATAAGTAACTAATGAAGCAGCATGAAAAATATCCTTACTCCAGGCTGTGCCTTTTAGGAATAAGAAAAACCCAGAAGCTTGTGAATATCCTCTAACTCACTCTAAGGGTAAGGATACAGGACAGGTATCTGTTCAAAAGAATACATTTCAACTTTTTTCCGTTTAACTTTTTTGTCAACTATTCAATGAATACTGTATTATTATTTTTTTAAGAACAGAGACTAGAAGGAAAATAAAAAATAGCACAGGTAAGAGAATGCAGTAACAAGGGAAGATAACACGAAAACCTCCATCCATCTTTCAGTGTGTACCTGCCAAAAACATTTCCATCTCTTGCCAAGAGTCATGTATTTTACGAAGTTAAATACTGATATTAATTTGTCATACAAAACTTCCACAGGAAATAGTAATTCCTAAATTCACAATATGCAGATATCCATTTCATAAAGAAATTTCACACAGTCATTCCATAAAAGTTGTATTAAAAAATAAGAAAGCATAAATATGTGATTCTTCAAAATAAGCCTGTATCATTGGCCTAAGCACTCAACAAAAAATTAAAGTCTCTCAAAACCTGCAGGAATCCTAGATTAAGATATGGACAAAAGAACACTGATACAAATACTAGTTTGAAATACCTGATGTTTTCTGAAGTAGTAAAACTATAATTTAAAATTATTTAGCACTTTTCTTCAATATGTTCTGCCTTTTAACAGCTCAATGCAACTCTGGCTCTTTTTGCCACCTAATTAAACCATGAACCTAGAATTCTGCAGTTCAACTGATTCAATACCTTTTCAAGGGGGAAAAAAAAAAATAATCCTTGCATCGCGTATAATACTCCAGTAGAAGAGAATGCTGCTCTTTATTGCTGTCTTGTAGATGCCATTAAGAGAAGGCAGACCCAATATAATACATCCAACTTGGATTCTTCTAATATTGCTAGGATATTGTAACTTTCTGCTCAGAAACTGTCACCCCCTTACATTAGTTTTAGCTGGAAGAGTAAATTAAATATATATATTTGTGATGAAATAGTAACTGCACCAAAATACTGAAGTAAACATAGACGTAAGGATTATTCAAAATTCAAAAAAGCAGGCGCAATAACTTAAAACAAAAATGGAAAACAGGTTTACATAAATGTAACCGCATTTTGCGAAACCTTCCTCCAGTATGTTTGCATTGATGCAAACTGAGACTGAATACTGTTATTGCAATGATTTTGCAGAGGTTGTAACAAGAAAAAACTCAGAAAACTGCATTAAAAAATGAAAAACCAAACCCAAGCAATGTCTTTTGAAAAACACAGTTGCTGTATCTTTAATGATCACACATGCTTTGGGTTCCCATTTGCTACTTGTGCCAGTGCAAGCTCTGAGACATCCAAGAAACAGTCTGGGCACAAGGGCAGATCAGACCACATTACGATCTCTGTTCTCTGGCAACATCAATACTGCTTCAACGGCCCTCCCCAAAATGCATGAGTTTCTGTGAAACTGATTAGAAATGCTGAAATACTGTGGAAAGATTAGCTGGCAGTTCCTTTATGAGTCACTCATCATATATATACTACCTATATGCACACGCTACCTTTATATATACATGCACTATATAGATATATACTCACATTACATTTACACTGTGCATGTATGTATATGCTAGTGACTAAACAGGAAAATTTCAAGATTCTGTATTATTATGAAAAAGGCTAACAGCTGAAATGAATCTTATTTTCTACTTTCCATCCATAATCAGCTACAAAGCTCATCATACCAAGTAGGTGGATTGCTTCCTTATTCTACACTGATGGTAACTGAAGCAGACCCGGGCACTCATTTTTGGCATCACTCAGTCTGACGGCATCAAATCTAGGCCTAATTGTTAAAGAACTATCGTACCACTCTTCGCTGTTGCGACAAACACAAGCACCTGTGCAGAGCAAGACGGAACACATAATGCTAAAATCCAAGTGCTAACATTTTCTGAAGACTTTTGGGTGATATGGAGGGGAACCAGATTAGTCCAGCCCTGTATGCAGTTCACTAAATCACCAGTACTAAATGTTTCTGTGTAACAAAGTAATCTGAAGAGAAAAATTAATTGATCATTTTGACATTTCCATTAAATCACTTTCTGTTTAACCATGCAGTTTAAGAAACAGTGTATCAGAGAAAAAGTATGCAAGAAAGCATTATTTTAAAACTGGAGCCAAAAGCAATACAGCTGATAGAGTATCAACAATCCCAACTCCATGAACCACACTCCAAAAATACTAGAGGATCAAGAGTCACAAGATTTAATCCATATGCTGGAGAGACAGACCTGGAGGTTGCTCCAGGTGTGCTGTAGTCCACAGGCAGGACATTAGAGGGGCTTTCCAGGGATCCCTACCTCTCCACTGAAGGACAGGCTAGAGTAAGATGTATATAAATGGGTCCCTACATACTCATGGCCAGCATCTCCAGTTCTTGCTCATTTTCCACAGAAAGGGATTGCCCAGGAGCCCCCATGCAACTGCGTGCTTCCAACCTGTCACGCGCCACAGCGCTGCTACAAACACCACCTTTGACTCCTGAGCTGCCTGGGGCTCAAGTGCCTCGGGTCAGCTGTGCCTGGACTACCACGACTAATGAATAAGCACATGGGAAAAGAGCCCGGTCGCCCCACAGCAGCAAATCCACGTTCTCCATAGCAGGGCCATGACTTCACTCCAGAGGTTCAAAACTGTAAATGAATCTTGTCCAAGAAAGAAAAATGCATTTTATGTATATTATAGTAGAAGAATAGAATGTTTTCATTTGAAGTCAAGCAACAAATGAATATAGATTAATGAACAGAAGGGGATATTTTTGCGTTCAGGATAGAAGTGTGTTCCACTAACTTTATATCCTTAAAATAGGTTTAAGAAGTATAAAATGCTACAGATACATTACTGCCATCTGATTGAGAGTAAAGAATTTTGAGTATTTCAGAATTTTTCATATAAATATTTGGCTTTCAGATTATAAATAATTATAAGCACGAAAACAAACTTTTTTCAAGAAGGATTGTTAGTTCATTAAGTTATTAAAAATTATCACTTCTGGGTACTTCTGATATAATTTTCTAGCATTTATCTTTTCCCAAGTCTGTAACTAACTACTAATGTTCATATGCATTCATGAAAATGTCAGCATATTGTAACAGATTTTATTGTACTGTGGCTTTGATCAAGACTTATTTTTCCTTAAAGTACATACCAATAGGTACTTATTAAAAAAATACTCTGAATATAAAACTTTAGAGAATATTACTGCTACTGCCGTTCCTATGAATATCAGATATAGTAAATACTCCATCCAAGTAATGGCATATTTAATATACAGACTGAAAACATATTATGGAACTGTCAAAACAATTAGCATTCTGACAAACCAATCAATTTTCCCATGAAAATATTTTAGCAAATTTCTATGCATTAATACTTGTTAAATATTCAATTTCAGGTCAGGAAAGCTAGTATGCAGCATTCTGAATTTTTCTGAGAATGTTCTTTTATTGTTTCAAAATAAATTTACTTTTTGAATTTTAATACAAGAATTCAAAACATTGGCTTTGCATCGCAATCTACGATGTGTTCCTTCCAGCTTGTAATTGCAATTTTTTAAATTATTTTTTTCCCCTTTTCAGGGTGGAAAAAAAAAATTCCTGCATAGGCATGGTACAGGCATACATTCTTGCATTACATAAATAATAAACCCCAAAGTCTTAACTTTGAAACCCAAAGGTGGTCTAGAGTAAGGGAACTACATGTGAGTCTGCTTTTGTTGCACTTGAAGTACTTTGCTTCTTTCCTGCTGCTGTTCATAAAAGCAAAGCAATGAAAGTAAAATGATTGATTTAGGTACTGTGTTTAAAAATTGCAGAAGTCTGCTTGTCAGTGCTGAGGTAGGATATTACTCAAAGATGTGAGAAAACAAGATTTCAGGACTGTTAAGGAGCTCTATTCATCATTCTGTTGAGTTTTCCAAGAGGGATACACTGTCATGAACTTTGCCATTCATTGAACCTAAATTTCAAACAGCCCCTGTTTAACTGTTGTCTCGGTATCTGTAATATTAACCTGGAATACCGAAAAACCTTTTTCAGGTTCTGCTCCAATAAATATGCAAGTATAAGAAAAAAGTCCAAACATGCTAATGTTTTTTTTTTTTTCCTTATTGTCAACCAAAACTGTGACGAAACTAGGATGAAAATCTAAATTAACCTGTACGACTTCACACAGGAGGTGTTAGTCCAAATATGGACCAATCAAATAACAAAATCAAACAAGTGGAAACATACACTTGACTCTTGTGTATCTTGAGTAAGTTCTGTACCTGTTTTTAGATACAAAGAAGACAGGGCCCTCCTTGCTGGTCATGAATCTTCATGACTTTTGCAGGAAAACCTTCTCACAAAACAATTTGACAAACTGACCTGAATTCAAAAACAGCTTCTGAATGACAGCTATGTGGCTTTTTATCCAATTATTAGGATGTTATTAATCTATTTATTTCCTTTAATATATTTACTCAAAAAAATCACCATTTCTCTTTAGTCTGATCTGTGTTACACTCAACGTCGGCATCCACAGTGATTGCTGTCATCCTGACAATTAGGACCAGCTTGCCTGAAGAGTTTTTTATATAGTAAACTACCACTGCAATTCACTGCATGAGACATCCTGTTGTGTACATGTGTGCAGAGAACCATCAGCTGCACGAGAGATACAGCTTCACTTGTTGAAGAAAGGATTTCTTCCAAAGGTGCCAGTAAGACTTTCCTGAGGTGGTGGACAGATACTAAATTATAATTGTCATTTTGACGAACTGTGACCAGTCAGTGAAGCCCTACAATGAAAGACAGCTCAGAGGAGATGGCCAAGGGCAACATGCTCCTAAGGCTTATGGAAGGACATAGGGAGTGACTAGTGACAGTTGCTGCCAAGAGAGCTGAACTTACCTCCATACAAAGAGGCCCAGAGGCTGGCTTTGGTGTAGATAAATGGCTGTATCAGCTGAGTGGATCAGCCAGCTGCAATCAGTTTAGTGTATCAGCTGGTTATGTCAATTGAGTGAACCAACCGGTTGTGTAGCTGTTCATCCCTGAGTTAGTCAAAAGAGAGGAAATGTCTTCCTGCATGTGTCAGACCAGCATAGGGGGCTATATATGCACCTCCACCAAACGCAGAGGATAGAAGAATGATGAACAAAAAGAGCTTGGTGTAACAGTGGGCTTGTGCTGACTTCTCACTCCTTGTACTCCTTCCTGGCCACTGGTGATGCCCAGTGTCATGACAGTGAGCATATTATACAGACTTGTAACAAAAATCACATTCACATTTTGATTCAACTATATATTAAAATTGTTACACTCTGCAAAGTGTAATTTGTCCTGGCACTATGACTTACACGTATTGTTGTACTGCTCCCAACTCAAAATCCCATGTAACATCATATAACTTCAAATAAGTAAATACATTATTAAACACTAAACCTTCCACACCTGGAATATCTAAAACAAGATAGTCAGAGTACTGGGGTCCAACAGGAACAAACAGTCTCCTACGCTTGACATACAATGTCTATTTATTTGCTCATACCAAACCAGCCTTGAAGATCAAGATGACTTCCAGCAGGGAAAGACAAAAAATAACAAATTGTGTCTAAAGGATTATTTTTAATACAGCAAATACGATACAAGAGATGTTTATTTCTAGTCTTACTGTGCTTTTCCAGTGCTGTGCACTAACAAAACCTTTACTAATCAATATATCAAACATACCAAACAACAAAGTCAGAAGTTCATAGACTACAAAGAACACAAGTGAAAACAAGCTCAATATTGAAATGTAACCCTGTGACCTTTCTTTGGTTCTGCAGCTGTGTTGTGAGGGGGATTTCACTCCCCTCTCTCATTGAATAGGTGATACTACAACAGGTCATTTTCAGTAAATTATTTTCAGTATTAGAATTCATCAGGTTAACTGTGGTGATAACTGCAACAGGACTTGTTCTCTAAGTAGTGTTACTTTGTTCAACATATCATATCAGAGTAAGTTAAAACCCTGTAAGCAGGTTTTTACACTGAGGCAAAGCATACATTAACATGATGAATTGTTGGGAATCCTGATCAGAGAGAGGTGGATTTGTATTTCTTGCCTGAATAAATTTTACTGTCTTACATTTGCTTTGTAGATTACAGAAGCATGCATTGGGTGACAAAACAGGCCTGCCCAAGCAGGTGGATGCTCAACCAGCTCTCAATCACTGTCACGAATCAAGGAGTAACTGAGTTTTTTTCAAGGAACTACTGTTTGGAGAAATAAATCACAGTAATACAAAAATAATACAGGGGAAATGACATGCTATCTTTTTGTTAATTTTATCTGCATATATACTGCATTTGACATCCTAAAAATTATTTTTTCTAATAGCCTCTTCTAGTTGTGGAATAAGTCATCTCATTATCTGCTGGCCTCTGGCACCGATATCCATCTTCTTTTACAAAACCTTAAAACCCCTAGTGCGTAGAGGCTAAATATAATAAATAATAAGCTACTACAGAATTCTTCAAGAATAGATGTGTACTAGGCATTTCTGAAGATTATTATAATCAGAAATATCGACGAAATAACTTTAAAAATACTAAATAACTTAGGCTGTCAGAAGGGATTACAGATGTTTTCTTCAGCTGTTGTACCAAATCATTCCCAGCATTCTGATTATCTAAGGACTAATGTATATCCTTGGGAAGTGGAATTGAAGCTTTATCATATAAAAATGAACCAACACTATACTAAAAAAATCCTGTTCTAGAATCTTCCCCAACTACAAATACGTGGTTTCCCTCTGATAATAACTTACAGTGATGGTAAGTATTTCAAGACCAGATCTTGCTTGAAGGCCGTCCCTTTATTTTCTATAGTCTATCTCTGAAAATATACCCACATGCTGGGTTCCAAGTAAGGTCAATCTGAAAAAATACAGTACCTAGAAACATCCTTTGTCTGCAATTTTAATTCCTATGTTTTCAAATATGTTTACTAATGCCACGCATTAAAGAATCAAAGCAAGTATGTACAAGGGAAAATAAAAAGCTTCAGGAGCTCCACTGAGACCTCACAATCATGCCTTAGGGCAGAATGAATCTTTATGTTAACAGAAACGTTGGGGCAGCAATTGTCTCTGTCAGAACGATCATTTTCTCAAGATAACAACAGGGTGACAGCAATCACTGCGAGTTTTTCCTTAGGCAATCTGCATAAATGTGCAGACAACTTGTTCAGGTCTCACTCCTCACTGTCTACTGCCTCCTACTAGGGAGCACATGCAGCTGCCATGGTGAAAGCAAGGCAAAACCAGAACCCTGAAAGCAAGTTACCCCTTCTCAAAGAAGATCCAAATACAGAGGCAGAAACTAATGCCACCTTCCTCCCCCCCCCCCCCCTTTTTTTAATAGAAATTAAAACTATCCAATCTTAAAAAATGTATCACATTTTCATAACATTAAATAAATACAGTAATTGGATTTTCCAGTCATTTAATGTAGACTTTCATCAATATGGTGCAAGGCAGAACAAAGACTGCATGACGAAGAAGTAAAAATAAAACCCAAAAGCTTACATGCTGTTGAGTTTCATTAAAATTATCATATCAAAGAATCTGACTTCAGTCACAAACATCATAGCTTCATTAATCAGCAGTTCAAGTACATAAATCTGCATTTTGGGAGGTATAACTCAAGATGAAACTTCTCCATAAGTTTGAGATTTAACACTTGTCACAGAAACAAGTTAAAGAAAAATAGGGAGAATGGGGGAGTACTGCTTTCAAACATTTTCACAACATATGTAAAACAAAAGTTCTTTGATATTGAAACTAATGTAGTAGAGAACTTTAAAGTGGAGGAAACATGATTTAACACCCCAGAAAACAACATGCATGGACTTTAGCATTACACCTACACTTAAAAGGGAGATATTCCCAAAAATCTCTTCAGCCACAATCTGTAAACAAAGAAAGAACAACTGAGGAGACAATAATCACTTTTAGGGTACATTAGAAGATAAATTGCCTTTCTAATTAACAATATTCACAAACAGATTTTGAAATACTGTGCATATTTCTTTGAAAAGGATTATGTAAATAACATGTATTTGCAATATTGTTGACTGTGCCAAGATTTCTATTTATTCAGTGGAGCAGTCTAGCAGGTCTATCCAGTAAATAATGTAGGTTTTTAAAAATTATCATGCATGTGACGATATAAATTTACCCAATAGCCAAGCTCTTGATTTTTTCCTTATAAATAATGCATACAATAAAAAAAGAACATATGTAACTAACATCTGACCAGAGTAGTAATACGTATTTTCAGATGATTGTGTGTACATACAGGATGTAGCTGTTTTTATTTTATATATATATATATGAGATGCCTCTTGCAGGTAAACACTGCATATTTTATGAGTTTTAATTAGTGGAGTGACACCACAGTTAAACTGAGATGAGCTTTTAATTCAACAGACACTTTTTCAGTGCTTTAAAAATCAACATACGTGCTCATATTGTGTTTAAAATTACTGTCCTTGAATGGTGTAGAAACTGAGTTTACTACTAAAATGTATAGTATTCCGTTTCTGGATTTTTATTACTTTACCTATATAAAAGTAAAACATTTAACCTAAATTAGTTCTCTAGATTACCTCTCAAATCAACAGACAGTTTAGCATCTGCAGAGCATCGGTCCCCCTAGCTACAGAAGGAACCTAGATGAATGTGTTGGCCCTGTGTAACAGCAATGCTGTTGTACACAGATAGTCTAAAGGTGTGATTGTGACACAGTTTTAAGGAGACAGGATACCTATAGGCTGCTATAGACAGATAAATAGGAGACAGGCTTGAAGACACAGCGGATCTTCCTCAGGTCTGAAATAAAAAGTGTAGTCTTCATAGCTGACAATGGAAGTTGGCAATGATGAATCTATTTTGATGACCCTGGACCACCAAAAAGGGGCAGGTATACATTATAGCAAATTATATTAGCAGTGGAGAAGTTATTGGCAGAAGTGACAGCTGATGAGGTCCTAAGTAGTTAATCAGTTTCAGCCATGTAGAACGTTAATAATTTATCCATCAGAGTATTTGATGCATTTAAACTATCACAGACACAACAGGCAACATCTGTAGTCAGTGGAAATAGACTGGTAGAATAAATGAATCTGTCAAAATGACTCAATTTTTTCAATTTGATAAACTGGTTTTAGATCAATCCTACCCTTGGTAAGCATTTCCTGAAATACTGCATACTACCTCCCCATCTGATTCATGCCTATTAACCCACTGAGGCTGGCCACAGATATATCTCATACATTCTCCATACAAGGAAGTGATATTTGAAAAAATGTTAGGAATTATTTATACAAAGCATCTTCAGATTGTGACGCATTACAGCAATTAACTTTGTGAATGTTGCAAGAGGGTCTCATTCCTGTTAATGCCCCAATGTTTGTGTTAATGGCACCTCACTGAATGCATCCCTTGTACATGATAATCAATGGGCTTGAATCTGCTGCATAAATTATCAGTCTCTATCTCCAGTCTACTTAGGGAGATATTGTCCCCAGCCTAAAAACCAACTTTAATAATTGAAATGACTAAATTAATTTGATGCTACTTTCTTAATACTCCATATAAGGTATAAGACAGCTACAAAGCATATGGTTTAGTAGAAAGATAATCCTCTAGTAAGCTTCAATTACCAGCACATCAATAAAATAAACTGATGACACTTGCTGACCTTTCCACAGACTTTCTCATGACAAGACCTCCAATGTTAATGTAAGCATTTTACTATTAGATGGGATGTACTAGATGGTATTCCAACAACAAACTACATGTGCAGCGTTGTATTTTTCCTAATATATTCCTCTTTGTTTCATTTCACCATAGTCTGCTTTTTAAGTATAGCCCTTAGCTATCAGCAGTCTTTATTCCTATGAAACCATAATGATTTTCTCATAATATAAATGCTAACTCCATGTAGCAGAGAAAGAACAGAAGCATAGGACAAATTCCACGAGTTATAAATGTTCCGTCAGGAAGCCTATCTGAACTCAGTGTGAACATAGAACTTCTGGTCCCAGTTTACAGCTTCAGACACTGGACCATCATTTGTATTTAAAAAAAAAACAACGAAAGAAAGAGAAAAAAAAAAAAAAACAACCAAAAACCAGCAAGTAGTGAGAATGTTACAAAATGAGATGACTTCTCCAATTAAAGTTTGTTACATGCTCAGCAATGAACCTACACTGGTACTCTTGGGGGCAATCACTGCTTTAAAGGCGCAGCCCCTGTTTAGTGTGTTAATGTCCCATGATCAGCCTGCCTTCATACAAGGGCAGAGCTGGTCTCTGGAAAACACAGACCACATTACAAGCTACTCCCACTGGCGTTCAGCCCCAACCTACAAGATGGGCATGATCTTTTCACCAAAAAGGACTATGGGGCTTATACAGCATTGATGGGAAACAAACCAGACCAACAGGATTAGGAAATACAGATGTTCTGTGGCACATTTTTCAAAGACGGATATGCATACATCATACTCAGCTAAACTACTTCTTTATTTGTTTGGGTTTACCGCTTATCTTATGGGTAACTAAAATTCAGTGCTGGCTTAAACACTTATTTTTAAAACCACCTACAATTAGTTCTATCTCTTAGCAAAGTTATTAAATCCTTTGAGGATTTATTTAGATGAGGTGCGTTAAATAAATATTAATTCACTATTACTAAATGGGTGGTGGTATTTGCTAAAAACAAGTTAGAAACATACTAACTAAAAAGAAGCAATCTGCCTCTATGCACAATTAAATTCCTCCACTGCACTCCTCTGCCCTTCCCTCCTCAATACTCCATCTTCCTCTGAAGTTCCTTTAAAAATGCTTGTGGGAAATAAAATATAGAAATTTGTTCATGTTTATAAGGGCCTGACTTTGACTAGAAGATTTCAAGTAATATGTATGTAAATGTATCTATTGATCTATCCTCCAGGATTGGACTAAGTTAAACAGATATTAAATGGCCAAATCTGAAGCATGGTTCCAAATATTCTGTTTCTAGTGGTTTTGAACCTCCACTTTCTTATATGGGCAAAGTTATTTGAGCTTTTCAGTACCTTTGTTGTTGACCACCTCTTTTCTATGCTAGAAATACTATGCTTCTGTTTAATGCAGTATCTTCTTTTCCTATAGTTTTCTTGCTAGAAAAGATTATAATATATCCTTGCAATTGTATGCCAACTTCTCCTATAAAACGAAAACTATTACAGAAAGCAACTGTCTTGAAGAAAGAATTAACTCTGGTTCAGCCTGCAAGAAGTTCCCAAGACTACAGTGCAGACCCTTCATAGACTCTGTTGATGACATGAGCGAACACCTTGAAGTAGAAGTGCACTTAGCTGAAATCGGGAAACAAACCAATCAATGGGACTTTCCCCTTAAATGACTGCTTCACATCATCCTGCATCTAGTACTCTGGGAAGGTGGGATCTCAAATAATAGAAAAAGGCTACTGAATGCATAGTTGGGTTTATAAAGCCTGTGACTTGACTTCTGGAGATGAAAGCAATGAAACACAGACCATCCCTTAGAGCAGAAAAAGGACAGAGGGAAAATTTAAACTGTTCTTTAAGAGACTGCAGATCATGGCAGCATTTTCTGAGATGCCTACATCCCGGAGGCCAGAATGCAGAACTGAGTAACTGATGCAGGTTTATAATTATTATGACTTGGAGAACTTCTAGAATATGAAGAGCATGTATGGAAAGGATGGACTTCAGCTGAACCAAAAAGGAAGCTGAGTTGTTGGCACTCCAGTATACCAGAGGAGAGCAATACAATCTAAGGGGAACACAGACTGATACAGAAGAGCCAAGTTTGGAATGACACACCTTTCAGAGCAGAGGGCAATAAAACATCTTCAAGAAAAGAGAAGACAGAAAAGTTAATAACATTCAGGCATTAAATATTGAAGAGCAATCTCACCAACTGCAGTTCAGTTTAAATACCAATTAAAATATCTGAGCAGACCAAGGTCAAAAATTAGTGTTTCCACTCAGACACCAAAAAGATAAAGAAATAACTTGCAAAAGATATAAAATTTAGTAAATTTTTTTTTTCAAATACATCTTAGGCAGGAAACCTGCTATAAAGTCTGTACAGTCATATGATAACAAAAACATAACCGAACCTCTCAGGAAAGAGACAGCTATGACAGAAGAAAACTCAGACCTTAGGGTAATTTGCACCCATGTTCATTATGTGAAAGCTTAAGTATATCTATCTTTGGCGAAGAGAAATCCAAGGAACTTTGTCAAACTGAAGTATCAATGGAAAATATGAGTGAGAAAATACTAAGACATAACCACAACTGGCAACACTAATCCAAGACTTCTGAAGAAGCTTAAATATTTAATTGCAAGCCTACCAACTACTAGATACAAGCCAAAATTTAAGTAAGGTCAGGCCAAATCTATCCATGAATTTCTATCAGTGGCGCAGAATATGAGGGAACAGGAGAACACAAGGGAATTGCAGTTGTCCTGGTAAAATGAATAAGCATCTATACAGTTTTGGTGAAAGGAAGTATTACAAAGACACCCTTCACTAATGGAAAGGATGACCATGAGAAAGAAAAGAAATCTGGTCAAAAACATGCACCTGGATTAACAGAACTTTTCACATTATCTCTTGTAAGAGACTCTTACAGAAACTAAATGTATGATAAAGAGAAATGTTCTTTCATGGATCATTGACTGATTTAAAAATAAGAAGCAAATAATCAGTTTTCATAATGCATGGAGATTACTAGTAGAATGCCACAGCTGTTCATGCTGGACCCCCTGTTGTTCATGATAGTCATAAATGAACAGGAAAGGAGTTGAAAGGTAAGATGACAAAGTTTGTTTACAACATAACATTGGCTGATATAACACCAAAACCAATGTACCAAAATCACAATACTGAGATATTTGTTGACAAGATGTTAATAAAGCACATAACACACCTGGAAAACATGTATAAATGTGAACAATGGCCTCTAAAGTAGATGTTATCCCTGAAGATAGAGATCATATGTAGTTATTTGGAAACATCAAATTAATGGTAGCTAAAAATGCAAATTAAATGTAAGAAATATTAAAAATGGTATAAAGAACACAACAAAAAACTTCGTTTTGCTACTGTATCATTCTAGCATTCTTTCTTAATTTGAGCAGCTGTGTAAAATCTTGATTTCTTCATTTTATAAAGTAAAATAAGAAAAGCCACTGAAAATTATGATAAGAATAATCAGAGGTTTAGTTTGGCATCTACAGAGGGAGAAATTAAACTGACTGTAACTTTTCACACTGTAAGACAAGTTCAGAGATGAAGGACTACCTTGCATCTCACGGAATTCTGTAAATAGAGGATTGCTGCAACTGGGGAGGGGAAATTGGAAAAAGTATCATTCTGCACTTTTCTTTTTACAGTCTTTTCTTTATTATAAGTTACAAGCTACCATTGGAGCATAAGATTCTGAAATAGATTGACCTTGGTCTGATTCAGTATAATCAGGTCTGATGTTTTTGTCATTGTCTTTGTAGCTTATGGCTTGAAACAGTTTCAGGTTTGGCCACATCTGAACTAAAAAAAGGAATGTTCACAAGCTGTTTAAAACCGGTGCAATTTGAGAACATACAAAGGCAAACAGACCAGAGAAAAATGATAGATTTAAGGGTAAGTAGAAAGTTGGCATTTGAAATCAGAAATGGATATGATCACCAAAACACAAAGGGCAAATGGAAGAAAGAGGTACTGATGGACTCTTGTATGACTAGAAAGGGAAGTGATAATATAAACCCAACTAGAAAAGAAACGATTACAGGAGAAATAGAAGGACTCAGGGGTTTTAAAACTAATGCATGATAAGATTTTTCACCAGGCTAATATGATCAACAAAATTGAAATCATATGGAGGTTAAGAAAAATGACTTGGAGGTTCTGAGAAATGACCAAGACTGTTCCTTTGTTCCTTTTGAGATTCCAGCATTATATTGTGATCAGAAAGCTGGAAAGAGCAAATGTCAGACTGAAGGGGACATAGCTAGAGTGGGAAAATAGGAAATCAAGCACATGCTCAAAGAGATAACTCACTGAATGGGGAAGAGATGGAGAACTAATTCATGGATACTGAAAGGAAGGATATGCAGAGTTAATGGGAACCATTGAAAGAGGAGGACAAAAGGCGAGTTTTGAGAAGGAGGAAAGAGGAAATACAAAGTGGACTGTAAAGAATGACAGGTGAGTTATGTTTGGTCACACTGACAAGTAATTGATTATCTTGAAAGTAATTACTGTGGAATTGCTTGATAGTGCAACGATTCAATTAAGCTTTGAAGTAATTATATGATGAATCAGGTACTGTATGAAGTAAATATGGAGAGAAGTAAAGCATTATGAATCAATAACATAGATAATGGAGTGAACCAGTTATGTCAATAAGTACACATGCAATGAATCAATTATGGAATTAATCAATTGTTGAGAAAATAAAAAGGGAGAATTAATGTGTCTAATATGTAAAGCTACTAAAAAAAGCATGCTGAAAATGTTAGTCTGGTCTTCCCTTTCACACTCTCCTTCTCCAGACGTAAGAAAGTACATTTAACCCTGTCTTTCCCTTCTTTTTGCTCTTTAGACAGCTTACTATCTTACACCTATGGCAGACTTTGTTCAGTTCTCAGCAACAGCTAGCAAAGCTTAAGAGGTAACCCAACTTTTGCTATCACATCACAGTTGCTGTCAAGCATATACACTACTTTTGGAGACCTTTAAAGAACAGTGATGCATAAGCCATGAAGTCTGTAGACTGCAGACAGGTTAGAGACAGACATCTCCTAGTTTCATGGCATATGCTCCACTGTACAGTAATGTTACTCTTTGAAATTTACTTCCTTTCCTTTAGAGTAGGTACTGTGTGTCATTCGAGATGCACCATGATATCCAAGACTTGCACATGGGGCTTGAAGATAGGGCACGGAATACATGGAAGATCATTCACTTCACCAGGTGATGAGACTTGGAGGCCAGGTAAGAAACAGGAGAGGGTCTTGAATAGCACATGACAGCACGTAGGAAATAGAATCATGTCCTAAGTGCCCACATTTGGGGTAAAAGTCACTGTCTCCTCTCTGCTTCTCTCAGCCCTCAGCACTGCACTGTCTGTAAAGACTGGATGTCTGGTGATATGAATGGGAGTACAGACAGCCAAGCACTCCTACAGGTGCCTAAATAAATGCATCTTAACTTAGGTGTTTGAATCTTCCCAAAGTTGCCAGACAGTTGAACTGTGACTGCCTCAATCTTAGCTACCAGTCCAGAAATGCCAAAAATGCTTATCCTTCCTGCTTCATTTTCCGTTAGTATTTCTTTAATATGAATGATCAGAACAATACCTGTATGCTACGTGAATATTTACCAACATTCTTTATAATGAACAGGCCCTTCCTTTGGTCTTCTGGATTATATTATCTGATATGTCAGTAAAAGGAATATAATCAAAACCATGCAAGCAAACACAGAAGGCTAATGGGAACGAGTGCACAGAATACAACATATCAGCATAAAACACCACCCAAAGAGTTTAATTTCCCAGTACGACTGGATCATCTCCAATCTCTGGAAAACTGTAACATGAAAACCTAAGTCCAAGAACAAGTATTACTAATAAATCTAACAAAAGCAGGAAAACTGCATATAACTGGACAGTAGCAAGTGTCATGTGTATATTTAAGAAACTGATAAAACTGATCTTGGCAGTTACAGGCTCACCTTAATAGCTGAAAGGCTTTAGAAGAAATTTTGAAGGGAAGTATAAGTAAACCCATAAATGTAAATGAAAAATGAGATAAAAGGCAATGTAGTTCTAAAAGTTGTAAAGCTCTGTGCCAACAATATGTGTATCTTTCTATTAAACAGGTTTTGTGTTTGTTTTTTCTTTTAAGATTGGAAAATTAAGATTTAATTGGTCTGCAGTTCAGTGGAGCTAACACAGCAATGAAAGTGTATAACTTGTATTACTCTTAAAATCTTAAATATCTTAGATCTTAAAAGCGAAAAAGGAGAAAACAATGAATTATACTAGAATTTTTATTATTGTTATTATTATTAAGAGTTCCATAAGGATTGGATTTCAGATTAATAAGTCTAAGTCTTTGACTCTGACTTTATAGATACTTAAATTTGTTAATTTGTCCTTTCCAAAGTGGGAAGACATCATCAGTACAGCACAGGATTAAAGAAGAGCTGGATGATCTAGAAATTTGAATCAACAGAAGATGAAACTTTACAGTATTTAAGGGACAGCAGGAGATTCTGCTAAAACTGGTGTCATACTATGCAGGTACAACCAGAATTCATGCAGCAATTAATCACAGAAAAGCAATGAGATCCTATGATTTCTCCAGTATATATGGAAATGTCATCATCAAGTCATTTTGCTGTCTGCAAGATATTGGAGTGCTAAATATGAGGTTTTTCTTAGCATCACGTTTAAAGACATACACATGCTCACAACTTCTGGGTGAATGTCCTAACTAGTTCTTTTGGCAGGTTGCTCGCACGGGGTAGTTTAATCTTCTCAAGTGGAGTTACCTCTGCTACTTCATGTATGATAGCACATTTGGTACATCCATGTAGCACTGCAGTGGCAGGACTGACAAACCCTTAGAGAGTATCTTGATCTTCTCATAGGCCTATCAAGGAATTTTTTGTTGGTGATTCATAGGTAACATCCTGGCCTCATTACATTCCACACTGCCAGAATTTTACTTACATTTAGTGCATGGAAGTATTATTTGTGTGTTGCCTCCTTTTGTGTAACGTAAGCAATACAATTTTACCAAATAATTTCCATGTATTTCTAGTAACTTTAGATTGAGACAAAACACACTTAACAGACAATTTCTACATATTTGAGAATTCATCATACCTCTAAATAAGCTGCAAAAGTTGTTTGTTAACCTCATTGTAAAACTATGCACCTTAATTTTAGCCTAATTTTGTCTAGACTGAGTTTTTCTAGTCTTAGTCTTCATGCATTCCATCTTGTATGCCTGTTAGATTTAAAAACCCTCTATAATAAGGTAACTTATTTACACGTTAGTACTAGCAGACTATGTTCAAGTAACTTTGTGATTGCCTTTTTGACAAAATAATCTGATTTGTTGTCTTTAGTTTACCACCATAGGACAGGTTTCCCAGATCTTATATTGCTCTTGAAGGTCTTTCTGAATCATCAACATTCTTCTCAAAATACAGTCATCAAAATCAAAATGGACACAGCATCCCAGTAATGGTCTCATAAATGTCATATGTAGGTGCAATCAGAACTGATGGTCATCCGCTTGTGCATAGGAATTACATTTGTTCTATTAACCACCACATCACATTGGAACTCATGTTCCATTGAACAGCGTCCTCTATGACCCTTACATTCTCTGACTGTTTTCCAAATGACCATCCTGTAAAAGTGACACAATCTTTGTTTCATGGACATATGACCTTGCATTAATTTTTGTTTAAACAGATTCTGGTCAGATTAACCAATATTAATGTACCATCCAGATCACCTTGTAGAACTCATCTACTATAGCTATGCAACTAGTATACGTTCTTCCCTCACCAATGTAAGTGAAGATTTTATAAACTGTGATTTTATCTCTCATCATCACTATGGCATAATCTAGTGTGTTCCTGAGTGCTACTAATAGCTTTATGGTGGAACTGAAAGCACCTTTAACTTCTGCTAAAATTCCAGAAGGATCATTCATTTATTCAATGGCACACTTATTAATAATTAACTTATTAACATATGAGTCACTGGTCTAAAAAGTCACACAGCTGAAGAACAATTCCCACACCAGTAGCAGTACTCTTGCACCTGGAATAGGCAATACTACTAATGAGCGGACTGTGGTTTTAGTTGTGAGTTCAAATGCTGCAGAACCCTAAAAGACTATTTCTTCTGGAATCATCTTTCCTTTACATGAGGATTCTTAGCTTGAGGCTGAATTCCTTGCAGATACGTGAGCGTGTAGACTAGTCAGCTCAAGGCTGTATATTTTATTCAAAATCATATTATTAGACCTTGCAAACTCTGTACATCGGTACTGTCTTTGGCACCATTAGCTTAGAATACAGTCATTTATTTTATCCACAGTGTTTGCTGACACAACTTTTTAAAAAGCACTATTTCTAGAAAATTACTTCTTTCTACCTTTTAACACTCAGATTTTTAAATAAAAAAATATCTAACGCTCTTAAAGAGAGATTAAGGATGTCAAAATCACCCTGATCCAATGGACTGAAGCCAAGAAAATATTTTTGTACTGTGAAAATACCAGAGGCATTGCACAAATGAGCATGAAAACGTTTAATCTAAATTGCTCTTAAATTCTGTCTACTTAGCAAACTATTTTCAACTTATAATGTAAACATTCAGTGACACACCGTTAGAAAAATCTAGGGCAAATCTTTCTTTTATTTTTAACTGGTTTAGGAAAGGTCGTTTCTATTTCAGAAAAATGCAATGAAAGGTGCCACGAGACTGAGAAACTTCAGCACTATGATTTTGTGACCATGTATTCTGTCATAATTTCGCTTCTCTTCACTTTGATTGTCTCTCGTTAGCCATATTTACATTTAAAAAAAAGAATAAACATTTTTTATAGAATCTCTCATAAACATTAGTGGCTTGTGCTTATAAATGGGGATTTATTGTTGTCATCACTGCCATCTGCAGCAAAATGACCACTGACTTTAATAGATACAGGGTTTTAAGAGGATTTTAGTTGAACTCCATTAATTTTGTTGCATGAACAGGGACCTGTTGTGTTTAACATTGAACAAACACAAATGTAAGGAACAGTTGCTATGCAGAAGAACCTACACTCTTAATTATCCATTCACTATTACAAGTTCTTCCCTACAAAGTAACACAGAATTTTTTCCTTCCTAGATTTAAATTGCTACTAGCACTGAATTGCTGGATGGGCAATTAAACTATTGATACCCTCATGCTAATTATTTCCACATATATGAATTCAGTATACTGAGACGAGCTATAAAAGCTGCAACAGGGAAAGCACTGGAACATAACAGCAACGGCTACATAACTTGAAGTCAGACAACTCTCAGATTAAAAAGCAGAGGCAATGGCCTTAGGGCAACTTCACACAAAAACTACCGAATCACAGGAAAAAAACCCCACAACCATGGATTGGAAGTTGAAGAAAATTTCCCAGACAGCAGCACTTTTGCTTTTATTTAGAATTGCATCACCTGATGATGATTTTTTTTTTTTCTGTGGGTTGCAGGATTTTCCCATGGTACCCTCTTTATTTGCTCACAGCCACTGTCAGGTTAAACAAGCAAAAGGAGTAAAGAAATGTCCTGATATTTGCTCTGTGCCTATGTTTGTTGAAAACTGTATATACAGAAACAGTTTTCCGTTTTCTTAAATGAAGTTTCTGCTTTTTTACACAAGACGGAAATTCAAAGTCCTTCTTACAGGGGGAAACCTATTTTCTATGGGGTTTTTTATGATGTCATTTCTGAAGCAAGGTTCAAGAATTATTTTCTGATTAAATGTGCTATGTATTTTGAGTACTAAACTGAAATAATGATGTCTGGAAAACCAACGTTACACAAGTAGAATACTGCATGCACTGTCCTACCGAATTATTTTTATATGATGCTGAGAAATAAATTACTATATTGTTTTATTCAGTCTCGTTATTTGCAGTAGGATCTCTGTTAATGAAATGAGCTACTACTATTTTGTATTTTTTTATAGACAAGACACAAAATGACAGCCCTCTTCATAATAAGCTTTTATATGCTTCCCTCAAGACAAAGAGATCTACCTAGCATTAGTGAAAACTTGGCATACAGAGAACCCGAAGATTCTGTATGTTTGGAGCTGAGCTTCCTTGTCCTGTAATGTGATTCATTTAGAACAGGAATGAAGTGCATTTGAGGGACAGCCTTGAGGAAGCTTATCCACTACTAAAAATATTGAAAGACAGAGGACTCAACCTGACTGAAGTAATTTTGGAGAATATGCTTTTAAAAAATATACATGTACTAATTTATATTTTACTGTCTACATGTACATACTGTAGGTCATAAGAAGATGTAGAATTATCTTTTAGCATGTCTAATTAGGACATATATTATTATTATTCTATTACATTATTCAGATATACATATATGCTAAAATATTTTCAACCAACTAAACTCACCACACAAAAAGTCCAAACATATTGTCTCTAACACAAACTGAATCTTTCCAATTAAAAGTGCTGCAATTATTTGATTTGATTTTAATTGCATTACATACTTGCTGACTGACGACTTCCATTTCACTAAGACACACTTTCAAATCAAATCCAGATATATATTTAGGTGTAAAAATTCTGCTTTCATAAAATCACATATTAAATGTTTCAGTAATAATCTGAAACTTTAAAGTATCCCTTTTCTGTTTTTACACTATAATGGCTAGTTTTTTCTATTTTGTGAAAAGCCAATTCCGCTTTCGCTTTCACGAAGTAGGGAATAAAAACATAAGCACATATACAGTAACATAAAAATACAGGCCAACAAAGTGTCTCTGTTCTTGCTGTTATACATCGGACTGACAGTATGTAGAATTTCAAGCACCAGAAGAAACAGACCTTGAATCCACCTTTCTCCAGCAAATAGCCTCTTACTATGCACATTATTCCCCTAGTCTATCTGTAATACAGGATATATAAAAAATAGCGAATTAGCTCTATTTTCATGCAGAAAAATGAATGATGAATGTATGATGATGGCACCAGATATTCACTTTTAAATAGATGGTATTAATATCCTAAATTGTGAATTACATTGCAGATGGCAGAGACAGTAAAGAGTACTGCATTTACAAACGCAGAATTTCAGATGTAAATCTGCAATTGGGCTGAGCCCTATTTTTCTTCTTTTTTGGCATCTCTTCAGGTGCACTTGGATGCACATGAGTGCTATGAAAAAGAAAAGAGAAAAAAAAAGAGCAAATCATACTAGCCATTCCTGTGCTAAAACTGCATGACTGAAGTTTTGAGAAAGCAGAAAGAAGGATATCAGTATTTTATATACATTTTATTCTGGCTTTCTCAACCATTTTCTCAATCCAATGAAAATATGAAGCCATTGATTCTTAAAATGTAAGTCAATAAGGGAGGACTTTTGTGAGATTACTTATAAAGATTTCTAGCCCACATTCTTGTAATCCAAGGTTATTGCTTGTATCATCATACTGACAGGTTTATCTTAATAAGAAATGTTTTGTGCTAGGAGAATTTATGTTTTTATGCTCAATTACAGTTTTATGTTGGAGGTATTATGTAGGCAATAAAAAGGGCCTACCTTCCATCTATTATTCATTTTTCAAATCCACAGTCATGAAGGTAAGATATCCTTGGAAATGTATTTCTCTTGTCTTTATTAGGCAAACAATTTGTATTAATTCTGCTTATCTCAAACCTTACTATTTTCAGATGGGAAAATGGTATGTCATAAATTACATAACCCTTCACGAATGGTACATTCCCTAGATGCCTCCAGTTAGGACTGGATTCCCATTATGTGAAGCACTGCATAAACATAAAAGGAAATAGACAGTCTCTGCCATAAAGAGTTCACAATCTAAAGTCAACAGAACGTAGAACAGGAAAACCAAAAATCCAAGACTCTGTGTGTGCCAGCAGATCTTGTTTGGAAATAAAAGCACAATTTTCTTTTTAAGCAAAATAAAACACTGTACCATCCAACCATAATATACTAATTGTAAATTTAAGAAATTATACAAAAATAATAATAAACACCTGAAAGGTCCCTGTATCTGAATTTGAAAAAAGTGACTACAGATTTTTCTCTCCCCATCCCTGCCAATGTAGTACTGTGCATGCTACTAATACAGATGAATAATGTGAGCCACAGCTCAATAATCAGTTTGCTGCAAGTTAAAAAAAAAAAAAAAGCAGCCAGAATAATTATGTTCATTACCATGATGGGTTAGAGTCCAGTAAAAGCTGTAAATGTCCTTGGTGATTTCAATTAAGTTGATACTAAGAAGGATCCTGATGGAGAAATTTCAATGTTACCTTTTACTTCTGCATAGCCCACTGAAATACTCTAATGCAAATACTGCATAGCTCCCTATTCTTTACTTCAAGCGACAGTCTCTGCATTAACTATGCCCTAATATTTTAACTTATTGGGCTAACCTATAGGAACTTCAGAAGAAAACCTACTACTGATCATTAGGTAGGTTGTAATTTTACTGTCTTTTGGGTTTTGTTCAAAGTATTCATTAAGAGGAAACACAGAATGTTTCAGCAGTACGGTGATACACAGGGTCACTAAGCCTTGACAAGACTGCGCAGTGAAACCTGAAGCCTGAAATGGGATCATTTAGTGGAACAGAGTAACTTAACCATTTATAACTCATCAGTAAATTACATGGGTTAGATTCCTTAAAGATGCAGCCAGTAACCAGGCTGGATTAATGCAATAGCCAAGAAAAATATACATAGAAAAAACTGTTTATTTGAATGCTCGCAATGCTACAGCCTCATGATTCTTTCAGGTCCTCATTCATCATGGGGCATTCTTGCCTGAAGAAATATAGGATATATTCGCATGGCTACAATCACATACTATGGGGAAGAAAATCCACCTTCAGCATTCAAAAAAACCAAAATCCAAAAGCTCATTAAATCAAACATGCATCAGGCTGAAGACGAATTCAGTTATAGACATACTTTGAAATCATGGAAAGGTATTAATAAACAAACCCATTGTAAGAAGTATTATATTCTATAGCCAAGAGGCCAGTATTTAAATCTGGTTATTACTGTTATATGTCTTTCAGTCCATATTAGCCAGTCCTGTATTTATATAGTGACTATTTGGCCACTGTATGATTCTACACAATTTTTTTCCCAGATTTTTTTCTGTACAAAAAAGCACAGTTTTGCACCAACGTTTTTAGGAAATGGCATGGGGGTATCTGTATGGTCTGCTCTTGTCAACATGACCTGAATAACTGCAAGTGACATGAGAAGAATGTGAGTGTAGCCAGTGTATGTGAATAGATTTTCCAAAATCATCTCTGCTGAGAGGATGTTGCCCCAAACCTGATAATGCTAAGAGGAAACAGAGAGTGACATTTTGCTTAAGGTGACCACCAGATAGATAAAACAGTAGCCAAGGCTTACCAAGAAAGTAAATGGAGGAGTGAGCTTGGAAGGAAGTATTAAAAAAAGCATGAGAATTTCTGACTGGGCAGAAACCTTGGTATCAGCAGCTGCCAAACAGGGGTTGGTATTCCCAGAAGTTGCCCCGCTGGCATTGCAACATCCACCTGACAAACGCCATCCATACCCTGCCCTCCCGTGAGAGGGCTGACAGTATCGGGTGCGATCAGCAGTGACTCGGGAGCAGCTCCTCACCAGCGTGTTGATCAGCAGATTGCAGGGAGCAGCGCAGGCACACAGAGGGTGCGGCTCAGTACAGGAGCTGGCACTCTCAGGAAAGGGGGTGCTTGTTTCCCACACTGTCTGTGCCTGTGGGCTGCATGCATCTGTGGTGGGACGTGTTTGTCTGTGGCGAGATGAGAACTGCCTGGGAACAAGTACAGAGGGGTGTTTAGCAAATCGTAAGAACATGTTTACAGTCTCTAGGTGTCTCATATTGTGGTTTATCTGTTGTATCACTGACATTGATCCTGCAAGTATAGTTTACTGACTGCCAGTTAATTACATGTTGTTAATAAATCAATAAACCTTTTCAATCCTGATTCCATTTAAAGCATGTGTTCAGCTGTTGTTCCCTGCAATGAGGCTATTCCATTTTGCTATAATTCCTATGAAACCAGACAGAATATGTTCTAAGAAAGTCTGGCACTTGCCTTTTTTAGTAAATCATAGCTCACTTCTGAAATGGACATGAACATCAGGACCAGACGGTGTAATGCATCACTATCTACACGGTGGTGGATCACTGAGAAATGGGGAGAGGTATTGTGGGAAGTTTTCTGAAGGTGAAAAAACAATCCTCTCTAGCCTGTATGCCTGAAGTTAGAAATAAATTATTGTCTGTGCCCAGTAACAATGCGTTCTGCAGAAAATATTGCCCATGTAACATAGCCAGGGTCACTGCTAGCTTTGCTTAGCTGCACAGGTGGTGTTCAGGAAAATTTTATCTGGGGCATGCTATTCTCTTGATTTGAATCAACCTTCAAAGTTGCCACTCAAAAAGGAAGCATTAGAAAGAACTTATGCAAGTTTGCATATGCTTTCCTCATCTCAAATTCTTTTTTTCTCTGTATTACTGTTCTTCTACTTAAACAAACCACAGGGTTGTTTAGGACAGGTAGTGATTACATACAAACAGAGTGTGCAAAGTGTGAATTCATTGTGTATGAATTACATAGAATTGAAAATACATAACCATGACATTTAATCTGTAATTATCTATGTTCTTTTTAGTATATTTGTGTGCCACTAATAGAATTCCTACAAACTGTATTGAGAACAACATAATTAATGGGACAACTAGACACAATTTGTATGCCTGGGACTTATCTCTAATATTTGGGAGGTAAAGGAAAAACACCCAGCTCCCATCTTCCCTTGCCTTGTGAAGCAACCTGTCCTTGCTGCTCCCTGACAAGACAGGCTCAGAGCATGTTTATTAGACTGGGTTTTTCAGGGGACACAGACAGGGGCCATCTACCAGTTCATGAATTCCACAAAGTCTGGGAAGAAAAACAGTTACAAAAGCACTTCCCAGACCTCCCCAAGGAGCAGCCCATCCGAGCCTGTGCAGAAGCAAACATGCTGATATCTATTAAGGTTCAACAGCAAAAGGCTGGGTGTCATTGATGCTGAGGGTTTTAATTAATTGTTCTTTATAAATTAAGCATTCAAATATTTCCCTAAACAAACCTTAGGAATTCACATCTCTTCCTGAGTTTAGGGCAACATGGTTTATCCAAAGCCATATAAGATAAGAAAGGAACCGAATGTGGGTATCCCAGTAACTCAGTCAAGCATCTTAATTTTTAAACCATCATTCTTAACTATATATTTTGTGGTGGGTGAGAGTGACAGTAGGAAAACTAACTGGGGCAGTGAGCTCTTGACCTGGAAAATTGGAAAAATTAAGTGATAGCAAGCTGTTCCTTTTTTCAGCAGGAGACGGATTATGTCTCTGTACCAGTAAACTAGACAGTAAGATCCTGCCTCTGAGGAATCCTTTCCTTTGCCTGTCAGGGAAGATCTGCCTCACAGCAGAAAGTGAACACAGGAGAGCACTGCCCTTGAGCTTCTGCTCACTGGAGAGACCAGTAGAGAGTCTGGCAGTTCATGGCAGGCTGCTGCAAGGAGATAGTACTAATCTGTTCTCCACATCCATGGGGTATAAAACAAGGTGTAAAGGACCTTAACTGCATCAACAGAGACTCAGGTTAGACATTAGGGAAAACTAACAAAAATGGCAAGGGTAGAGGAGCACTGCTCGAATAGATAAGCTCAGGTGATTATGGAATGTCAATTGAGAGACTAAAGAAACATCAGTGAAAAAAGACATTTGTAGAGTTAACTGAAGAGAGGCAGAGCAGAGGAAAGGGAATTAGATGACATGTTGAAGTCTCAGCTCTGTTTTTTTCTGATTCATGATCTCTTGATTCTTACTTTGGAGCAGATAATGCTCTAGATGATGAGTAATCACACTGTCTGGGTTTCCTTTGGGAAAAAAGAGTCCTGCTGATAGAAACTTGCTGATAATGCATCCACCTGAGTAGTTTTTTATTTGAATGTCCATAAAAACATTCATATTCATGTGTACAGAAACACACATAGTGCTCTGTGTACGTAAATACATTTAAATGAGAACCAAAGAGAAATTCTTATACTCAAACTGGTCAGTAATCTAATCAAACAAAAAAAGTGGACAGAGGAAAAGAAATACAAGTGATACACTTACAGAAAATTACATTTTCAGATGTTGTTGATGTAGCAATAAGGAGAATATAAAAATACCCATTGATAAACTCTGTGTACCTAAAATCCCTGGTTCAGCCTTCCACACACACTGAAACATTGGCTGTTGGCTACACAAAAGTGTGTGTGAAATGAAATCACTTCTTTATTCTGAAAGTGTTGAGTTTAACAACCGTTTTTAACACCAGAATTACTAAAAGCAGTTTCAATCGTCCAACATACATCAATAATACATTATGTTCCTATTTCACCTGCTAAAAACAAAGGTATTACAGAGTTTATAAAACAAATGCAGATGTTATAAATGGAAGAATTGTGTTTTACATCGAGACAAGAAATGTTATCATAAAGTTACAAGGAAATGGACAAGATCAAACAGAGCACATCTGACGCTTTCCTTCATAATATATGTAGACTTCGCCATGAAAACTGCATGCACTGTACTGACTCCATCAGACACTGAACACCATCTCAATGCATGATCTGCACAGTCAGCTACACTATCCCTTTCTTACATGGATTAGACTAAAACCTAGTGAATGACTGTAGAGTTATCTATATTTGACTGTTATTTTAAAGATTACAGGAAAACTGAACAGAGTTAATCTGTTCTTTGAGGCACAAGGAAATGTGCCTTACAATCAGAAAAGGTGTTAGTATTATTGATGCTGTACAACACTGAAGCTGGCAAATATTTTTCTGTTTTTAATACACCTGTCTATAGTGAGCTACTGGGCATGCAAGGATGCATAAGCCTAGGTCATAGATGGCACTTCTTGCCATTCATAGCCAGCTACATCCTGGCTCACCAGTATTTGTTATTGTCGACCTTCTGGTGTTTGCAATTATGGCTTAAAGTCCTGAAACCCACAATCAGCTTCATAGGCTAGAGTAGCTTGTGTAGAAACTTCCTCACTCATACATCCTGCTGGGCTTGGGACCTGCAGCTCCTTTCTTTGGGAACTGTGATAAATCACCAAAATATTGTTTCCTCTAATAGAGTAATACAACATAGCCAAAAATAATAATAATAAAAAAAAAAAACCCACAAAAAAACCCAAAACTAAAACCCCAACCAAAACCAAAACCAAAAGAAAAACAGTTAAGCATAAATATGTACAACCTGCTTTACCTAAAAATAGAGGAAGGTGTATCTTACCCGGACCTCTGATAGGGGATTGCTGTGTCTCTACAATTTTTTTGCCTCAAACCCACTGTAATATCCTGACCTCCTCCCTCAGATACATTCTGCATTTTTCCATATAATCCAAGTTACTCTATTCCTACCATCTCAAACAGTTGCAATATTCCAACAGAAAACTGTTCAGCAAACTAGCTGATGGATCAAGTCAGTACTTCACAGCAGACAGATCCAGCAATATTCTTCATATGTTTGGGAAGTGACATATTGGCCATGTTTTAAGTCCTGGAGATACATTTCCTATCAGTACTACCAGTGGATTAACACTATAGCACTGCAGTAGTCCAGTCAAGATGTACTATTTGTAAATAACTACAGGTAGCTCCAAATCTGTCAGAAAAGAAGGAAATGTGTCTTAGAAATACCGTATATCTTCATGTCTTACAAAGTCTTTGGTTTCATTACAGTGCCCTTGGCCATGTGACGGGATTTCCAGAAGCAGCAGAATGCCCAGCAGAAATGCAGATCAAGGATTTCAAGCACACCACCCCAAAGATACCGCAGCCATCTAACATACAGCTCTTATAAGCCACATGCATCTGTAAGAACTTGCAACTCCAGTTTAACAGCCAAAAAGTCAGTGGAAGGGAAGCTAACACAGAAAGACCAGACAGCTGTGTGAGAGCTGCGGGAAGCCCCGTCTGCCCACGTGCCCTCAGAGGCGCGCTGGCCTTGCCCGAGCTCTGCCAGAGCCACGCCGGTGTGGGGCACCCTACTGAAGCATCCTCACTTGTCTTCCCTGCTCCATCCTCAACATTTTTTACATTCTATTTTTATTTCACTAGCTATGCCGGGTTGTGTTATAAGCTCTCTAGCCCTTTGAAAACTGAAGTTTGTTAATGGCACGGAGTATACATTCAGCATGACTGGTCGCTCCCACCTCCCTTTCTTCTGTCCAGATGAGACAAACAACCAGGATTACTGACCTAACTTTTATAACGTAAGTCCCACCATCTGCTTCTCAGGTTGTTTCAAATGGATTTATATACAAACTAGATTAAACTAAGAAACTACCAGCTCAGCATCCTTGAAGGTACAGGCAAGTTCAAGTGAAAACAGGAAAAATGCCTAATCTTTACTGTGGAATGCATACGGCAGCCTCTGCTAAGAACTGGTTTTACTCATGTGGGAACTTAACATATTTCATGCATTTGTAGACACTCATGACAGTTTTTTTCCCCTGTATTTAATCCATCTGTAGAACAGTTAACAGACAGTTAGGACAAGTCATATAGCCAATTCTTTATACCCACTTCTGACAGCTACAACTTCAAGACCTACTAGATCATATGGAAAATCTAGGGGGAGGTTATTTAAAATACAGTGTCATTCAATACATATTTCCATATATTTTCAGGAGTGCACAGTTCCTCTAAAACCACAAAATGTTTACCTCTATTCAAGACAGAACAAAACGTCATTTAGGGCTTTTTTATACCTAACAGATTTTACAATAAATAAATAAATATTTTTTTTAGGTGTTGTTATTATTAGCTGTTTTAAGAAACAGAATGTAAATAATAATTTTTTTTTGCAGTATTTACTAACACTTCTCATAAAGGATGCTTTCCTCTGCTTTGAGGGAGATGGAAATGTCATTCGCAGCATGTTGTACTCTATAGACAGTCTTCTCAGCCTCGCTTTAAACAAGACAGAAGATAGTATTGTGAACGTGAGTTCCCAAACTTTCACAAGCTAAGTTACATTGTCTGGTCAAAGGTATTCCTCACAGGTATTGACATGATTCTAACCTACAATATGAAGGACATTTAGGAATATCCTCTGGTAATGATATTCTTGTAATAAGAACATGCTACTCATTCAATCCTAGCATATGTAAGAGCAGCATTTTAATACAGTTAAGTCAATGTGCTTTATGTTTTCAACTATTATCTATACCAACGAACACTTCTGTCTCCACTGTCCATTACTTTTATGTTCTACTTGTACCTCAGTATAAGAAACTAGAACATGCAAGCTAGCCTCTGCTAAACGAAATATATTTCCTTTAGCCAGGTTTTACAATGAAGGCTTATTTTGATCGAAGAATTTTGATTCTTTGTGCAGATCACCTTGAAAGAGGAAAACTCTTTTTCCTGTAAATTGCTGTTTAAAAAAAATAAAAATGCATAGATGCCTTTTGGAGCCTGCTTTCCTTTACAGGTTATGACATCAGACACAAATCCAAAAAAGAATGTGGAAATATGACCTGCTATAACAATTCATGATAGAAAACACATTTGATGTGACACAAGAGGAATAGCTCTAGCTAAAAACCTTCTGAAATCTTTTTGTAATTTTTACTATAAATTATGTGTTTCTTCAGGGCAAAGAAAGACATACAATAGTGTGCAACATTATTTTTTTCAATAGTATAGTAAATACAATCATCCACACAGAAGGCACTGAAGAAAAATCTCACATTGTGATGCTCTCAGTTATCAACTGAGCTGAGTGCCTGAAAAGTAACCTTGCAACTTTTGAAATGCTATTTTCAAAGAGCAATACAGTTTTTCAGATTAAACATTAAGGGTTAGATAAATGATGACAACCCTTGAACTGATTAACAAATCAATTTGTCTTACTCACTGTTTTTCCTTAAAAGAAAACTACATAAACCCAAGAAATATACTAAAATATTTTAATTCAAAAACAAACAGAAATGATTTCTGAGTAAAGCCAAAATCTTTACCTGTATGACAGCAAATTTAGAGAATATTCATTTAATAGCTTTTCTTTTTGAGAAAGATAAAGTATTTATCCATGGTTGCCAACCATGGACAACACTACAAAAAGCACTGTATAGATGCTTACCACCAGTATACAAACTAAGCAGCTTAACTCATGATCAATACATAAGGAATAAACGTATTAAGAGTTATTTTTTATTGGTGGCTCTTTTGATGTATTTCTTTCAGTAATTCAAAACTACCATACAGAAGAATAGCAGAAGAGTTGAATACACAGGTTTCCCTGAAGACTTAGGAACTTTCAGTAGTACTCACTGCTTCTATGGAAGCAATGACTTTCCTTGTGATAATACAGCTGTACAGCTCTTGACATTTGCCTCACCACACATATCATCATTATATCTATCCTGTGTAATGATCTAAAACTCAAAAAAAGATAGGGTAATATTTTGCAAAATCACTGCTATTTTAGACATCTGACACTTTCAGAAATCTAATTATTCTTGGGTTCCTTAGAAAAAATCCTACAAGTGTAAAGTTATAAAAATTAAGTGAAGGTCTCCTGTGTTCTTTCTACAAAACAAGGTGTTTGCATTTAGCTGGATTTCTGTATGTTCAAATTACACAAAATCTAATAAACGGCATCTCTCAGTTTGGATTGCTGGATCAAAGCTGCAGGAGACTGTCAAATCCATAGGCTGTTTCAATTATTAGGTGTAACTGATTCTGGTTTTAGGTAAGGGAATGTAGTTTACCTTCTGGTGTTTGCTCCAGACCACTTTTGTATAGCAAAATAGGGTATGTAAATTACATGTTTACAACCCATCTCACCCCACCTGTGAGAAGAAACGGACAGAAGATAGTAAGGAAAAAATAGTACTTGATTAGTGTCAGATGAAATGTTAGTTTCATAATTACTGGAGAAGGTCTGGCTAAACGCAGGCATATCCTGGTTGATTGTTTCCCTCTAGAAAAGGAAGCTGATATTTGGCCATTAGTTTGGTAATGCTGAGAAAATAATCCCATTAGGGACCTCCTAAAGGTAGAGAATCCCACCTCATACTGGAGATTCTGGTTTTATCCTCTTTTGCTCATTGATAACTTGAGCAGGATTTTCAGAGACCAAGATGCACATCAAGTGCACCTGACTGCCCAGCTGCTGTACACCAGTATGTGAACAATGGGATGCTCTGCAAGAAGAAATTATGTAATTCATGTATCTTAATGCGTAACTTAGACTTGTCTCAGAGTGCAAAGCAACTACTTTTTAATGGGATAAAATTCCAGTATGGGTAAAACAAGAAAGTTAGTAACCCTTCTGCTGGCATTACACACACTTGTTCACCAAATAGTATGTCTTATTCTTAATGACTAAGATTGAAGACACAGACCCTAAAGTAATTCAAACCATACCCAGCCTTAAACTGGGAAACTAATTCTGTCTCAAAGTCTTGAAAACATCTATACTCCGTCTTTTCTCTCCTTATTCAATCATTCTCTGAACTTCTCATTCATCATTCACAAAGTAGCCTGCAATGTTCAAACATTCATAAGTTCTAAGCTCAGATACAGCAAACTTTTGTTCTTTTCAGTTAAACACCAACCAACCAACCAACCAATCCACCAAAAACCACACAGAGAAAAAAGGAGTTGCATTTCCCAGAAAAAAATCCAACACGTACAAAATAGTATCATCCCATATTCTTAGCAAATCACTGTGAATGTGTCTCGCTTCCTTCTTCCTCCCATTTCCCACAGTCCAGCTTTTTATAGCAGTTCTTTATTTAATGGAGAAACAGCATATTACCTCTTCAGATATTAAACATTCCTATGGCAATCTGCCTGGGTGTCTAAAATACCCCTGGAGAAGGGTCCTGCCCCACAGCAGACACATCCAACAGAACTCCTGTTCCAAAAGGCTCACATGAGTGAGTACAGAAGACAGAAACATCGAAGAGTGATCAGTCTGCAAATCTGCAATATAAATAAACCATTCTTAACAAAATTTTGGGCCTAGCCTTCACTGATAAACATACTTCAAATTTAAGGCTAAATTTACATGTGGTATTTAGGTTGAAAACTATAGCTTAGATGTAAAACTAGCTTTAAGGCACTATAACAAAAATCCAGTAAATTCAGTAGCCCCCTCTGACTCCAATAGGTTCAGAAGGCTTTTTTTTAATGTCCTGAAGGATGGGACTAATTTCATATTTTACTCTTGGCACATCCAAACGTTTCACATTCAGTGAAAAATATATGCATTTTCGTGATGCACTGGTTTCTGGAACATACTTATTTCTACTACTGCAATGACTTATTTCGGTTTATTTTAAACAAAATTGATGGTGATAAGATGGTTTCACATGCAATCATGTAAGAACTGTCTTGCCTTTGTTTGATTTTTAACAGTACTAATTCCCAAACACTGTTGATGATGTTCAGTTTAAGCTTCTAGATCTCTGTGCATACAGTGATCCCACTTAGCATAATATTGTTGGCAGTTGGGACTTTGTTGTTTATTGACAGCAGATTATTCATTACCAAACAATTATTTCTTTGAACATAATTGAAAACAGTATGCATGTCATCCGAATTGTTTGTCCTTTCCCAGGTAAACTACAACTGGGGGCAACTTGAACAAAGCACAATATTAGCTTTACCACTACAAAAGATAAATTATTTATACATGCACAGATACATTTCCCAAAACTAGTAATGTCTTTCAGCGATTGCATCTGCATTATAGTATGGAATATATAAAAAAAAAAAAAAAAAAAAAAAGAAAAAAAGAAAAAAATGCAATGTTTTATACAGGGAAACAGCTTGTATGTGCAAAGCCCATTTTCCTCAGCTTGCTAGTTGGTATAACACACACGTGACCTTCTCTACAAGAAAACTTAACAGATGTCTTCAAGCTTTACGTTTTTTTGGGTTTTTTTTCCCTAAGAATCCCTTTCAAGGTTTGTGCTCTTACAGTAGAGCTGATGAAAACATGATTGCTTTTCACGACTCCTCCTCTGCTGCTGGGTAGGCACATTAAAAAGACATAGCTGTCTATCTCAATGTACACATGCCATAGCAAAATGTGTGTTATTTACTGATAAAAACCACATGACAGCAGTTTAAAAACAGGATTTATTCTGTCAGTCAAATTAGGGAGGCAGAATATCCTCTATGCCAAGTGACTACTGTCTGGGTCTAAGTGTGGCAAACTGCCAGATCAATTATAATGGTAGAGAAGAGGAAATATGAAGACAGATTGGCTCAATTCTAAGCAACCATCAGTAAAAAAGAAACTGAGGGACATTAGAATGCAACATCCAATTACTTAAAAGTGCATCTTTGGCCTACACTGCAGTTTTTATTTACATGGTTTCTTTCTAGATAGAGTATAAAAACGGAAATCAGAGTTGAACAAATCAGGTGTAAATAAAAACCACATTGATTCCACTGATATAACCTGTACATTGAAGCTTCTGAGAGATAAATTTCTGAATGCTAGTTTTTACAACAAAAGCCTAGAAGTATCATGGGACAACATACTCAGAAGATATTAAAAAAAAATATTCAGATGTGATCATATTAATATGTTACCATTTTCACCCTTTGACCTGCAATTGATTTCAAGGGAGGGGGGGGAGAAAAAAAAAGAAAAAGGCTAGATTGCCCTTCATACCCAAGCTTTTCCTCTGGTATTCATTATTTTATGGATAATTTACCATTCCCAATGGTGCAAGAAAAAGTATAGTAGTGGGGCTGGTAGATTAAAGCCACTTAGTCAAAACTGATCTGTGGTTTTGACTGTCTTAACATAAGAGCAAATGTAAAAAAAGAAGATAAACATGTTCTGTAAGTCTTTTCATATTATTATTTTATTAATTCATCCTCTGAAAATTCATTCTCTCAGTTGCACATCTCTATTCCATGTCCCTAAAACCAGTGGGAATCATGGGTTTCCATGAAGAAGACCAAGAGTTTAGTATTCTGGAGAACAAATTCATCAACCTCGTATGATGTGGTCTGATCTGTCTTCAGATGAAACCATCTTCAGAAGATGATCCAATTCTGATACAAGCTTGTTAAGGTCGATGCTTCACAAGTGGTGCAAAATTAGTGTCTGACCATTATTTTTAGTGCAAACTGACTTTGTTTTGGATGAGACACACCTAAGAGCTGCAGCCCTCACCATCGTAAATAGTATCCAGCCAAATTAAAACTGAGTATCTAGAAATGGATACTATACAGTCATATTAAATAAAGAAGAAACATCCAGGATTTCATCCTGGAATAATTGCATGCTGTTTTTTATACATGAAACTGTTAGGTTTCTGTTTTACAAAACTTTGGAATTAATCAAAATTCAAAGAGGTGCAGAAATGTGAAACTATGAAGTTCAAGAGAATTGTACTGGAGCAAAAGGAAAAATAGACCCATTATTTTGCAGTCTGCTGCATGAAGACTGCTAAGAGGATGCACAATGTATCAGGTCTTAAAGATATCTTTTGCTACACTTTGAAGAAGATTTATGACATAAAAAGGAATGAAACAAGTTTTCTAGTGAGATTCAGAAACAGTAAAAAGGCAAAAAAGATAATAGTATGAGAGCCTTAACATTTTTGATTCATTAGGGAGAATGGTTCATCTTTAACAGAACAGAGATTTAAAATGGGTAATATTGCTATAAAAATCTGAAAATAAGCACAGGAGAATCTAATGCTAAGCACTGTCAGTTGGTACTCCAGTTTCCATTTTTTAACACACCATTATGAAAATGTATTTATCCTACATAAACCTGTCTTACCAATACAAAGTATTCAAAAGAAAATTACAATTTATACAATACATATAACCGGTTAACTGATGGCTTCAAATCAGGATTCATCATACCCTGGAGTATTCTTCCTTAGGGGGGCATTTAGTATTACATAAGAAACTAGAGGAAAAATACCATTCAGTTAACTGCAGTTCTGAGTAACTGTACAGTTTCAAGCCAGTCTGTCAATGTGTGGAATTAATATTTCCATCTTGAACATATAAGCAGGTGAATATAACTCCCTCTATTTCCACTTTATAACTGCAGTATATAAAATAAGAAAGATCAATGCTGGGATGCCATAATTTTTTCTGCTGTCATTACTTTAAAAATGATACTAAAAAAAGATGGAGAAAATAAGCTATGTGAATGATTAAAAATTAGAAATAACCTCCATTGTAATGAGACAACAAAACTGCAATCTGGGTGGGTTTTTTTATCCATGAAGAGGTTAAAACTGACCTAAATGGAGACTAGAATTAAAACAAATATAAAATTTTTTGTTTCTTTTTTTTTCTGCTACAGATAATTAAACACTGAAATAATTTACCCAGGTACACAAGGGATACTCCATGATTTGAAGCCCTTAAATTGTGACCAGATCTCTTTCTTGAAGACATGCTATAGTCCAAACAGAAGGTTTGGGCATAAACCAGAAATTAATAAGCATCATTTTCTGACCTATGCTCAATAGGTCAAACCTAACTCCTAATAGTCCCATGCTGGTATTAAAATCTATGTATTTTAAATGGTTGCCCGCATTACCATTTACTCTTTCTAATGCATCTCAGGATTCAGAGCGATGACTCTTCTCTTATGAATGCCTTATCACTATCATTATCACTAAGTCCTTTCTCTTTAAAGCATTTTCTTTTTTCTTTGTCAAGAAAACAGCAAGATTTATTTCTTACAGTATGCAATTTAAGTTGATCCAGTAATTGTCGAGTCAGCAGAGCAACTTCAAAAACAACTCATGCTTAAAAAAGATGTCTCTCACTTTAGGCCAATAGTAGAACATACATGTGTAGAAGCTGAGGACTGCCATATGCTTTCCAAGACAAGTGGGAATGAACATCCATCTGAAGAACCTGACAAGGTCCACAGCTCCCGCCCCTGCAAGCCAGGAGCCCTCTTCCACTGACATTTTTTATTCTTAGCACAGGAGGGACCCTAACTGGCTCTAAAGTCAACCACAGACTCTGTCTGCACTTCGTGCATAGACTGAAAAATCTGGATAGTAGAGGGTTTTTTGCCTTTTTTTTTTTTTTTTAAAGAAGAGGCAGATTTCTAAGAAAAACTAAGGCAGCTGCCTACAGTATCACTGGTCTGACTTCCTTGGTTCTGCCTCGAGCAAGATCACCTAGAGCATATGGCTGGGCATCGTGCTAGCATATACATTCCAGTGGATGATTATAGACCAGCAGAGCCCTTCCTGAACCTATAGATGAGGAGTCCCTGCAACATTAAGGTTACATAGTTAAACATTCACACAGGAAATGCTGTACTTAAGGACACGTGCATGTTTTTAGTTGCACCTACTTATGTGTTATATTTACAGGCTAGACAAGCTCTTTAATTGTAAGGTCACATCATAGTTCACATATCAATTAAATAACTCATGATAATTCTAATGTTGCATCCCTACATTCCTGAAATTTAGTTTTGTGGAACTACCATTTATATGATAGTTTTCATTTCATCAGATCTCTTGCATGCTATGGCAAATAGCTCAATTTTTCAAACAACTCCCTGAGACCAAACAAATAAAAAGAAATTCTTTGAGAAACAGCATTGGGTTTTAGTGCAAGAACTAGATTTGTGATTAATACAGTAACTCAAGTATCCAGACATCTGCTCATATATTACTTTTCATTTCTTTTACAGAGTAATCAGTAAGCATTAAGTTACTCACTGACTCACTTCAATCAGTTAGCCTTTAAATGTTGTAATGCAACACCATATCAGTATCTGAAATGAAATGTATCGCTATAGACACTGTCAAGATGTCTGTATAATTGAAACTGTTAATGTAATTGTCAAGTACTAATAACTACTAAAGTACTGACTTGGTATGACCTTTTTCCCCTTCCTGGAAATTGCATTTTTATCCATTACATTTATGTAATTCAGACAAGTGACACTTCTAAGAGTTGTTCCAGGCTAGATGAAAAAAAAAAAAAAATAAATAAAAATTCAATAGTGAGAAGTAACTAAAAAAGTTGGGGAAAAAAGTGTACACTGAATAATTAAGTCCTTTCTACAAGCCAAAATACCAATAATTCTGCTGTGGGATTTTCATAGATGGTTTGTGTTGAAATAAGGAACAAAGTGGCATATTTTTACTTCTGTGTGTCTTTTTCTCCATGTTTAAGTTCCACAATGAAATAATAAATACTCTCTTTGTTCTGGTAACTCTCACTTTCAGTACTGCTATTATAAAAATTCTAGATCAAAAGACCTCAGGGTATAACCACAACTGACAACAGGTGATAGGGCAGGTCAGTAGCTCTGCAAAGAAACTTCTTTTGAATGGCAGATACAGAAATGTTAATCGGTTTAGTATCATAAAACAGTCTTATTTATTTGGAACTACTTCAGGGGGTTAGAGATTTTTTTTTTTTTTTTCTCTCCCTGAGATTAAATACAGCAGATCATATCATGAATAGATTTCCTCTTCAGTAATATTATTATTCCACTTACTCACTACTAACCTGTCCATGAGCAGGAATCAGATTTTCTCAGCCCTGCCCACTTGCCCTTTTTGGTGCTCCCATTTGCCTTTCAATCAGGTCCAAGAAGGAAAATCAGGAAAATCTTCTACCTACTTGGTAACTGACCCTAACAATACAGAATCATTGACTCACAGAATAATTTAGTTTGGACATGACCTTCACAGGTCATGCAGTAAAACTCCCACCTCAAAGCAGAGCTGACTTCAAAGTCTGAACAGCTTGCTTGGGACTTTGTCCATGACTGGAGATTCCACCTCTCTGAGCAACCCAGTCCAGAGTCTTGCCACTCACACTGGAGATTATCACTCTCTATAGTTGACATAATCGGTTCCAGTGTTCTCACACAGCATAAAGTGTCCCAGGAAAGATTATTCCTTTTCCTGTGTGTACTGAAGAAATAATTGTTCTCAGTCCATCCCCAGGGGTTCCACTGTTCCACCTGTCAGAGGGGATGTCCTGATGGTCTTATCTGATCTCCCATTCAACAGCTGACTGGCCGTTTCCCTACTCATTTCAGTCAAAACTAAACTGGTTTAGGAAAAAACAGCTATTAAAACTGCTTATGCAACTCCATACCATCAACTTTTTTTATCTTTTTTTTCCCCCCAGATCTTTCACTACAAATTACGAATGCAGTTTTCCTTCAGTGGTTTCACACTGACACTGAGTAAATTTTTTCATATGAATTCTGAAGATTTCGTATTTTCATGGGTTACACAGTGCTTGGCCACACAGCCAGTCCTTTCAGCTTGACTTCAAAGAAAGCGTAGTTGGGTAATTGTGCTGGTTTTGGCTGGGACAGTTAGTTTTCATCACAGTAGCTAGTATGAGGCTATCTTTTGGATTTGTGCTGAAAACAGTGTCGATAATGCCAAGATGTTTTTGTACTGCTGAGCAGGGCTCACACAGCGTCAAGGACTTTTCTGCTTCTCACCTCACTCCACCAGCGAGGAGGCTGGGGGTGCACAAGAAGTTGGGAGGGGACACAGCCAGGACAGCTGATCCCAACTGATCAAAGGGATATTCCATACCATATGACATCATGCTCAGCAATAGAAAGCTGGAGGAAGAAGAAGGAAGGGAGGATGTTTGGATGGATGGCGTTTGTCTTCCTAAGTAACCGTTAGGGGTGATGGAGCCCGGCTTTCCTGGGGATGGCTGATCCCCTGCCTGCCGATGGGAAGTGATGATGAATTCCTTGTTTTGCTTTGCTTGGGTTGCATGTGTGGCTTTTGCTTTACCTATTAAACTGTCTTTATCTCAACCCACAAGGTTTCTCACTTTTACCCTTCTGATCCTCTCCCTCATCGTACCAGGGGGAGTGAGCGAGTGGCTGGGTGGTGCTTAGTTGCCAGCTGGAGTTAAACCACAACAGTAATACAAATTTTTACCAGTGCTCTGGATGTTTTAACTATGTCACCTGGAAGATCTACAGAAAAATGTCACCAGGCTAATTCGTTAGCAGATGAACAAATAAATCAACATTCTTTATCATTACATCCCTTCACTCTGAGTTATGATTTATTCCAGTTCCAGGAACAGCTGCTCTTCCTCATGTACTAACTTGTATTCTGAACATTTACATGCTAGTGACCCTTCTTGAGGCAAAAATGTACCTCCTATTTTACCAGCTGTTTTGCAAAAGGATAGTATTCTCAAGCTGTGCAGTGATCCAAAAAGGATTTCACTAAAGGCCCAGTTGTTATAAGAGGAATATGAACTTACTAGTACTGATAAATGAATGCTTGCATGACTGCCAGCATTTGAATGAAGTGACATCTGGTCAAGCTGTCCTCAATGCACATAGATACACAGACGTGCCAGTCATGGTGCAAAGCGAGATATCTGGGGGACTGCCAGGAAATCTTAAGGACACAAATTCACTGAAGGAGGCATGCTGTTCCAAAGATTACCTACTAGGGCACAAAATAACTCACTTTTTAAAAAGATGTGAGTGGTTGCCAGGTAATACAAGTTGAATGCATTAACGTTACTCTGAAGTAATATTTCCATACAGACAAGTCTTCAGGGAGTCATTTGGAAAAAACTTATTGTAGGTATAATGAGTGCATACTATGTGCATGATTCCAGCTAATGATATCCAACTCCTCCATTAGTACCAAAATTAATCTTCTTGCTATCATTTAGAATACAAAATAATACCGCCTCTGAAAAAACTGATGATTTCCAAGAAATAAAAATACCTTCTCCAACAGACAACTTAAAAGTTAATAATCAGTGGTATTAACAACTATTGCCTTCTCCATAAAGCTGTATTTGGGTACCATCATAAAAAGACTTTTTGAGGTCAGTACAAATACTCCAGAGAATTAAAAAAAAAAGAAGAGAAATTCCACTAAAACAAATGGATTTGCAGGACTACATAAAACAAGATCACAGCCAAGCAGCATGGACTCCTAGTGTACGAGGAAAGCAGAATTTGACTTTCTGCATTGTTTGAGAGTATTAAGGGAAAAGTATGAACAACTATGTAAGGCACCCCAACACTTGGTGTCTTTTTCACATGCTGTCATTCAGTATTTGAAATTACTCTCGGTTCAATTACTTCACTTTCCCATTTACCAGCCCAGAAGCAGTAAAAGGGCTTTCTATTTGAATTCCAGCTGAAGTAATTGAACTAATTCATCAGTCTTAACAGAGCCAATAGCTTTGTCCTCCAATCTCCTTCCCCTCAAACCCATCAACCATGCTGATATAAGTTAATATAGCTCAGTGATCATGGAACCCTGAACATGTTTCTTTTTTTTCTTACCATCTAATTGACATATTTTCTTTTCAACTTCTCCCCCTCCCCCCCCCCCCCTTTTTTTTTTATACTTTATATCCTTTGTATCACTTTACAGTTAGTAGTGACTGCGGAGTAAAGTCTGGACATCACAAAGCCCAAACTTACTTGCCAGCTTCAACAATTATTTCAAAGATTGATATGTTGGTTCAGTAATGTTTTGTCACTCCAAATCCCTCTATTTATTGCCTCCCTTTCTACAGGGAAACCATTCTTAAGCATTATCCTTCACAGCATGTGTCAAGATCTATGAACTCTGTGAGAAAAATTCCTTTAAGTCAACACAGAAATCAATTATGTAAACAATCCTCTAAAATTAGGAAAGGCAACTATAAAACCTTCAAATCATTACAGTTTGCTACTTCAGTGCCTGATTGAGTAGGTGGCATTTCTATTCATAAATTTTCTGGAGAATGGTTTTTACCTTCCTCTATTTGTCACATTGATCATATATCTCTCCATTCTGGAGCTTTGGGAGACCAGACTGTTCACCTTTACAAGGGTGATGTTCTTTTACATTCATCTTTTTCCTTAGCTTGCTAGAACAGTTTCTTACCTGCACATGGAACTCTGTTCTCCAGTTGCATCCACAAGTTGTTGAAAAGTAAAAATAAAAGAAAGAAGCCTACATCACTGACAGCAAAATGGAGCTGCTGATTATTTTATCAGAGAAATCTATTTAACTTCTTCAACTTTTTCTGAACTTTAGTAGTTCACACAAAGTTTCAACATACTAAATGTAGAATTTTTATCAGAGGAGATGACGCAAACATGTTTTACCACTGCTCTATGATTAGCTGATTTAGGTATTTTTTAAAACGTTCAGGAACAGAGTTGGTCAGAGGTTGCAGATTTAATATATTGACAAATCACTTCAAATAAAAAATCGCTGTTTATTTCTCGCCAATTTTATAAATCATGATGAAAGAATGACAATACCAGTATTGGTCACTACTATGGGTACCTTTGTATTAGTGGTATTAACTAGAAAATCCAGACTGTGAAGGCAAATAAGGCACTGGGAATATGAAAGGAATAATTCAAGCACATCTAAAAAATGTGGGTTTAGTTTGGTTTCTTATGGTAATAAATGAAAACAATTTTTTGCCCTTCCTTCCTTCTAGAAACTTTTGAGTTCATTGGTTTTCAAACTAATTCTAAATGAGGAGTAGAAATACCAACACATATAAATCCTAAAGTATAGTGAAACCTGGAAAATTTGTAGATCAGAAGGCATTAAATCATTACTTTCTGAGGAAAAATTCAAGCAGGTGGATATTATGCACTCCACTGGGCAGAAGCCTACTTGCACAAGTTTGTGAAGACTACCTGGACAAAACATGGCAAGAGATGCCCACAACTGTTGTAAAACTGAAATGATTTGTCTTTGTTCTGAATCTCCAGGCAGTTGCCATATATGTGTTATCTCACAGAAGAAAAAAAAAAACCACAAAACCAGTAAACAGAAGACCTTAATTAAGTCATCTGAAAGCAGATTCCATACTGTGATCTATGGTTGCACCTGAACTTCAACAATCAACTACCATTGGCACAGCTCATTTTCCTTTCCCTCTGTCATTTACATTCATTCCTAGAAGTCCTCTTCAAGAAGGCAGTGACAGTTACGAACCACTAAATAAATCTAAACTGAAAGACTATATAAAAAGCTTCTCAATTATCTCTTAGTTATGACTGATAATGCAAGTGCACTTCATTGTAAGTTGGCCAGGTTAACTTTAGTGTATTTGGAAGTGATTTAAGGTCTACATTGCAATCAATAACATCATCTGACTTATGGTAAATAACACCCCTTGGTTCAGATCCCAGACAATTCTTACGTAGCTACACTCATCAACGCACTGCCTGCTGTATAACAAAGTTTTCTGGGAAAATTACTAGTATAGAACCTTTCTGACTGGCAATTCTGATCTGAAAAACTTTCTACATAAACGGCACATTTCAGTCATTACAATATGAATTAATTTGGCCCAAGTCATTCTTTGTACTGTGTGCACAGAACACAACCATGGCAGAAGAGCAACTTGCAGAACTGAATATATATATATATCCGAAGATAATATAAACATGAGGCTGTTTCTTAACGATCCTGAGCAGACGACCCTCATCTCATTTCCATGTTGGCTTTCCTGTTTGATCCTAGGGCATTATACTGGAAAACGGTACCATCCTTAGCTTTGCAAGGGGTTGGGAGGCAAGCAAGTGTGGTAATATAATAATTAAATACTGTAACTACCTATTAGTTCTGATGATCTCCCCTTGCATTACATGAGGCACAGGGCAAAATGAAAATAGTTAATAACAGCACATTGGCAATTGATGCATTGAGGTGATTTTGATGTGATTCAAATTTCACCATGAATAATTCTTACACATCAATCTAGAAATGTCTTATCATGCAAGTTATCATTTCTAACTAACATTAAAAAGGAATACTTTTTAAAATTAGAAGAGGATTCCCTGTTAAATAGCAGACATAGTTATAGACATGAAATTTTTAAGTGGGCAAAACTGAGATCCAAATTAGGTAACCATTTAAGCTGGTATTTAATTTGAACGCAATTGACTTCAACAGGGCTCAGGCCTATGCTGACCTGTTTAGCAATGTCTGCCTAGATCTCTATTTTACATCTGAATTACAGCAGATTAAATAAATAAAATTGTAACATTAAATAATATATGCCGTATTTAATCATAGTAAAAAGAAGCACTTTATGTGCTCTGATACACTGCACATTTAATCCAGCACCCGAGAAGATGATGACTGCAATAAGCACTGGATCAGGTCCTAGATCACCAATATATGTCAAATACTGTCTCTTCCTAGCTTGTTATTAAGTGCCTACATTTATGTAGTAGAACCATTCCTCTCAGTAAGCTATTCTACTACTCAGATATTAAGTGCCTACTCTTAATAACTCACCTAAACTTTCATTTCTTGCTTCAGGCTACTGCTTGACTTCAGAAAATGAATAATTCTCTTTCTAGTTTTTTATATGCTGAACTCTATTAGACAGTTTTAATTTAGCTTCTTTGGTCCCACATGTGTCTTCTTTGAAAAAGCTTGTATAAGTTTTGTTTGATTCCTTGGTCTTCAGTTTTCTTTTATTCTTTCTAAACTGTGGATACCATCGAATGAATAAAATGAAATTAATATCGAGTTTGTTATGTGTTTTATATATTCACCTGACTCCTTGTGTTCTTCATTGTCTTTTAACTCTCATTTGTAATGATGGAATTTCTTCTCAGGTATAAGAACTGCACTTTCTTAATCAGAATGGAAACCACTCTGTAGTTCATTCTAAAATGTAACAATTTTCTCTTTAACAAATGAAGACAGCCTTTAAATAGCATAAAGGAAACTTAACACATAGCATTTCATGTCAGGCTGACACTATCCTATCCAACTTCTAGAAAGTCTGCTTAAATTAAACTGCATTGACGAAGTCCATATGGTAAAGCCAATATGCTTTTATTGAGATGTCTGTCATCATCATGATGCAAAGCATCACTTTTTAGGTAGCTTATTGTTACTCAAATTCCTAAAGAATATTAAAAGGCCATAATTTAAACACTAGCAACAACAACAAATGCTACTTCCCTTTGAAAAGGTGTCACAAGATTTTTGAATACCAAAATAGCAAGGCCTTTTACATCAAACATTAATTTTCTTCAATTCAGTTATTTTAAACCTTCTATAGGGCAATAAGAAAGAAAATTATCCTATTAGTTTTTTCAAAGGTTAGCGCCATCCCGTGCAAAACAGTTACTTTTTTAGTCTGCTCCCTTGCAAGTGAAGTTCTTTTCCTGTTATGGAATTTCTTTAACTCAAGATTTACAAAGGGATGTGTGGGAAAATCACCTTGAGGGGGGGAATTTGAGAAAACTGGGAACTAACAACAGCATAGTATTATGGAAAGCTTTTTTAGGGTAAAATACAGCTATTGCTTTCAGGATGGTTGGCATGCACAGATTCTGCATTACCACAGCTCCCTAAGCAACACCCCCTGCCAGCTCAGCACCTGCTGGTGGGACTGATGGAGGGTGGAGCGGGGCGGAGACCCCATGGCCAGGCTCTGCTGTGCTCCCTGCAGGAGTGGGAGCTCCATGGC
>JAVJGI010000062.1:41307531-41399833 GCA_035590275.1 Ibycter americanus | reverse complement strand
ACGTGATACCAGTCAGTAACAACAACATGTATGGCTAGAGCCACTCCAGCTCCACCTAAATGTGATGGAAATGGACTAGTCCTGGACTGAAATCCAGGGGCAGGGAGAATCGTTGTCTAAACTCCATGATCACCCAACTCTGATTTAGTGTTCACAAAGTTAGGTCAATCTGACTCACTCTCTAAAGTTGTTATGAATTAAGGGACTTCTAATCAAGGTGGTCAGCCTTGGGGAGGATGAGAAACAAAGAACAGATAGTGAAAAGAACACCATTATCTAAGTTACACAGAAATAAGCCTTCAAGTGAGGAATATTCTAGCTATGAGAGGAAACAGGATGATAAGGTGTTGCAATCCACTGACATCAACTGAAAGTTAGATGAAAATAAGACAAAGGTGATTGTGGTAGTGAGAGATCACGACCCCCAACTCAAATAGTGCCCCCAGAAGAGGGCAAAACCCCGCTTGAGGCGCATGCATAGTTAGTAGAGAAGTCCAGCAGCGCTATCTGAGGATGCGTACTGATTTGCATTAGAAGCGAGAAACTTGTAACCAATCCTGTGTATGATAATGAATATGCAATATACCATGAAGTATAAAAGGTGGACAAACGAGGGGAGAAGTTAGGGAAAACTCCATTGTAACTTCTGGGATCAGTCAACGGGCTGAACCTGTCTGCTCCCCCATAGGGATGCCTACTGGGTAAGAACTTTGTCTTATGCATGCTAAACGACTAACTCACGACAGCTGTTGTTAGTGATTAATGTTTCGCTTGTATACAGTTTGGCTGTATATCACTTCAAGCTTGTTTTTGCAGACAGTCCCTATCACCAGCAATCACGAATCTTAACTTGTCATGATTTTTACAATAGTGTTATTCCATAAACTGTTAGCGTTGGCCCTTTGTGGGCGCTAGCAGTTGCCAGCAGCAGGTAACACATTCACATCAAGCAGGAGGACCCGCTGAGGGTCCCCCTGATGCTGTTGGCGTGTTTCCCTGAACAAGGCAGTCGAGTTGCCCTCCAATCCAGCGGGACTGTTCAGTGAAGGGTCCCTGTAAGGGGACACTGACAGACTGGTCGGGCACAAGAGTTTCGGCTTTCCTGGGGCACTGATGGACAGATCAAACACCCGGGGCTAAGGGAATCACCACCCCACCCCACCCCCCTTTTATGTGACAGGATGTTATCATAAAGACAAAGAGCAAACAAAAATCAAGCAAAAACACTTGTTTCAATTTTCTATCAATGAGTGTCTACATGGCTACCCTTCATTTTACTGGGAAAATATGAGAAATTTGAAGACCGGTGACTAACAAAATTTTCAAAGCATTTACTGATCTTGCTGACAGTCTTTCCACTCTTAATTCCTATCTACATATAGTTGGTCCAAATCAAGATAAAAATGAATTCATTTTCTTTCCTTTAGGCACTTCAAAAATAAATATTTTCTGAAGAAGCTATCAGGTCTGATCCTGGAAGTGTTCTGTTTGCAGAAAGAATAGAAAGAAGAAAAAAATGGCAGGATTACACTAAAACATACACTGAAATGGAAATGCAAGCCAATGGGACACATAAGATCTCAGAACACTAGAAATTCTTTGCGATGAATTCTCAAAACTAAATAAAACATTTATCGAGGTCAAAAAGAATATTTTTTTAATGTAAAGATCAAATCATGTTGATGCCAATCAATTACACTCCTTCACTTTCAAGAATCATAAGAAAAAATACCAAGACAAGTCTTTCAAAGACAAACACATTTCCAACTGAGAATCAGGGAAATCAAATACAGTAAAATACAACAAATAGATTTTCAGTGGTGTTGCAAAATAGGCGAAATAACATAATGTACAAATTGTTATTTCAACATAAAAGAACACTCAGCTGCTGGGCAGGAGAAGAAAAAAAATAAAAACCTTATTCCTTATTTCCACATCCTATACTATTCTGGCAAGTACATTTTTTACAATCTTTCGTTTCATGTACACTCTGCACTGAATTTTCCACCTGAAGCAACAGTAGTTTGGTACTTAAATACTTATGGTCCTAAAACATAACTTTTCAGTGCTGTGAGAAGCTTTATTCACAAAATAAATTCACATATTCCCCACATCTTCTAAGGAAAAGGTTTTATATGAAAGGATTTCCTAGTATGGGATGAATGAGATTAGTACGTATTCATTATGATATAGTAATGAATTGCATGCTTAAATGCTGTTTCTCATAAAATGTAGGTTTTTCCCTGCCATGACTTATTCATATATCTAGCAACTCATGTTATTTCTATGTATAATGCACATATTAAATATCAATTTTAGATCAGATTTTTAAAAGCTCTTTGAATGCAATAGTCATGCCTGATATGCAAAGACATATGTCGTCTAGGTATATAGCTGAAAAGGCCAGACTTCCAAAAATACTGAGCATGTGTTCAATAGACTTTCCAACACAGTTCTCTATCGAGCTCACAAATGATGCTGAAGGATCTTGCAAATACTAATTAACTGTAGGTTTGCCCATTTTACTGATGCAGAAGCACAGAGGATTCACATGAACTACAAGACGTAAGTCAGCATCACAGCCAAGAAAAGGTCCCAAAACTCCTGACTCCAAATCATTAAGAAATGTTTTTCTCCACACCATGCTCAAACATAAAGGACAGTAGCCTGCTATTCAATATTGCTGCAAATGTAAGCATTTAAAAAATATTTTGGCTACTTTATTTTAATTTCCTAAATTACATAAAAAATATTATCAGGTTCTATGCAACGTAATCTGTGGTTTTTTCTAGTAAGAAAAATATACACTTTAACTTTTAAAATATTTTAAAGGTAAACTGTGCTTGTAGCTTTCAGGCACCAGACACTGTTGCAAGCATCAATTAAACTTCAATTAAATTAATTTAATAGGAATTTTGAGTGTTCTGCATGCATAGTTTAGAATTGTAACAATTTTATAACACGAGTGAAGTGATCAAGTGGCTTGACTTTAATAGTTACCATCACATTAACTAGATTCCTAATTACACCATGGGTTCCAGAAAGAAAACCACAACATGACCCAGAGTCTTTCGTATCTGCTGAACTGTAGGAAGTCTGACACATAACACACCAAATGCTGGTGGGAAAGTGAACAAGGAGGCTAAAGTGGAAAGCATTTTGAATTTGTCACATTTTACTTAAGCTGTTAATTCAGCCCTAGCATGGGTCAATAGTGAGTAAAACAAAGTAACAACATCCGTCTGAACTATGGACTGTTCAACACTCCCCTTTTTACTGTCCTGTTCTCTTCTTACAGCTTTGCTAAACTTTTAAATATGTAGGCTTACATACACCATACCTGGCATCTGCTTTAGACTGAATTGTTCTAGAGATGTGTGCTCTAGATGCTCTTTGACAACACTTCATGAGGTGGTCAGCAACTGTGTATGACACTTTTTTTAGTGCTCAATTTAGATCCCGGGATCTGATTTGGGGCAGGGGGTTGGGGAAGAAAAAGAAACACAGCTGCAACAGCAGTCAATAGAAGCTGTTCTCTGAATGCATGTGGCACTACATATGAGGGCCTGTTTTTACAGACCACTTCAATATATCACCTAATTATCTATATCCAGAGGATGCTGAAGTACATTTAAAACAAAAAATTAAATAAAATCTAGACAAAATTACATGCCCAAAGGGCAGAAAAACACAATATAACCGGTGAGAACATGACTCAGTGTCTTCAAATCTCAGAAGCATTCCCAGAAGGAGTTCTGGAGACTGAAATTTTATTTTTTGATTTACCTGTTCCTAAACACTCCATGAAAACTAAAAATGATACAATTGCCTCAAATTCAGTAACATGAGCTCAAATATTGGGAAAGCAGATGGGTTTCTAACATTTTCCTCAACTAATGAGTAATTTCATACTGACTGACAGTTTTCCTTCTTGAAAAATTTCTAATCAACATTTTCTAATCTTTTTTCATGCTCAGATCTTAATCTTACAAATACACAGCTGCATGTCTCCATATGAATATTTTCAGCCAAGTGTGTGTCAGAAGAAAAAAGTTCTTAATTTTTTACAATAATAATATTCTCTTTTCTTGTTTGCTTTTATTGCTTCTTTTCATCTTGATCATTTATTTCAGTTTTCAAATGTTCCTCTGCTGGCTCTCCTAAGTAACCACTGCAAACACCTGTTCACTTGTGTGTGTGGAAAAGGATAATATTCCAGGAATACAGGATTAAAAAAAAATAAATAAATAAAACCAGGAAACTGAATAGAAAAGAAAGTAATTAGACTGGGTTTGCCCTAAAAAAATTCAGGGGAAAGAAATTAAAAATAAAACAAAAAAATGACTAAGATGTACATCACTAGACCTTTATGATTCTGAACCTTAAAGTACTAGATGTAGCAAAAGTAAAACTGTCTTTGTTTTTCCTTTTCTAACCTGTCGCTATTTTCCCTTAAGTTTATATTTTCTGCTAGAGAAGATCCTGGCGAATCCAGGATTTCCACTGAGGAGATATTTCCTTTTGGGGAGAACAGAACTTTTTTTTATCTTCAGTGTCATGATACTACAAAACACACGCAACATCAAAAGAAAAACTTTGTGTCTTTGATCTCACAATCAGAGTAGACATACTGACTATAATACTAATACACGCTGCTTTTCCATTTTCTTTTATGTTCAGAGTAGACTTGCCTGGCTAGACAAAGGCAGTTATGGTCTTGTTAGCTTTCTATTTTGACCAAGAGATCCAATACAGATACACTTTTGAAGGACAGACCCCTGGAAAACTGGCATGCTATGGAATTCTCCTTAGCTGTACAGTCTATTCATAGAAAGGTGGGAATAGATAAGCATTGGGTAAAACGAGTAAGTTCACAAAACTCAGCACATGATTAGTTAGTAAGATCCACTAAATGGAAAGAGATTGACTTCTCTCACTGCAAATAAGTATAGAGTTGAACCCACTGCGATAAAGCAAGGGCACGATGCTTCTGCGAATTTACTAAAATTTCTGGTTTGTCATCAGTAATAATATGACCTAATATTCTGAAAGTTTACAACAAAAGAAATGTAAAAACAAAACATGACAACTGAAGAAAATGTAAAAGTAATGTTAGCCAAGACTTCAAAACTGGAATTTATTTCGTAACAACTGATGCTGTATCACAGCTGTGCCACGAAATAGTCTTTGGTCGCTATGGATCAGTTAGAAGACTGTCACTGTTCTTCCAGCATTTTAAGCAGTACGGCATATCTTTATATGAGTCACAGAATTAACACATATTCTTGTTCACAACTACTTGTCAGAATTTGTCAGTAAGAAATATTTAATAAGGGTTATTCTCCCAACTTTTTCTGTTATGTTGCACCTCCATCCTTTCAAGGCCTCAGATAGGGAGCAAAATAAACATAGATCACAATTTACCTTCTATGATGAATTTTTAGAGAAGTCACCTATTATGTCACAAATGCTCAAATCATTAAGAGCCTGTGACCAAAAAAACCAGAGTACTTTAAAAAAATGAATATGGTATTCTTTGGTACTATTTATAGTAGTTAAAATTAAAGGTGTCAAGTTTGAGGAAAAAAGCTATCTTCCTCCTTTTGCATTTCATGGAACTACAGAAATGAAGCAGCTGTGGTTCATTCATCAAGACTGACAAAAGGGGTCCACTGCCTTATTGAAAAACCCAGTAGGTGTTTTAGACTACATTTCTGACAAATATCTTTGTAAATGAAAATAGGCTTTGACATTCAAACAATAACTAAAAGAGTCAGTGAAGGGAAATATACTTAGCAAACTGGCAATCCTAATTTCTTCTTACTTTTGTGCTCCCTTTTCCTGTCCAACTCTTGCTGTAAATGCTAACTGGCTGAGATAGTTACAGTGAGTAAATAGAAACTGGATTCTACAGTTGCAGCGGATAAACCCTGCAAACATCTCAGCTTAAGTCAAGGTACAATTCTCACTACCAAGACTCTCTTGGAAGCCTTCAAACATCTAAGGTCAGACGGAAGTTCTGATCTGTAAATCAAACCAGGAGATGGATATGATCTTATTATTCGTGCAGCTATGGAAACAATGAGAATCTATTACAGGTGAGAGAGGAAAAGATGCTAAAAGGATTTACTTCACATGGTGTCTGGGGTATTCCAGGCCTCATTCTGTCCCATGCTTCTGTGATGCATTTCTACTCTTAATGGCTTCTTCCACTTCTGGTGGCCAGCAAGACAAACACCATCTTTCTGGCTTACTATAAGAAATGAACTATCTAGAAGCAGCTGAAGAACAAGCAGCTTTTCACATGTGCTGCTCAGTGACTGCAGTGTAAATACTTGTTACTGCTATTAGCGCAGCAGTAGCTATTACAACTGTAATGGTGCCTCAGGACCCTTAGCCCTCTTGCATTAGATGCTGAACAAGTAAATAACCAACATATAAAATTCTTGCCCCAAACAGCTTATAACCAATGTAGATAAAAAAATAAAATAGATTCACATGGAAACTGACAGGCAGACAAGTGGGCAAATACAATAATAAGGCTGATGTATCCCACTGCTCACTTAGTAAGTATACAGATTGTTTGAAACCAATGGAAGAGAAAAATAAGAACAGGATATACAAGCTACCCAGTGGAATAGCCCCACGTGTGAGAGCACAAATACACTTGATCTGGATTTGTGCGACCAAAGGAAAATAGAAAATTCTATTGAAACATTTTATGAGAAATATACTCCTTTTTCAGTCCTAAAACTGAGACCACAACTTTCACCTTACACAAAGAACTGAGTGATTGCAGAAAAAAAGGGTATCTAAAAATATATGTGTTGTCGGAGACAGACAGCAATCTCTGCAATTTACTGTTTTCTTAGAGTATACATTTTGTCAGATGAGCTTGTAGCTGCCCCTCCCATCTAAGCAAGTGAGCTGCCTCCCCCTGAACCGTACAGTTATCCCAATCCTACAAAAGCAGAGATGGAACCTATGTTAAGTGCTGAGATCCTGGCCACCAGGTAATTGTTTAAATCTTTGGTGAAATCAGTTTATCAACAAATCAGTTTAAGACATGAGAAAGATACCTGAACTTACATATGTCATGATTTTGATGCAATTTTCTTTCTGATATCAATATTTACAAGTGGGAAAAAATGCAGTCTCATTAAAGTTAATGCCAAGTATATTTTTAAAATATTCTTGATATTTATTAGGTATTTTGAGGAGCTGGGAGGAGAAGGATACTTCTGATTTTCCATCTGGCTTTATCCTTATGGCCAAGATGGCACTCTGTGTTACTCTAGGTATCTTGTTCAAACATATATATTTCAGTTTGCATGTGAACTATAACTTGTAGAAAGACAAATACTGTCCTTGGTTAAAAAATAATATTATAAAAAAAAAAAAAAAAAAGAAAAAAAAAAGACTATGCAAGAGGCATAATATCTCCCTTCAGTCAGACTTAAAGATGATAAAGTGGTATGAGTCTGGGATTGCCGGAGTCCACCTAGAAATGGAGGTGCTCCTCCCCAGAAGCCTGCATACCTGTGAAGAGGGTATGCTGGCCCTGATGGGCTCCAGACTTCCATGCTGTGAGTGGGACTGACGTGGATGACAGCTGTAGTGCAGCCGTAGATGCCTGAAAGAGATGTTGTTGGGAAACATCCCAGGCAGGTATCTCCTTCATTCCTTGAAAATCTAGATGTGTTTAGTTGCTCAAGAATGGTAACATCCCTTGACATAGTGGATGGCCCTTCTGTGGACAATGGCTTTGTGACCGCTCTCTGCCACCCTGCCTTTTGAACAGCAAAGGGCAGCTCATAGCATGTTTGATTAACAAGCTGCAACAGCAGTTGTGGGCAGGCATAAGGCACCTTCTGCTATCCACAGGGCACTGTGATCAACCAGCTGTATGCCTGGTGCATCTGGCACAGGAGGTGCAAAACGTTGTGTTGTATCTGTCATGTCACCAAACACCACAGAGGGCACAGAGGCGCATACCATGTTGCAAAGAGCTTCAAAGAGATATATCAATGGTACAGACAGAAATTAGTGCTTGGTCCAAGCAACAAAGAATTTATAAAGCTGTCAGAGTTGCCAGTTCTACCAGAAAGCATCACTGAAATGCTATATTAAATTTGTGGGACAAAACACATGAGCTACTCTTTTTTCCTTCCAGCTTTGGTGGGCTTTTTAACTCAAGAGTCTAGTTAACCATTTTCTGCACTAAAGCACTGTCTGCTATTTTCTTTCTCTGCAATATAACAGGATGATTTTCAGTTCATGCATAATTCACAATGATACGACAGTGACAAAACTTCAACAAAAAGAAAAAAAAGAATTAAAAAAATTTGATGTCCTTAATTTAGAATTAAGTCATGATGGCACAGATTTTATTCTCAGTTCCAAAGCACAGGCTGCAATGTTAAGAAGCTCACATATTTTCAACACAAATGCTGTGATTTATTTTTTCTTTCCTTAAATTTTTGTCTTCCAGTTAAGTACGTTAGGTACAGTTTCCATCTCAGCACTGTTCCATCAACTCCAGATTGAGGTCTTTACCAAAACAACATGAAGAAACTCATCAACATAAAGTGAGTACACCAGCTCTTTGAAGAGCATCTGGACTCAAAACTAAAGAGATATTACACTTTAGAACTACAAGCTGTCCAACAGAATTCTCTCTTTTCTAACTATAGTGATAAAGGAATGTAAATCTGTATTTCAGATCATGTTTTTTATATGGCTGTATTACAAACTGCTATAGTTGATAAATATTAATGATCAAGATAAACTACGTAATGGTATGCCTATTCTACATTATCTACGAGGCTGTGTGAGGAAACTCAGAAAGTTACAAAGTTAACTTCTTTAAATAAATATAAACAATGAGCAAAATCTTCAGAGATTATAAGAGAGTTTCTCACAAGAACTTATCAGCCAAACCAGATTATAGAACCTGGAGCCTGGTATTGATCTATTCAGGCTCCACTCGAAGAGAGAGCATCCAGTGCCTGCATGCACACCTGCATGTGCACATGGAGGAGCTAAGCTGGCTGGGAACTTCCAGTCACATTCGTTAGATAGGAAGTGTGATGGTCATAAACTTACCACAAGACAATTCCCATTTGCGAGATGGGATGGGATGGTGGGAAAATGTGGTTTTTGTATCTGGAAGGTCAAAATGACATCTTTGGTTTGGAGTCAGCTCCATTCAAATCAAGGATTTTGTTTCAGATGACTAAGTTGAAACATTATGTAAGGGAGTGTATTTCATTCCCTTATTTGCAAACAGATTTACACACACTGAGCTTGCTGAAAGACACGGTGCATGATCTTACATGATTTTTTTCTGACTGGGATCTGTTTGATGATCCAACCAGTTGTATAATTTTGAGTAACTAAAGGGAAATACATTCTACCCAGGGAGACCCATGCTGAAAAGGAGACTGCGGGCAACAAGCTCTCAAACAAGAATTCCCAGGAGGTAAAATACAACTGTGGAAAAAAAGATTTCTCCAAACAGACCTGAAGCACATGTTTGGGGTCAATTCAATCAGATAAAATAAAATTCTTTCTTTTGTGAATATCCAGTGGTAGTTACGTAAATATCATCATCATCATCATCATCATCATTATGTTATTCTGGAGCATGAATGGTATGACTGTTTAAGATGCATTAAACTTCATTAGGAATTTCCATATATGTTAGAGAAAAATTGTTTCCACCTACTGTGTCCTTCCTGGAATAAACTGCTCTTCTAAAAATTACTTTCAGTTAAAAGAAAAGGAATACTATATGTAACAGACAGAATAAGAGCAGCATCAGATGCAGTCTTTTATACTAGATTTCATGTTATGGAACAGGAGGAAGCAATGCTGTAAGTTGCACAATATGTTGTTAAGTCTTGAAAAAATGTGTTTAAATGTATGAGGTCTAAATGAAAACCTACTTGCACCTGTTGATCGCTGCAGTCCTGAAATCTGAACAGTTTTATCAGTTACATAGAACATTTCATTTTTGTACAGAAATATCAAAGGTTATTTGCTCTGTTGTAATAAAACAGTAAACCATACGAAGTGCAAAATAAATCTTGGCATATTCTTAAGCTGTGAATCCTGTCCAGGAGGCCAGCTGCCAATATAGGAAAAATCAATGACATTTCTAAGTAACAGCAAGTGTACATTGGTTTTTTGCTCCTCTATAACTGAATGTATTGCTATAATATCAAGACCAAAGACAGCTGGGAATCTGACAGTAATTAAAATTCTAAAGCCAGAGTTTTCGCTGAACTTATGTAAATCCAAAACAGTCTAGAAGCTTATGCATATCTACTCAATATAGTGAACACACATTAAAAATATTTTCTGTTTATCATATTTATTATTTCTAATATTGCAAATATTATGCTACTGTCTCGGTAACCTGAAAGTTGGTTTAACTTGACAGTCTGGTGGGCTGGGTCCTAGTGCTGCAATTCCCCAGAAGGTCCCTGTAGTGGCAGCAGCAGTACTTGCGTGTTACAATACAGCAGCAGCTACAAACTCTGATCTGGCAATAAGCAAAACAAACTGGTCAGCTATTTCTGAACTTCTCAAGCAAGTATTTTGCACCTCCTCCAGACCAGAGGCAGCAGGCAATAGGTAAACACTCTGAACTTCTTGCAACAAGTCATCAGCTGGACTCTGCTGACTTAAGAAAATGAAGTAGCATAGTCAGTAAAATAGTTTCTCAGGTCTTTTTTATAGGCTATGTCCCTTCTTTCCTCCTCTCTCTCAATATTTTATTACTGGAAACCACCCTTTTTATCCTGATGAGTTATAAGTTAAAGAAGTAAGACTGTGATAGTCACAGTTATTACCATACTCACAAGAAGTTACACATCTGCTAAAATAGCCACAACAACCTGCTATGAAAGCTCAATTCATTTAACCATAGAATAAATCAGATTGGAAGAGACCCCATCCAGTCTGACCTCATGTAAATATATACAGTCTTTTCTGCATATATCTTATTTTTCCTCTGCCACTTCAGTGGCTTGTTAGACATGGAGAGAGGGAATACAAATCTTGCCCCCAGAAAAGCTGAAAGATCCACTTGGCTTGAAGTCACCATCCAGAGAATGGCTGACACTGCAGTGTTACATGGTAGAGGAAAGGTCACAAAGACTTTGTTGCCTTGCCTAGCCAGAGTCACAATTTGTCCTAAAATAAAAAAGAACTTCGTTAATATTTTATTAATGCAGAATTTGACCAGTTTCTTAGGGTTTAAAGCCCTCATTTAAAAAGGTGGTGGGTACTTTAATGGCCAACAGTGGTTAGTGCTTTCTATTTTGCTTCTCTTCTTAAAGGCAATTCTGCCAAACGTTCAATTTTCTACTAGCAAGCTACCAAGGATGTGATTCCGCAGTTGACTCAGGACAAATAATTTTATCAACTGACCAGGTCAGCCTCTTCATTTACATTAACATGATTGCTGCAGAGAGGCTCCACTTGGGATTAGATTCATGTAGTTCTGGCTGTTGTACAATACAGTTCTGCCCAAGACTCACAGCAAAGTAACTAGTATTAAAACTTTTTTCCCATTTCTTTAAAAAAGAATGAAAGTCAAAACTTGATTGTCTCAAATGCATTCAGTCTCTGTAGCCGAAAAAAACTGTCTTAGAAATATTCAGTTCAAGGACTAAAACCAAAAATGACCCCTTATAATTTTAATAGCTCAAAAACCCCACTGTCATTTTCCTATTTAAAAACATCTTTATAATAGCATGAAACACACAGTTCCATTTTAATTGCATAACTATTATTCCTTTTGTCTTACAGATACAATGAGCAAGTGTGCAAGCACTGCATAAAGCAAGCGAACTCTATTTAAGTAGTCTGCCTCCAGTATGCTTTATTAAAGCCTTATGGCAAACAGGAGGGAGTATTGGAGAGTCTACTCATACTCCCCTTGCAAAGCAACTGAGCACAATGAAGAAGCTTGTGAACAATGGAGAAATTTGTTGCACTCTCTTTAATGTAAACTATCCTTCTTGAAGTATTTCAGAGGCACTGTGAATCAGGTGCAAAGATGTCCAGAAGTTTTTATTTAGGTGAGCGACTACTCAGCACTCATTGTACGTTATTATGTCTTTATTAAATATCCATGTTTAAATTTGATTTAAATTTCATCTCCATTGTTCACTGTCACTCACCAAGATCTTCACCAACCAACTGGCAAAGATTCAGATGGATCAACAATGCAACATTAATGTCCATGCAAATATATTAAGTAACAAATACTTTTAATTTTACTTCCAAGCTAATGACCTTGCAAGGCATATTTTTTACTTCACTTCTAATTGTCCATATTGTCCTTATTTCCTCACTTATTTTTTTATTCCACCATATTGCCTCTTGTTTTTCCCTCTTCTATACATTATTAAAATGCAGACATAAAGTTAATTAGGTGACACCCACCAAAAAAATTAGATTTTTTTGATCCCAAATAGAAGGCCAAGAGTATTATACTCAGAAACAGGTCCCTTCATAGAAGGGAATTCTTGAATAATAATTTCCTTCACAGAAGGAAAGACAAGTTTCTAAAAACTGAAAAAGTACAAGTTATTTTCTCTATATAAGCCTTAAGTTCAAGTGTTAGCAGAAGGCTTCCCAGAATTGATATTCATGCTTTGTAGCACTAATATAATTTGCATCGATTCAGTCAATAAAAAACATTAATGAAACTGAAGGTTCACATGACTAATTAAATCAATAAAAACAGCAATATTAATCTAGACTTGCATCAGTATGTAAAAGCCAATATCATCATCCAAGCTCAGACAAAAGTTAAGCAGCTAATAAAACGGTTTTGCCAGCACTACTCCTAGATGATCTGGCCTACAATTATTCTCACTTTCCTTTTGTGTGCTTTTTCACTATTATAGTGAACTGAAAATCAAAAGCATAATAGCTTCTCATCAATTAATATTTGTAACAATAAAATTGTTTTCAGTACTTCACCTTGAAAGTAACTATTGATGTGAAATTATTTTATTTATGCCAATGTACATTTTGATTTAGTGATGTTTGCACAGAGGCTTATGCAGGATTAGTAAAATTTGGCACTTACGAACTACTTCAATCACCGATGAAAGTCAGCACTTTCTGACAGAAGCCAGAAGTAGGAATTAATAAACAGTAAATTTACTCATATTCTCACAGAAAACAACTGCTTGTTTCTCATACCACTATTAAACAGCAGCTTATTATCCAATTTCATATGTAAGGTATGTAGATGAGGAATAATTCTTGTTTACAGCCAAATGCAATGACCCTACATTTGCAGATATATCTTCTATATCAAATACAGCTCTGTTAGGCTTTAAGATTAAGCAACAGAAAAATTATTTGGGTATTTCAAAAATCTGATATTCCCAAAGTGGAAAGAGCAAACATGCTGCCGCTGGAGGTTATGAAAACTAGGTCCTGACGAATATGAAACACAGAAGAATTCATAGTGACTTGTAAGAATATCATTCCCAGGATTACTATCCTGCCAGACTCCAAAGATATAATTATTTTCTTGCTACTTGAAAATCTCTCAGCAATTCGTCTGGGATTATTCATTCTCCGTATTCTGCACAGTTCAAATGTATTCTATATTCCACTTTCACTTCCAAAAAGACACGTGCTACTGGTCAGTATTGTTCTTACAAACTTCACCATTTCTTTTCTAATTTTGCAAAGTGTCCTGCAAATATTAATTAAAAGATTGAGTAGTAATATATTTTATGCTCTAAACAATGCATATAATTACCTAGCTTTTATCCACAATGTTTAGCTTTATTGAAACGTATCTCAGGAAGTATGGCAGTTTCTACTTCTTCAACTATTACAAGCTTTGCAGTCTCTCTGAAATGGAAATAAATCACTGAGACCCGCATCAGAAACACTTGTGTACTTTTGTCCTGTTTCTCTGCCATAGTGGATCCTCATTAAGGGTAAGAAAGGTAGTGATATCACGGCCATTACTTTGTCTGTGGCAAAATTCCCATTCATTTCACAGAGGTCAGGTTTTCTGCCTACAGGTCAGATGTGGACTAGAGAAAAGCTGGATCATGTGAAAATAATTATCTTAGAAAGTAGAATGATACGTGAAAAGAATACCTGAAAACCTGAGATAATAAAATATCACAGCAACAACCTCAATCCAGTCTGGAAACTGTTTGCAGAGAAGCAGGAAAGCTGTAAATGTGAACGACAGTACAACCAGTACTATACTGGCTACATGTGTTGGCAGAATGATACTGAAGCAGTATCTCAGATGTGAAATCAAATTCATTTTAGTGATGGACAAACTCAGATGCCTGCACAACATTTTAAATATCATCACATTTTTAAAGTGCTTTAAATGATGCAAAAAAGAAGATGTCATAATATATAACAAAGACATACATACTGTAATGAACTACTGGTCTTGACTAGATAAATTTCAATGGTATTTGCCGAGTCTGAAAGAAATTGATTGTATGCAGTGGCATAATATTTGAAAATCCTGGGAAACTTTAGATAAGGGGAGTGAAACTACAATTACAAGTCAGATGTCCCTGAATTCTCACGTCAGCTAACTAGTTCATGATGTGAGAGCACGTTCAAGCAGGATCTGAAGGCTGCAGTATGGACAGCGTCTGTACCGCAGGGAAACATTTGCTCAGCCTGTCAGAAGTGTAATTCACTTGAGCCTCACTCAAAAACACCCTTGAGTTTAAACCAAGTATGATAATGTGACAAAGTCATGAAGATGGTAAGATAGAATGAAGATTAGATAAAATGGAGCTCCCTAACTCCGTTTAGCTGTGGCCTATGGGATAGGATGAGCATTTCATCTTTTGACAGGACAGTAAAACCTTCTCTTTCTTTCCTCTGGCATATTTTAGCTGGAAAGCTAGAACTATTTATTTCTAATTCTCATAAATTCTTAGGCACTGTATTAAACACATTCCAACTCCAAACACTAACATGTATTCTCTCAGGTACCTGTTGTAATCCTTATTTGTTGTGGAGTGTTTATAGAATAAAAGCCTTCCAAGTTGAAGAGCTGACTACATCCATAGCTTTTTCTTCCCTTCCTGGTGCCCTACATGACCAAGCTAGCATGAAGTACAGAATATCGATTAGAAGTGCACTATGGATTCCTTGTGCTGCAAGTTAAATTACCGTATACTGTATATTTTTAATTTCCCACATATAACAATAAACATGATTGATTCTTCAATTTCAGAGCATCGTTTTGGCAATTAAGAAAATAAATACCCTTTCCGTGTACAGCTCGCTTTTTTTATAAGTAAATGTCTGCAGTGTATTAGCTCATGTGTGACAGACAAATAACTACCCCTCTCCCTGTAGGCCTCATTCCGTTTGTTGTTTTTGTCTCCTTTTTTTTTTTTTAATTTATTTAGAACCTGCCATTCATTTTCACACCTGACAGTAAAAACCTTGGGACGTGGTTGTTGTAAAGAGGATTATCTTTCAGATCAATGCTGAAATTGATTCCAAACCACACTATTTATCAGCCTGCAGCTAAAGCACTAGGAGTCAGGAAATATTTCCTTTCCTTCAAATCCATTCTTATTCTGCTGTTGGAAAATCACAATACTATGGTCTCCATTAATACATCCTTCTTCTATTCCTTGTGTACGTGGAATATCAATGACAAACAGACAATGCGGTTAGTTGCATTACCAAATTCGCTTCAAAAGAAATAGAGTAAGAAAACAACAGCATAATTATTTTTTGCACTACTGCTGAGTAGTTGCTGATGCTAACTAGGAATATAGCTTTACTATGACATCTGACATTTCTCATTCTCTTTTGTATTTCACATAAAGTACATTGTATATATCTATCAGTTTCATATAATGATAGAAGAAATTCACATTAAATGTCTCTTTTCAAAGCCACACTTACACACTTGTTTTTCATTGCTTGTAGACTGAACAAAATATATATAAAAAAAAAAAGGAAAGAAAAAGGCCCACTGCATTGCTATGATTAGATATGCAAACTACATAAAATCAAAACAAAGAGATTCACCAAACTATCTAGGCATGATACAACAGTCCATCAGGTACACAAGGTCAAATCAGTTAAACCCTATCCTGCTTCTTTGATTAACAAACTTCATAATGAATAATTAGGGACAATCTGATGAATGGTGAAAATTAATGGGAGTCTTTCCATTTATTTCAGAAACTATTTTAAGCCTTTATTTGTTTGAGACTACAGTGACACTGTTAGGTCATTACAACATGACTTAAATTGTAGTTTAATACTGACTGAAAGTACAGGGCAAAGCCTGTGGTGAAGCTTAATCTAATGTAGTACATAAGCGCCAAATAAAAATTATAGTGTAATTTACAATATGTAAAGGCACAGAAAGTGTATGGAATTTGAAAGTAACGCCAAATAATGTTCATACATGGTGACTATAAATATGATAATAAGTAGTTAGATCAAGCAACACTGTTCCTTCTCACTTTGTTTCTTTTCTAGGAGAAAGCCTGCAGTTTGTGACTAGGATTCTAGTTTCATTGGCTCTATCAAGCCTTTGATGGCAGAATGGGGATGTTTTGAATTGCACAGGAGCTGCAAACTGAAAATTATTAAAATAAGATTTAATTAATGAAAGCTTAATATTAAATTAATCGGGCTATGTGTGCAGTGGATACTAACACAATATGTCTCAAATTCTGCAGCCAACTAAATACCCATTGCCAATACCTAGGAGGTATTTATAGGAGGCTAGTGTTTCTTTCTGAGAGCAAAGACCTGTCTCAACAGTTTGTTAAAATATTGAAAGCAAAACAATAGGTAATTTTGATCACTCAAGATATAATATTTAACTTTTTTTGGCAGATTTAATCTTTGAATTTAATATACCTCCTAATTAATCTTTAAGATATATGTAAGTTTGTCAACTGTAAGATTATTACAGATGTGTTTTGATAACAAAAGATACCTATAAACCATCCTTAGAAAGGCTAACTGGTATAATCAATCCCCTACCTTCTTGCTTGAACTTTAATACTTGTTGGAAGATGTAACTTTGAAGATGTGCCCCTAATGAAGCAACATGACCACTGCAGTTATCCTCTGATGCTAGAGGTTGAACGGTGTGTCTTATAACACTGCTATGCACTTTTCATAATTTTATAAAAGCCAATGTACCACTTCCACAAAAAAAGACAAATTTACCCAAATCAATTACTGACACTCCTAGAGGAAATGTAATGACCTGCAGGGACACAAATATACTATGTGCATGTACTTTTTACAATCTTCTATCAAGATTGATATTCAGCTTAGGAAAACAGCAAACACTACATAGTAAAAAACTTTGAACTGTTTAGCAATCAAATCATTTCATGGGTACACTAAGGGAATATGAAATCTTTTATTGTTATCCAAACCAGTAAATTTTTCAGCACGATCACCTTTTTCTTTATATTGTCATTATTTTTCTCTACCTTTTAATTTAAATTACTCCCAACTTGCAAACAAAATGTGCAAAAAAGTAAATCTGGAAAAACAAGCCCTTCAGATTTGGCCTTTCCACCTTCCATTTCAATTTCTCATATGCACTATCACTCTCAAAACAGAAGGAAAGAGGAAGCCATACTGTTCATAAAATTCTGTTCTTCCAGAAACAAACACAACACATGCAGCCTGGAGCATTTACTCATACTTAGAACAGCAAAGCACTCAGCAAGACATAAGACTGCAATTTTTTATGACCTGTGTTGAATGCACAAGCACTTATTTTAAGTATGATCAATACAACCCAAAATTCCTAATAACAGTCTGTGTTATTCATGAATTATTTTTACTTTTTCATAGAGAAATGAAAAGAACAATGTTTACAGAGTTCACAGAAATTCATTTATATCGATGAAAAGAAAATCATATTTAAAGGAGTTTTGTTTCTAGTAGAAGTAAAAAATTATACAGCAGATCTACTAATAGGAAATAAACTACAGTAAGTAAAGTTATCACACACACAAAATGATTGGAAATTCATATTGAGTATTGCAGCATTTCATTCTAAGATAATACTCTGAAAGCAGCTCACGACACTTCATCAAACCACTAAAAATACACTATTATTTATGTTAAAAATAAAAAACGAGTGTTTTGTACAGCTGGGTTTGCTTCAGAAGCTGCATTTTAACTATCTTAACTGTCTTGAGCATATCAGTAAAGAGCTATGACTGAAACACCCTGATTAGTGGGAAATTGTTGGATGAGATGGCATTAATATTATATAGCAGATTCTTAGTAACAAAACCTCTTAGGAAATTATTCTGCTGATTTACACAGCTATGTCTAGTGTGCTAGCCTTTTACTTTGAGCATAATAGGCTAGTGCTGGTTACTTTTTTCACATTAGGCAATTATTTCCCACTATAATTCTTGACTCATTGGTCTATCTACTTATTTGTGATACAGATATAAAGAAAGATTACTCAGATAAATGTGATCTTACAGCTACGTATCATATTTAATAAAATCTCATTAGCCAAGGAAAATGCATCAGTTAAGAAACTATCAGAGACTCAAAATGTCTCTGTAACTTTAATAGCTTAATTTGAGTTCGGGTTGAATCCCTTCCTCAGGTTCTCAGAGGACAGCTGAGGCGTGAAACTGACTCCTTTTACTTAAATGTTGAGTAAAAAAATTGTCTTCAGTGTTCACAGATATTTGCTGTATCTGTGTCTACAGGCAGATATATTCTCAAATTATAATGCAACGTACTGATCAAGACCCTGGAATTGATTTAGAGTATCTGGATTCTACACTTCACTTTGCCACAGTCCAACTCTGTGATTTCTGAGCAATCCTTCACCTCTTTCCCATTTATTTTGCCTCACTTCTCCATTTATCCTACAAGTCCTGGTCCCGCTATATGTGGTGACACAGAATATCATCTTATCCAACTTTAAGGCACCTGATCCCAACATGGAATTTGTAATCTAGCATAGGCATGCAAATGACCTATATAAGGAGAGTTTAGGGCCTGAAAACAGGATTCACAACCAGGCTACAAAGCAGAAATTCACCTCACCTAGACACTAAGAGCATGTTGTCCTTGTGTAATGCAATACCATTTAAACTGAAGAGCTACCAATGAATAAAAGGTTCCCAGTCTTGAAACCAAAAGCTGTGCCAGCAAATCAGTTCACCAGAACGGAATAGTCCTGCAAAGTGCAGGGTTAACTGGCCTAAGCACTGAACTGAGCTACTGAAGGTACGTAATTTCTAGAATATGAGCTAGAATACCTGTGTTCAGTGCTGCACTGGAGCAGGTGAAACACCTTTACACAGTGCTGCACTGCATGACACAGGCAGGTCTAGCAACAGGGGGAGAGGGTGTTCAGAGTCTAGGTTTCTACAACAGACGTGCAAGCAAATGATTAAAAGAGATTTTGCTTGTTACCCTCTTTATTTAAGGGACTGAAAATATATCCCTCTAGGTCTGGACAACCATTTCAGTCTGCTTTGCAGCTGAATATGGAAAACGTATACAATTAATATCTTGGAACACTCATTTAAGATCTAGGATGCTATGATAAGGTCTCCACCACCTGAATTAATTTCTGTTTGCCATATCCCACTGTTCCTTAATTATTCCATGCTTGGTTCCTTAATTACCAAGCAAAAAGTTCTTGCCATTCTTACTCTGTTTACTTCAGGTATACCCTTGTGAATAAAGAGATCAAAGTCTACGGAGATAAAGAAGTAGGCATTATGATTTAGTATCTGAATGAATGAGGACACTCACCTGAAAATGCAGGTGAATGGAGGCCAGCATTACTGTAAAGTTAGCTTTTTACATTTAGCAATCTTTACATGAAATACATAAATAGCATTGAGAACAGGGAACAGAAGTCAGGATTATGACTTCATGAAGAATACTAAAGCAAGATCGCTCACAAAGACAAAGCTGGTCACACTGCTTCCAGTCCCACAAATTTTCTATTTCTCATTGCACTGTCCTTTCTTCAAGAAAATAGATGGAAGACGAGTCTCTGCCATGATAGTCTTATCTCCGCTCCAATACAAGTGGCCAATCCTCTAAAAGGTAGGGTTTCCATGACTACAGTCTAAAGCATGTTTACAACCATGATTATTGATTAAATGCTGTAACCTCCATGTTACGATATAAACGGTGGACAGAACAATTACTGTGACTGATGTACTGAAATCTGATCTGTTGCTACATCAGTTAGGTATGGTCCGAGGATTTCTGCTGCTCTGGAGTGGAATATCTGGGTTATAAACTCCAAAACAGGTTTAGGTGTGTGGTAGGGGCATATAGATGGTGCCCTTGCTGCATACGTAGATGGTGAGTACTTTGAGTAGGTTCAGTTGCAGATGTGTAAGTATGTATGTAAGCATGTAAACAATTTAACTGTCAGGAAACAAGATACAAGTCCACATTTGATTGATCACATATTTAGCTTTGACATGTAAGTTCCTCCTTTGTTCCAGGACAGGATGTAATACTGGGTCCTGGCTACTCATGGGTGGTATCATTTGAATTTTTTATGACTGTGATTAGATAAATACATTGAGAGATAGAGATCTTGACAGCACAGTGCTATTAATAGTAAGTGATGTTCAGCCCTGCTCCTCTCACTTTCCTGTGGCGTACTCTTCAAAGCAAAAGCTCTTCTGCCTGTGTTTAGGCAGAATTCTGCTCCAGTTCTCTGGAAAAAAAACCCACTTTCCTTGAATATTGCTCTCTCTCTTATACTGTCATATTCATGAAATGTCTTTATTTTTTAAAGAACACAAAATGACAGTGTCCTTTATAATGCAGAAAAAGAAGTAACCTGTAAACATATTCGTGTTTAACCAATCAATCTACATTCTGTCCTCACCATGATGAAAAAGTCTTGCCTTATAACACTTAACATCTCATACTGGCTTTCTCCTTTCTTTTTCTTCCTCAGTCTTCTCTTGTATTTTGTGATCCACTGCTCTACTTTCATGCCATTACTTTTCTCTAGAACATTTTTTTGGGGTCTTAAATGGCTGTCATCTTTTCATATACTTCTGGAAACATCTCCACCCCTGTCTTCTGAGATCTGTCAGATTACTTTTTAAAAATGGTTATCCACACATCTACAAAGATTAGACCTTCATTCAGTGTATAATAGGCAATTCAATTGTAAGAGACAAACTTAGACTAAATGCTGAAGAACTTGTATTAGGCTTGTTTATTTCTCAAATCAAGCGTCCCAGGTACAGTGGTGCTGATCACACCGAAAATTCTCAGAGTATAATTCACTGCACTGAAACACCTTCCCTAGTGCAGGCTCTTCTCTTTTCAGTAACGGAAACATACTTAAGTGATCCATTTCACCACTGCATTACCATACCTGTCTACCTGTGTCTTTCAATTGCTTTCAGTGGAGCTACACTAGAGTAAAACAAAAGCAACACAGTGCTTAATCAACCCTAATATATGCCCCTGATAGCTTTTTGTTTTATTCCAGCCATTAACGGGCTATCTGGTATGACAGTGCAAGAAGAGCATTATGTCTTAATGAGGTGATTAAAAACAAAAAATGTGCAGTTGTTGCATAATATTACAATGGACTCAAGGAAACACCAGAAACAGTTAATGTACTAATCTAATACTTTATTTATTGTTAAATATAAAGTCTTCAACCTTCAATTATGCAGTTGTAAATTATGTAAGATATACATATTCCTCATGTTAAAGTACTCATTGATACTTTAAAATATTGGACTAATTTTAAAATTATTTACAGATGTTGTTCTGATATTTTTTATGATCTATTGCTACATATTATTTTATTAAGCTGTGCTTCCCAATGTCTAGCATCTAAAGGAAGCACTACAAATAAAGTTATGCTCATATTTGAACTTTGCACATATTTTTTTTACCTGGTAACAGATATGCTAGAGGCTTCAAAAAAATGTTTCAAAACCAGTGCTTACACTAACACAACTTCTGAAAATACTAAGCTTGAAGGACTGTATATCAAGTACCTACATGAGTTGGGCAGATGCCTAATGGTACTTCAAAGACTACCTGTCTCCCTGCTCCCTAGAATTTGACAGATTTGCGTTAATTCTGTGCTGTTCAATTTTGCCAACCCAAGGACTTCTGTAGTGTTGATTACAGTCTCCCTAAAATCTTCCTGAAGAAAACAAATGACAACCTACAAGACCTAAAATAACTCAATTATTTCATATGTGTGTGCTATTTAATTCAGGAAAAATGTAACAAATGTAATACAAACTCCAAAGGCAATTGAGATAAGTTAAAAAAACATAAATAGGGGAAAACACACACTATTAAAACCCTCATCTATTAATCACATATCTGCAAAAGGCACAGCTGTATTTGAACTAATGCTACCTAAATATACAGCAGAACTGACAAAATTACTGGATTTGAGCAAATTTAGGAATGAATATAAACTCCATTTGCCCTTCAGCTAAGCACTTTACAAATCATCTTCCAGTTTTGTATATGTCTCAGATTAAATATTTTAGTATCCCTTGTCCACATAGCTAACTTTTCTGCTTTATGATATTTTAAGTATTTCAGATAATCAGCAATAATGTCAGTGGCAGTTTACAAAAAGGAGAGTACTGAGATGCTATGACAATGTCTTTAGTCTGTCTGCAAATCTGTAGTAGAAAATGTGATAGAAGTCTCTAGCCAGAGGATCTGTACTGAAGCTCAGTAAAAAACATGTACGAGCGATATAATCTGAAAACAGAAAATTAAATAGTACATTAAACTGTGTGTTATTTACACTTGCATAAAGAGAGTAAAACTTTCTCAGATACAGAAAGAACTCTGCAACCAATCTCAGGAATTGGGTTTCCTGCATGCACATGCTCAGTGCTGCTCTACATCATATGCAGGGAGTCCAGACTTTCTACACACCCAATAAAAAGCTATTCTGCACCTGCACAAATGGGATCCACAGGCTCATTTGAACTTAAGATGGCTGTAAGGGAAAAAAAACACATTGCTGATCCTATGGAAGCACTTCATATTGTCTCTCCTAAATAGAGTAGACCAGCAGATATTCAAAAATAGATGACATGATTACATTTTTCATATTATAATTTCCATTTTTTTCCTTACATTCTGAGAAACATATTACTAAATGATAATGTTTTATGCATGCAAGGTTTTAGGAAAATATGAGTGGCTAAAATAGTGAGGCTTCAAAAACTTTGAGATGTTGACTACAGACTAATTAATTAAAATTAGTTAACCCATCTGCATCTAAGGAAAGAGCCTGTTTTGTAACTAATTTTACATATTATATTCCTTAGCCAGAAGAAGTTTCTACATATAAAAAGCTTTTAGTTTGTTTATAAGCTATGCAGATGTGCCACTAAGGCAGGCAAAAGAATCTACAAACTGTTTAATCTATGCAGGACTGTAGTTATAAAACAAGGGGGAAAACACACAACAAAGAAAATCCACATAAGTTGGTTGCAAAAGCTGTTTCCAGAAATAAAAACTGGTTTGCTTTTAAGTGTATATCTGCTGGATGTCATGGACACTGACTGTATCATGTATATAGTACCTTTTTGCTTGGCAACTCCCAAGAAAGGGTTTAATTTCTATTCAAAATGACCCTCAGAAATTTATATTGATTTTTTCATTTGATCTGTCTTGTCTGCCTTTCCACTGCAACTTCCTGAAATCTGAAGACTTCCACTTCCTCACACAAAATACCTTTGTAGTTACAACAGTGCATCTGCTTGCCAATAATGGAAAAATTGTAGTCTCCTCAGGTTTTTTCATATTAAATAACCTCTACTGTTGTAATTCTTTCACTTCAGCCATTTTGTCTAAAGTCAGCAACATCAGCAAAACCACAGTATTAGGTGATGCTTCTGTGAAAATACTGCTGTACCCCTGCAGATTCTTAAGCAGTTTGTAGGTTATTGGTTTATTTATTCAGCAAGTAAGCCTATAAAAAATATTAAACTAAAATGTAGTGCTTTATAAAGTTAGACATTACATGCAGGAATACATAATAAAGAGTAGTTAAAAATAAGTTTGTGGCAGAAAGAAACCTATAGAAGGTACTTTCTGACTATTTGTGAAGTAACTGACATAATTCTGCATTTGGAAAACTGTGGGTATACATATAGATATATATATACCTCTATATGCACATATGCATCATCCATCATTCTGCTTACTTTCAGATGTAGATTACCCTTACAAAATACTGTAAAAAAATACTGTACGACCCATTTTCTCAACATCTTTGGACAGGGCCCATCTAGTCCCCTGGACTTGCATGGGCCAACTTCTCTACAAGTAATCCTTGACTTGATCCATGTCCACTGCTGGTACTTCTCCTCAAACCAAGTCACTAAACATGCAAACCTGGGAGACCTTGTTGGTGAAGATTAGGGCAAGGAATGCATCAAGTACCTTGGCCTTGTATCTGAAGGGAGGGGACGGACCCTGTTTTCACCTGAAGTATGCTGTCCTTAAAGACCTGACGGTTTCCTGACTTCATTTACCCTTCAGAGCTGCTTCCCACGGGACCCCAACCACAGTTTCCTGAATAATGTGAAGTCTGCTTGCTTGTACACCACGATCTACACTCTGCTGCTCTCCTTCCTCACTCCACTCAGGATCTTGAACTCCATTTGATGGTTATTACATACAAGGCTGTCACCGATTACCCACATTTTGTCACAGCCATTTCTTTCCTTGTTAGTGAATAGCAGAATTCAGCTGTGCATCACTCCTGCTTGACTCATCCATTACCATATCAAGAAGTTATCCCCAAAACCCATCAGAAGCCTTCATGGCCAGAATGTGCAAAATTTATTGGCAAGTGGAGAGGCAGGGAGGAAACAGGGAGGACTGGCAAACGCACTGATAGTGATCTCGAACAAGCCTCACTTCCCTAGAAAACTGATTTAATTAGCCATACAGAGAAATTTTACGTAGTATTCCCAATGGAAAAGTAAAGCATACAACCTCTTTTAGCCCTACCAAATACCCTGTAGATTCAAACGCTAGGCAGAGAATATATAGTATGCGTATACACAATTGCAACATCAAGTGGCAACTTAGCAGCACTAAACCACAAATGAAAGGGACATAAAACATAAACTGGGTCTTTCAAAATGGATTTCAACAGTCAGGCTATCAAATTGTCACTTTTTTTACTGCCACATACAGGCCATAACCCGATCTTTTAGTATACAAATTCACAATTCATGCCAGTCTTTCTGAAGTGACCTTAGAAACTATTCTACAGATATACTTGTGTATCCATATCCCCTAAATTAAAAGAAGAAAAAAAAAAAAAAAAGGCAAGCCTAATTATCGAGAATCCAGTGGCCCAATCAAAACTTTCCCCTTCCTGCTCCCAATATACATTAAGAACTTACTGCCCTTTCTCCTTTACCTCTGCAGCATTTGAATTTGAACAGTCGTGTGTTCACAGACTGAAAACTGTCTATGAGATTATAATTAAAAGATGTTATGCAAACATGAAATATATTTTAAATAAGACACAAGAAATCAAAATTTATTTCTCCTATACTATATGTGTTTCCCTAGAGTTAGGAATCTAAATAAAAACAAGTAATTCTGGGGGGAATTGTTATTGCAGATTTATATATCCCTTAGTTTTATTACAAAAGTGCTGACACCTATCTTTGGCAACACAAACGCAATGCTGTATAGTTTGTCTATCAATTTTAAAAACAAATATATTTCCAAAATATTGACAGATGTATTTCATTGCTCTTTACCTTCTCCCCTCAAAGAAAAATTACTTGTCTATCAGTAAGATATGTACCTTCTTTTTTATGTTCTGTGACTACTACATTCTAAAATGTAAAAAACTATAGAATGATGAACATCCAGTGTTCACTTGAAGCAACAGTACAACAATTTCTCTACAGCTCTTGAAAGTGACCTGAATTAACTTAGTTGAAGTCTCAATGGGATTAAAGACAGGCTAGTATTAGGAAATGGTTAAGATTATTTGTTGGTCTGGAATGCAACATACCACAAGACTGGAAGATGTAGAAAATTGATTTATTTTTCGTCAAGTAAGCTTAACAGCATACATATGAGGCCAGCTAGTATAAGCAATTTTGGATCTGGATAGCAATACAAAAAGAAGTAGTTCTTCAGGGAAAACGATGCTTGCAGCTGTTCTGTATATGCCCTGAGATTCTCACTGGAGCATACCCACTGATCTCAGCTAAAGACTTCTGGCAGAAGATGGACTACCATCAGTCTGAAAAGTCCCAGATCACTCCATTTTATAAATAAAACCATGAACTCCAGTCAGAAAGCTCAACCACCAAATACTAAGAACGTATGGTAGCTATAGTGTCTTTGTCAAATTAGTACATTCTGTATTGACTATAGCTCAGGGAAAGTGCTTAGTACAAGTTTAAAGACATGTAGGTCTGCATTTAAATGCAGACTGCAATATCCTGACTTAATGCCTCTTTCTTACTGCTATTACCTGCCTACTGTCTTAACCAGCTGTTAAACCAGCTGTGTAACAGCTCAAGTTCTAGGCATGGGGACAAAAAGCGCAGTTGAAAGTTACTAGCAAGATAGTATTTGCGCTTTTGAAAAGCTCCCTCTGTTAGAGACACATCCTTACAGACAACTCACCCACTGCTGGTTTGCCTACCTGAAAATTGAGAATGAATCACCGGAACAGTCATGTTTTCATCCATGACTCAGCGATACCCTGACACTGAAAAATGTATGCACCTGAGTCTGCATCCAATGAGACAGAAAAAATACTATTATTTCTTTTTTATTGTTCCCGTGACTTAATAAAACACATATACACTTGGGAACTAGTCAAAATTCGTAACCCCTCTTCACCGTTGTCAAATGGTACAGTTCTCCTGAAGCCAACAAACTGTCCGATTTACACCAGCTGAGAACAAGCTGTTTCTGGAAAAGGTATCTTTCATCAGTGAATGGTTATCAATTTTCGCAGCTCTTTATATCTAATACAAACATAGCCAAGCGTCCTTTATGCCTAATGCTTTAAGTTAAAAAACAAACAAACAAACAAACAAAAAAAAAAACCAACACCACAAAAAAACCACCAAACCTTGCTTTCCTTGTTTATGTAATGGTTTGTTTATTTTTTTTCACAAAACACTGCTGATGTCTTAACAGCTAGAATGATGTATGCTGGTGTTAGTAACAGCCATCACAGTAACAGAGCTTGCAAAACGTATACTGTAAAACTTTTTGACCACAAATAAGAATTCTCTGTGAGCTTGTAAACTTAATGAATGTTAAGGCAGGCTTAAAAGAAATATAGCACATGAAAATGAAATAAAGGCTGTTTCATTATTATTTTTAAAAGCTACAGTAATTTATTAACCACTACATTCCTAAGAACTAGAATTTGACAGACCCATAGACGTTTTCATCCCTAATAGATCAAACTAATCATAAAACATATAGTATTTTCTCCCCAGCTCCCTTCTGTTAATCTACTTGTTAGTCTTAAATCCTAAACACCAATGCTAATTCTAAGCATGTAAGAGCCATAAAAATTATTTACATGACCTGGCTATCCTTGCTTTCTTAATTTTTCTATTTTGCTAAATACAAAGAATATATTTATGGAAAAAAGTTCCAAGGCAGTGACAATTTTAGACAAATTACTGAAAAAGATGAGCAATTTAATACTTAACTACATTACAGAAATAAATGGAGTAAGTCTCAAGAGTAAATGAGAGTTGCTGAATTTCTTTTAACTGATTCAGGACACAAACACTGGTAAACTATGCAGTCTGACTGCCATTATCTTTAAATATGAGAACATATTTGCAGTGTAAGTGTGGATAAAAGAAATAATGTCATGTGGCAGCATTTCTAACTTCACATTTCACACTATTAACTTTAAAAGCAAAGTGGCTTCACTGAAATCTAGAGTCAAAGTTTCCTACAGGTTTCAAGGGCAACATAAGTTGATCCGCAGAAAAATAAAGTCCCTTTTTTTCCCTCTTTGCAAGACTAGGTTTTAGTGGGGTCTATAACCTTATCTGATTCACCTTAAGGTAGCATGAAGATTATAACTGATGGACGACAAGGAAAGGAAACAGAGGTGTTACAGAGTACCCACCCATCATTTTCATTGGCATCAAGGTCTTAGATCAACTTTGATCAAATATGGCTTTTAGTATAAGAGGTTTGGCTGCAAAGGAGATAGAAAAGCTGAACAGATCCCAGATACACCTCCTTTGGATGGTGTTAGCCATTCTAAATTTGTATGCAGTTCAGCTGCATCAATTTATTTCATTTTCTGTCTGTTTATGGTTCCTGTTCATTTGTTTGCACTCCATAAATATGTTTAGTTAAATCTTCATTGCACTGTGTTGCATGACAAAATATGGATGAATGATCTTCATTTAGCTGCCTCTATTCTCAGACACAACACAAAGCAAGATAAGACCACTTATATTTGCTTTCATTAAAGTAGAGCTCTTGATATTTTTTTACTTGATCTATAGTAAAATCAGAGCTTGGTCTTACTCGCTGAATGAGAGACCTCTTGAATTCAAAGTAACGATTAGGCACACTGGTTTATATACAAAATAAACAGGCGCTCTGTTCTGTCACCTGGCCGGAGGCAAAATCCTCAGGAAACATGAGCAGAAATACAGCTATGAATAGAAATACAGAATATGGATTGTATTTGTAGGAAAAGTGATGGAGGTTTTCTAAAGAATTTACAGGAACAATACCAACGGCAAACTTTGCTCCTTTTAAGGAAAGGGGAAGCAGCACAGAGTTGATATCCAGACTTTATTCTACACCCAATTCTAGCATCCTCATAAAATGAAAAATCAGACTTTTTAAAATTTCATCTTGGGTGGGACAAAAATTCACATTTTTATTTTTAATGAGAAAAAATCCCAAATTATTATTGCTTGCACTCCCTTTGAAGACATATGATATACTTATGCACAAACAATTTTATTGAAGAATTCATGTTGTTATAGTACATACACAGAAACACTGACATAAGCCTAGTACTAAGAATGTAAAAGAATGTGTCTCCAAATATCTAGTAAGAAATTAATGCTAATATTTATCATTAAAAAAGAAAAGTCACTTCTTTACTGGAAGTAGTCTTCTGTTAAATCAACGATTTTGAAAATTACTATCACAGTAAAAGAATGGATCTGAAAAATCAGTGATGAACATTATTTAATATTAGACATCTGCAGTTTATACTAGAAACTGTTTTCAGCACATAGTCACTAAAAATATTAAAAAGTGTATTTCAAAAAGAACATCCTTTCTTGAGTGAAGTATTTCATGCTTGCTTTTATGATTCTTTAATGTAAAGCAACCTTTCAAACTGCAAACAGCATTGTAGTGATGATTATATCTGCCCAGTATTAAGCCTTTGAGAAAGATATGTTGGGAAAAACAGGTAAATTTTGAATTCCAAATAACAAGTTGACAAAACAGCCCAAGAAAATAAGCACTGCCTGCTAGTATATTTATAAACTGAGTAGAGTTATGCTGTGTTTTATTTTTGTTGTGGCTTTTCTATATGCTCTTTTTTTTGCCTGAAGTCATTCAGACGTATTTTCCCTTTTTATGGGGCAGAACACAGCTGCTGTGAAAATAGTAATATATTGCTCCCTGGACAGCATAGTACTCAAAATATCTTGGTGGCTGTGGTCTACTAACTGAAAAGTAAATATTACCAACAAATAAAATAATTTTCTATTTGTTTTTTATTCTTGCTGGTGCATATGAAAGATGACAAATCAAAAAATCTGGAGACTCAACTCTTCCATGTCTGTGAATGGATTCAGAATTGGCAGTACAGACCTTTTTATACCAGTCTACCAGCTACAATTCTGAAGGACAGCTTACTCAGCATGACAGTAGTTCATAGTCCACCCTTATTTATATCGCTGTGCTTTCTGTTCAGACTGCCACCAAGGCAATGTAATCACGCACTGTCATCTGTAAAGAATGATAATTTTTTTCTTAAATCAGAAACCCTGAAAGAGTCTGCTATAGACAGACACAATAAATGTTAAGTGCTTTTGGATGAAACTTGAGAACATCATCTATCTGGGTTGACTAAGAAATGACAGGAAAGACTATTCTTGCTTTCATCAATCCACTTCAAGAGCTGTAATCATCTGTTTCCTGTGCAACTCAATTTTAGTTCTTCAGTCACAAAATGCATCATCTAAAACCAGTGTAAATCAAAGTAAGTCCAATTAAGCCAGTCAAGCAACTGTGATATAACCCAACTTATGACCTGAATTAGCGAACACTTGCCAGGACAGCTCAGCATCATTCACAAGCATGAGTATGTCAAAGCCCACCATGTAAAAAAGGCCAAGATCGCCATGGTTGAAGAATCTCCTTTATCCATTCAATCAATAAGGCATAACTCTCAAATCAGATCTCACACTTTTATGTTTGTAAGTATAACTGCATCTGTTCTAAGCCAGCAACCTAAAGGAGAAGGAGCTACAAAGTATGTTGTACTTGGAAGCCAACAAAGAGTGGGCCGGAGTCCTCAAAGAGCATGAAGAACGTAGATTCTTGGCTGAAGGTCTACAAAAGCAGATACAGCTGACAACGCAGAGAGGAAAAAGCTAGAACAGAAAAAAATTAGGGCTGAAAATAAAGCACAGGTTAGGAGCATGGCACTTAAATGTAGTCTGCTTGCCTCATGGACTTACACATTCATGAGATTTCTTTGAAGAGCTAGTCAAAGGTGACTCTCGTAATTGCAGCACCTACTGATCCCTGCTCAGTCTTAACATAAGGGTAAGAAAAAAAAAAAGATTAAAAAGCATCTGAGCACCTCTGTTGTGGAACTAAACTGAGAGGCAGAACTTATCACTTTGGGCTGTGGGCTACATTAACATTATGATGTGAGTTTTGGTCTATACCTATTCATCTCCCACAGCTGGAGCTAGTCTGAAACAAGCTCCTATCTGTCTTCAACAGTCAGTATAAATTCTTTTAAATCTTTCTCAAAAAGCAGCTGCTACCTCATGAAAAGGTGACTTTGTCTTCATTTGGATTCTTTTACTATTGTATTGGTCTTGCCAATAGGATGACAGCTACATTTTTTCACCTTTATTTCTTTCATAAAGGAAGTTATTTATTAAAAGTCTGCATCACTTACACTAGGATGCTTTGCTATTACTGTCACTGAGCAGAATTAAACCCTTAGATCAGAGATTCATTTAGTGGATTGCAACTTTGGCTGCTCCTAATCTAAGCCAAACTAGAAGTAATGGACTGAAAGTGAAAACTTTTATAAACAATTGCCTGTTTGTAGCTTGCCAAGTTTTACTATTAAGAGAAATACTATAATAAAGTGGGAGCACCCATGGAGCAGAGGCATTTCCACTTTAACACTTATTTCAATTATCTGCTCCTCTGATTAGAAAACCTGTCTCTGGCCACAATTCAGTGTATTTGATTTCATAATCTCAGCATGTATTTTTGCTTGACAGTGATGCGAGTTTTCAAAGAGAGCATTTTAAAATTCAGACAAAGACAAGCCAGAACACATTTTTCCATTTTCAATGCTTTTTGTATTCCGAGAATACGTCTACTTTTACTTTCTTTCTAAGCAATTCAAACAATTGATTACATTTGAAGGAGAAATGGGTATTATAAACCCCATGCTTTCAAAATAATGAGGTACATCACTTCCGAGATATTCCAATACTTATAAAACATAAAGAGCACTGATTCACTGATTTGGCAGTTCAAATACATTAGCTGTCATATTCAGATCAATGTTCTTTGTATTTGACAATGTTATATTGAAAATTTGTTTTAGCCTTTCCTATTAAGGATTGCAACATCAAAAGCAGGAAAAGATTTTGAACAACAGAGGAAGTTTTATTTAACAGATATTTTTTTCAGTAAGTTGCTAAATAAATAGACTGCTTGTATCCAGATTTCCATAAATCTCAGACTAAAAAAAAAAAAAAAGGTGTATGTTGAAGACTGTAAATAAGAAGTGAAGAATTTCAGACATGATGTACCGGTCAACATCCTGCTGTGATGCCATTATGTTTGACTGATTCCTCTGCACTGCCTATTTGTGGGAAGTATTCCTGACGTAGTAACACCCAAAATAATTACTTTCCAAAAGACATTCAATAAAATCATATAACCAAATCTATTTGATTTTGACCGTTAACTTGTTATGATTACACATGTTTTTTTTAAGAAAGCCTCACCTCGCTTAAAGAATAAAATGAAATATTAGCATTTTTTTTCAGACAAAGATCTCATGGTGCTTCCCATATAAAGGATTCCACAATATATTTTCAAGGAAAGATTTCTAAGTATGAAGACTAAGATAAAGATTTATAAGATAAAGTTCTATGTGAATTAATTTCTCATACCCAAAGTAACACCACAGTCAGATAATTGTACTATTACCTTAAAAACATTAGTCATTGACATAGCTATGAGACTATATTTTAATTTATGTACTTCTGAGAGATTAAAGACCTGCACATATCTTTTATCTACGCATTTATAAATTAATATCGCTTTATAGGAAGCTATGGCTCAATTTCAACATCATTCACCATATAGCACCTGCTATTTCTTTCCTGCTACATGTTATTTTTAATAGAGTATGATTTGATCATCAAAAAATTATCCTACCAGTTTTCATCAGTGCAGCAGTGCCAGCATATTTACTATGTGAACTGTAACTATTCACCTTCTCTCATTTGTAGGCATAAACACAAAAAAACCAGCATTAATAATTTTGTCATGGTATGTGTGTGGCACTACAATGACACCAAAGATTTTGAAATTATGTAAGAAAGAAAAGCAAACAGTGTAATCGAATACTACCCTTTCTTGTTATCTCTGATTAATGAAGGGGAACAGATGGTGCCTCCAGAGACTCAGAAGTAGTTTCTGCAATTGTGTCATAACTTGCTCTAGATAAAAGTTTATTTATAGTTTTTCTTAAAGTTGTCTTCCCATATTTCCTTACAGATTATATTTTGTTATGAGGAATCTTCAGTATTTCCTTAAAATGAATTTGAAACTGCAGATAAAAATATTAGGTTTACCTGCTTTTATTATACCTAGTACATAGCATACATCTCTTAAATACTGTAATATATTTTCACCTTTTTTTTTAAGTTTTGAAGCATTTTCCCTCTCTGAGGTTAGACCACTGATTACAAATGTTCCTGTAGTGGTTTTTTTTTAATATTTGTCACTCTAGGACAGCATTGCAGAATGTTACCTTTTTGCCTGAGGCTCAAACTTGAAGAAATATTCTCGTACTATATAAAACATATGAATCTAAACCAATGTCATCTCAATTCTTTGTGTTGTATGACTAGAAAGTCCATCTTACTCTTTCAGAGGAACTGAAAGTTCATGCCTATAGCTATTGTTTGTAACATTGAATCCTAACCTATTTGCACTCTTTGTTGGGTAAGTACAAACAGGATCTTTCTTCAGAATTCAAGTATTTTAGATAACATTAGGACAATTTTCTGCACTTTTGTTTGAATAAATTAAATCCATGTTGGTATCCAGCTCTACATCCAACAGCTCATAACATTTGTATTACTCTCACTACATGCAATCTGCAATCATAATTGATATACAAACACACGCTATCAAGAGCTTGAAATAAAATAGATTTAATTATGCATGGATAGAGACTCAGTGAAACAATACTTCCTATGGACAGCTCAGATGTGGACATCTCATCTGTATGTGACTTTTTTTGATTTATGATTTAATTGACAGTGTTAAAATAATACCAGTGTTTTCTCTGAGGCTTTAGACTGCACACAGACAAGAATTTAAGACAGTTGTAGCTATAGCCAAAGCTTATAAACAGCATATTGCCTGCATTCAAATGCTTCACAAGTAGGTCTTTCAGACTGTAAATTCTTTTGGACAGCAGCACACAGTCAGGCTATTCTGTATCATCCTGGCTCAAGAGTGTTACTTCTTGGTGTGCCACAAGGCAACAGCAACAACAGGATGCTTACACAGGCAAGAAGAGTTACAGATACTCTCTCTTAGAAATGCAACATGTTCTCTTTACTTCTAATGCAGTGAAAATTAAGAGGTTTTCTCCAAGAAAATTATATCGCTTTGCAAAAATTATTTCTGTAACTGTATTTGAATTACACCTGGTTCATTTATTGCAAAGAACGGATATTTCATGATTAGAAGATTGAAATCATTATGATGCTAAATGACCCCTTAGTTTATTTCTACTTCTCAGGTAAGAGACAAATCTAAATCTCTGTGTTCTTTTCTTTGGAGCAAAAAGTCATCATCACAAATGCGTTTAAAACCTATGAAGTGTTTGCTAATAGGCTGTCTGGTTCTGAAGTAAATCTAACTCACAGGTTTGGGGGAAAACGTAAATAGCCTAAAATAGATTGACAGTAAAACATATCATGTTACAGTATTTCAAGTATTTAGGTTGGTTCATGACTACTATTTCCAGTCAGAAATACTCAGGGTCTTGATGCATTTACACATTGTGCAAAGGTGATCACACAGGTGATGGGCAAAGGAATTTACAGGATGAAGTGTGCTATAAAGGCATGAGAGATATTTGTATCCAAATATATCTAACACACCTGTAGCTAAAGAGTCCATTCTAGTTTTAAGACTTTCATCGCTTAATCCCCCTCTAAGAAGTCACCAACAGCTTCACTCTGCCACCAATAACAACTCCGAATGCCTGCTCTGTCCTGCTGCTTCCAGGCCTTCTGCCATGTCTCCCCATGTTTGGAAAAACAGTGTCAAAATCATAGAGCCTTACATGCTGTTAAATTTCCCTTTAAACTGTAACTTCATTGCTGTCCTTTACACAGTACTGTTCTCTGTCATTGGCTGAATAAACATGGCAGTGAAATGAGGATCCTCTGTTTTATCTTGAATGCATCACTGTTTGCTTATCCTGCATTCCTTTTCCTTTTCTAACTCACTTCCACCAGCTGTGTCCTTCTGACCTGCACACAGCAAACAATGGATCTGAGAGCTCACATGCTCGCTCTCTTGCACTTTCTCGTCACAGCTTACTGATAGTCAGGCACCAAGTTGATTCCAGCTTTGGTTCCCATGTTCTCTCTAACGCAAATAACTGTATTATTAGCAGGAGTAGCAGTAGCAATGATGGTAATGGAGAAAGCAAATACAAGGCACTTTAGGTCAGTTCACAAGAGTAAAACGGTTTTACCAAAAAAGCAGTTCTTCCTCAAACAGAGCTTAAATCTAAAGCACAAAAATAAACTCTTCTCAGCCATAACCACAGAACTAGCTTACAAAAAAAAAAAAAAAAAACCTTCTTCAGACGTATTCTCATGTTTCTCAGTCTTGGCTCCTTCCTTTCTTGAGTATGCAATCTCTCTTTGGAATGGAAAAATAATGCATTTTTTCATGCATTTTTTCTCCACCAGACAGATAGGTATATTAATCACAAACAAAAGCTAATGTTTTCTTTGAGTACCTCCAGTCTTTTTGAAACAGGGCTTTAATTCTTTGTCACTCAGCATGATCTGTTACATCATTCACTCTGTCACCACATACATAAATATATGTATATATGTAAACACTACAAGCGTGCAGCTATTTCTGAAGCAAGTAAATATTTTGGATCAAAGACCTTTCTATCAGTATGGTCATTGCTCTGCTACTAATACAAAAGTCACAGAAATTAATTCTACACACAGAAAATATGAATCTGGTTTCTTTCAGTATCAAAAGGTTTAACTGAAAATATATAGAATAGAAACTTTTAAATCAAATGAAATGTACAGTTCAAGCCAGTGAATCAAGGTACCAAGATATCAAGTGTCCCCATACTGCTTTGTTAGAAATGTTATAGGCTTGCAGGCACTACTAAGACAGAGCAATTTAATTTCATTGTGTTGCTGCACATGTTTTGGGGACATTTTCTTGAATAGGAAACAGTATTAATTGTACGTTTGTAACTACACAGAGACTCTTATCAAGTAAAGTGTAAACTTTTCCTGATGTCTAAGAAATGCTACTTTATGTAAGTTGGTTTTTTTCTTTTACAATAAACTTACCATCCATAAAAAAGATTCCATTATTTCATAGATTATATTACCTGAAACCTGATAAATTAGTTACCTCCTCTCAAGAAAGACAGTAACACCCGGATATATTTCAATACAATGGCAGTATTCAGAGAGGCCATAAAAAGAATAATCATGTGGTCTCTAAATTAGAAAATGCTGGTTTTAAACAGAACTGTTTTAAGCAGAACTGTTTAGTAGGTTAATTTTGAAACATGAAATATTTCATTTCAAGTCTATAGGTTTCTATTTTATTACATTTTTCATTCACAGTCAAGTAGCAAATCCTTCAGACTTCCACCAAAATCTGATGACCATCTGGAAACTGCATAACTAAACTTCTAAAAACTGCTCAGGGACTGTCTTTCCTTGGCAAAGTAAAAATGTTTTTCTCCACAAGTATTTCTAACATGACAAATGTTTTAAATTCCTTTTGAGTCAGTTACATTAGTGTTTCTCCAGATATAAGATTGCCAAAGCAGAAGAGTAGCCTCCATTAAGTATTAAAGTATCTTTTTAAAGATACTGGTAGGTGAACTCTGTTAGCTCAACCTGAAGTTCAGATGGTGACTCTTATATGCTGAAAGTATTTGCATTTACACATGCAAAAGGCAACTCTAGGAAGTTTAATCCCATGGAGATCCCAGCTGGGCATCTGCTGATGGTGAAGATCTCAAGGCCTTGCTGGCTGGGGCTAGTTAGATGAAAGAGGCAACAAGACAGAAGCCCATGTGTTGAAAACAAATACAAACCTGTCCATTGAGCTAGCGATTAAGAAATATAATAACATTTATAAAATGTATATTCTGAAAATGAGTAATGAAAAAATACTGAATTGCAGGACTAGTACATTACAAGGAAGGTTGTTTCGCTGAAAAATTATTTTCTATGGAGGTTCTACTTAAACTCCTATTTTCTCTTTAATTTGTTCTGTTTCTTCTTTACTTCTCCCTCATCTTCCAATCCACACTTCTTTACTCTTTTGCTGACAGTCTCACTTCTTAAGCTCTCTTTCATTAGCTTCCATGCTTTTATTTGTCCCTCATGCTATTAATCACATTTATTCATTCTTGCTCTCATCTACGTAAAGAGTTTCAGGACAATGTTCGCACAGCATTTGAATTCCAATTAAATCTAGTCATAGATAAATGTGTCATTGCAACAGGAACTAGACCTAGTGACACCCATTTCAACAAAGATGAACGTTGTCTTGTGTCTTCAACTCCCTCCATGAATTTTTAAGAACATGATCCATCCCTGTGCTCACTACAAACCCTGCTCAACAACTGCTCTTGATCTCAGAGAGCTGAAGATATGCAAAAGCTGTGTTACGTATTTATTTACTACTGGAGAGGAATGTTACCAGCTAGCAGGTCAACCCTTACAGTGTGTCTGGACTCATAATGTCTCCACTACACAGCACAACAGAACAGATGAGAAGCCCAAATTAGCTCCAAAACATGGAACAGTACAGTTCTGTCAAGATGATGTTGGCACCCAACCTATTTAGTCCTACTGAGGACAGGGCGCAATGCAGCTCACCAGCCCACTGTGGCTCGTTGGGCCTGACACCGTTCCGTGGTGGAGACCAGCCTAGAAAAAGTGTTTCCAGAACTGGCTATGTGACACAAAGTCCTGAAATCTCACGTAAGGCAGGGAAGTGGGTTTTCTGAAACAGCCAGTAATGACTGGAAGGGGACAGCATGTCAACATCCAATGACCTAAGGAAGACCTAGTCCTGTAGTTATACATGCATAGCCAGCCTCCTGCTGCTAGCTCAGCTAAGCTATGGCTGCTCACATAAGTAGCCTGCAGATTTTACAGCAGCAAAGCTGACACAGAAACACATAAATGCCCCCAGAGACCACATAAATAGAAGGCTCTATGAAATGTACATAACAAGTGGATGTTTGAGAAACACTTCTTACCGCCATTATTGTAACAGTTATCTGACAGTGATCTCTTCTTGTATATTTAGTCTCCATTGAAAGCATATATATTTTTCTGACATCACACTTCTGCATTCCCTTTTAGCCATGATCAGCAGTTATACTGCAATTGCCTAAAAATCTAAAATTAAATTGTAAAACTGTGAATAACTGTCTAATTCAAATCTTGAAATTATCATGGTAATACGCAGATCTATGTCTCTAGTCAATGCCAACATACTAGAAACAAATCTCAAATTATACTTCTACAGCTCTCTTGCTACCTAAAATCACATGCAAAAATGAAATTGCACCAGCTTTTCCACCTGGAAGAAGAAACACAGCCAAAAATAACCAAGGCATGTTGACATATTTATATTAATTTATAAATTACATTTTATTGCAGCATCAAATATACTGCATAAATAAAATAATACTATGTTAATTGGATGAAAGGTCTAGTCTGTAACAATTTTTTGCAGAAAAGTAAGCAATGCATAATGCCTGACCATATGGTCTTTTGTCCTGGTGGCTCATTACCTACAAATTGCTGTACCAATTTTACTGCTGCTAGTTATTATTAACTTGAGTATGTTTCCTCCTGTGTATTATTCCTCTCTTTCAGATATATTCAACCTCACCAGAGAAAATGCATTTAGCATTCACAATGCTTAATCGACTGAACTGCAAACCATACCTTCTACAAATGCTTTCTTTAAAAAAGAGACACCTCCCAAACAAAAAGCTGACTGAACAAAAGCTACAGTCATACACATTGTACTGCTTTAAAACGGGAAGTGGAAAATATTGAAAACAGTCATGCTTGCATCAGAATTTTCCTTGGCTATGTAAAAACAATGTAGCCGTAGGCGTATACTCTGACAAGGATTAAAATGATAAAATAATGATTTTTGATATAGAAAGCAATTAGCATTTTTTAATGATCCATACTGTAGAAGCCATGTCTAATTTAGGGCATCTGCTTCTAACAATACTTCACCATCCATGTATTAGAGTTTAAATCTTAATTATTGCTTTTGCAGTATAAGAACTCTAACATAACTATCGATTATGGAAACTACAATCACTCGCAGAACACAGCTGAGGCATTCTTGCCAACTAGACAAAACTGAAAGAACAAGTAAAATCCTTTTTTAACCACCCTGCAGCCCAGAAGAGCCTTGAAGTTCCACTCTTTGATTAACAACTAATTATGCAAAATCAGATCTACAATTCCAACAGCTAAGAATAAATTACTTTGCCTAGCTTGTTTATCTTATGCATACACTTTATTTTCCTCCTTCATATGCTTATATTGTTCAAGAAAGAAATCAATTTTCCAAGATCAATAATTATTCAAATATTCCTCTAGTAGCAGTCCCGTAAACATCATCACATTAAAAAGAAACAAAACAAAAAGCTTTGATGTAGTGTTAAACAAACGTCCACCAGTTGGACTTCCAGCTTTAGCTTGCCAAAATTGCTAACTAGAAGACAATGATTTTAAAAGTTTGCTTTAAATCATTCCCAAACAGGAACATCTCTGTACTTTATAGCAAACTGTACATTTCTACAGAGATAAATGCATTACTCTTCTCCTTTAGATATGTGTACGCACCAAAAATGTTTCTCTACTGTAAGATACTTCACATTTAACAGTATAACTAATGCATCTTTGTTACAGAAATCCTTTGTTTCCAGGGAAAAAAAAAAAATTAAATTAACTTTTCCACAGTTTCATAAATTGTACTAATTGGAAAGTTTCAAATAAACTAAAAAGCCAGTAATATCCTATTTTTACACTATTTCTTTTTATTCTGTTTAGTCATTTCAAGCTATCAGTGCACTGATACACTAGTTGTCCAACACAAACCTCTAGATCTGAAAATCTTTGTTCTTTTTTTATTTCTAGTAAGGAAGCTATAAATACTAGGGTTAACTGAGGAATGCAAATTACCAGGACCAATCTACACATTACTATTCTACCTACTAATCACAGTGAGTGATGGACTTTATGTTTCTCTATCATATCTTCAAGATTCTTATTTGACTTCAGTAAGGCTTTACACGCTGCCTCTAACAAGATCTTCATAGACAAGCTGACGAAGTATGGGCTGGATGAGCAAACGGTGGGGTGGACTGAAAACTGGCTGAAGGGCCAGGCCCAGAGCGTGGTGAGGGTGACCAAGCACTGGCACAGGTTGCCCAAAGAGGCTGTGGAGTCTCCATCCTTGGAGGGATTCAAATGCCATCTGGACATGGTCCTGGGCAACCTGTTCTAAGTGTCTCTGCTTGAGCAAGGGGTTGGGCAACATGTGCTCCAAAGGTCCCTTCCAACCTCAACGATTCTGTGATTCTGTGATATCTAAGTTATTGCAACTACAATTGTATCTGTCACAGTTCTCCAAATATCAGCTTCACACACCTGAATATCTACTCTGGAATCACGCGTTTTCTACCAAGTTCTTTACAATCTTCAAGAGCTCAGTCTCACCTTCATTCTCACTATTCCTTTTTATTTCCTACCCTCTTGTCTCTTGTATCTACCACTTGACAGAGATGACCAGGAGACAGATTTTGCATCTCATAGAACTCTGAGATTTCAGAAATATTCTGCTCAAAATTTTCACACGAGATGAAGAGGGAAGGAGAAAAGAAACACAAACAGCAATGTGATAGTTAACACATGCATTTGATATGGGAAATTCTAACAATATTTAAGTTTGCAGTCTGCAAGTGGCAAAGAAGGGAACATTACAGTCATGTTTTTTTCTGGTATAAGGTTACTATTCAGCTTTATATTTTGACCATAAATTCCAACAGAGCCTAGAAAAAATCTGTGATGAAAGTGTTATTCAAATTCAACTGGCAAATGAATTCTGACAAAAAGACATCTGCTCAGAAGATTCCCAACCAGCTGTTCTCTAATCTTTTCTTCTCCCATATTACAGCTTTCTAAGTCAGTGTTCTGCTCCCTGTTTCTGAACAGACTCTTTCCCAGCAATCCTTAATGTCAGTAAAGGGGAGATTTTGTTCCAGCTGTTTTTTCACAGCAATCTGAAAAAATGCACCTTAGAACACCTTCCTGACACTTATTTTATTTCAGTTATTTACATGGCTCCCACCTCCAAAATATGGGGTACCAAAGTATTAGGTACCTTTCCCCCATCACTTTCACTACCAGTTGTTGAGGTGACAGGAAAATCCTTCAAAACAAGAACGTATTTATGGCGCAGATAAAAACTTCAACAAATCCAATCCAAAGCCACATATCTGTGGCTGAGCGCGGTAAAAAATCCAGATGAGACATTTCTACTGCTAGAACCCTAGCCCCAAGGGCAGTTACAACCTTCTTCTTTTACTCGCTTTTTCAACTGACTGTTTCAGTGTCTTGGAAGGGTTCAGCAGTGCCAGCCTAAAACAGTCAAGTCTGACTTCATTGCAACAAGGCCTTCTGTGGCATGAGCCAATTAACGAAGAAGCATTATCTTTCTCCTATCTGCTTTACTTCTTTCCCACAGCGTGACCAAAATTAGGTTAATTAGCAGTGTGCTGGGGGAAATAAAATCACTTTATTTAGATTAAGAGTTTTGGGCTGGCCTCATTATGAAGTATGTGACTATTAATAAAATGTAAAAAAATGGAATCACAATCCTGATTTAAGTTTTTGAATAAATTGCCTATCAAAAAGCTAGCAAACCTGAATTAGTTTGAGTCTTTTTCTATGAAAAAAACCCCCACCAAATATAAAAGATGGTAATGTAGATAAAATATATTTACTTTTTTTTTTTTTGGTTGAAAGAGACATGTTCATACAGAATTTAGCTATATTTTTTTTAAGATTCACATGCACAATTAAAGCTATTTAAAATGTGGAAGAAAAGGAAGATCTACCACCCACCTGGAAAGCTGAAAACATTGCATGACTAGATTAAAAAAGACTAAGTGTGCAGTTTCACTACAGCTAGCTGAAATAATTTCCATGAAAGTTATCACTTCCTGAGTTAACCTAGCTCAGAAGAGAGCAGGCACAGTGAAATAACACACAGCATAGATTGATTGCATTAGCAGCACTAAGCAGCTATTGTGTTCCTATCTCTATCAACACTACTCAAACTCAAATTCAAAGCATCGTTGATCCTGAGCTCTACATTCTAGGTCTGGAATAAAATCAGATGAATGTAAATGCTGAATTACACCTTCAGTTAATAATGCAATGAATCCCAGCCTTAGAAATTAAATAATAATTTTCTTAAGTGCTGTAAAACAGCAGGAGTCCCTTCCTGTCAGCACAGCTATCTCATTTTACAGTATTTGGGGGTCTGCCTCAAGACAGAGAGAGAAGAAACAGATATATTGACCTGATGAGAAGGGCTTTAAACTAGGTATGTTGGACAAAGCATATCAGCATCTAAAGCAATAGCACAGGGGCAGTGAGAAAGCGACCAGGGGACAAGATGATGAGGGAGGCTCTCACACTTTCTCTTTTGAAAGCAATGTGACTGAGGGTTCATCTCAAGCACCTCTAAACAAACATACGTAGTGCGGGGTAAGAACAGGAAGAATGAGAAATTCATGCACAGATGTAGAGCTACGATCTCATTGGGAATTAGATGGATATGGAGGCATAGTTTGCATGACTGGAGTGCTGCAGCAGACGGATACAAGCTTTTCAGGAAAGACAGGCTGAGAAGGTGAGGATGTGGCATTGCAATCTATGCAAAGAAGTTGCCCACATGCACAGAGCTTTGTCCTGGAAAAAGCAATTAAACAGCTCAGACCAAGTTCCAGAGAACAGTCAATATGCTGCAGGGCCAGCCTGGAGAAGAAGTTGGAGAACTGGTCTGACAAGAACCCCACAAAATTCAGCAAAGGTAAACAAGCCCTGCATCTGGGATGGAATAACCCAATTACATTACAGTCTGCGAGCCATCTGGCTAGAAAGGACCTGGGGTTCCTGGTGCACAGTAATCTGAACATGAGTCAGCGGTGGGCTCTTGCAGCCCAGAAACCCAGTAGCTGGTGGACACTGCATTAGCAACAGTCTAGCAAGAAGGTGAACAAATGATTATTCCCCTCTCTTGAACACTTGCGAGAACATATCTGGAGTCCCATGACCAGTGTTGGGCTTTCCAGCCTTGGAAAAGACTTGATGTTCAGGAGCAAGCCCAGCAGAAGACACGGTGTAAAGATGAAGTTGAGTACTAGCTCTGTTCAGCTTTAGATGAGGCTGAGGAGGGATTTTCCTGTTGTGCTCAGCTTCCTGACAGGAGGGCACAGAGACAATGCAGCCACACTCTCTTCATCAGTGTCCAGGGATAGGACAAGAGGAAACAATTTGGAAGACAGGAAGTTCTAATTAGATAAAAGGGAAAAAACACTGGAATGAGGTTGCTAAGAGGGGTCGTGCAGTTTCTACCCTCAAAGTGACTCAAAACTCTGAGCAACCTGACTCTGATTTAAGCAGTGAGTTGGACTAAATGGTCTCCAAAGGCGTTAATTTAAAGCAGGAGCTAATATTTCTTTCATTGAGTAACCTACAAATTTACAATGTAATCAAGCTTTTGTTAGATAGATGCTATGTTGCTTTTCCCCCGTCCTTTCGTCTCATTTTCTTATTCTGCAAGGAGGAAAATTAGACTTTATAAAACTCAAATCAAGTGTTGCAATACTGGCCTTCTAGGGCTAAACTCATCAATACAATTACAAATGCATTTCTTGAAAGAAGTATACATGTGGCTATAGGACTAAAATTACAAGTTTACAGACCATTCTTGTCCAGCAGCAATGTCATTTCTATGCTACATCTCAAATGTATTCTGACACTACAGCTTTCTATCATGCTTTTATTTTATTATTAATGTTTCCCTATTTTACTTAACAAAATACTATTTATTTTCATTACTTTTCTGTGGAAACGTTTAGTTCCTACTTGGCTGGCACTCTGCATTCTGTTGTCTTCGTGATTTATGAGTTTGCTGATTCTCAGTTGTATCACCAAAAAAAAAAAAAAATCCTTTACAAGAAAAAATAATTTGGAATTGCTTATATGCCCTGATGAATGTGCTAATTATTTCAGAGAAGCAGATTTGCTGTCACCTTTCATTGTTGAAAGCAACATATTCACGGTAGGCTTTACTGGTATAGAAATAAATACTGTAACTGTTTAATATATGAAAATGTTATTGGCCATGCGCAATGAGTACTTTAATTTGTTCATCATCCAATGAATTTGCAGAAGTCTTTTCAATGATTTATGTAGCACAGACTGTCTTATGGCTTGTAATTTGTCATACTCTAAAGGGTCTTGGGATACAATTTTATGAAAAGTAATATATTAAAGTTAGTCTTTATTGTAAAATGCTAGAAAACACATCCTTGTTGCATCATATCATGGCCCTGGAGCCCTATAATGAGATTTCAAGAAATGAAGTGAATAACAATGGTTCCTGAGCATAAGAGAAAACTTCAGGGAAACTCAGAGTCTAAGAAGAAAAAAAAAAAAGTAAAACCTGATTTTCTTGTAGTTTAAGATACTGCACACACAGTTTGAGAGCTAGCTTAAAAATATTCAGTATTTATTCATTCAATGTTAGGGCATGTTACTCTTACATTAATATTGTAAATATATTATTTCAGAGGACTGGGCATAGAGCACAGTATTTTAGCTGTTGATAACACTTGTTTCCATATCTTAAAAATCATAATACATTCTGGGCAGCAGCTTTGTCTGTAACCCAGACCTCTAATTCCAATAAGTCTGTTTTCTGAATGTTTTCAAAGTAAAGTTTAATTAACCAATAATTGTACATTACATATTGATAGGCAAGTGCCTAAAATATGCTTTACATCACTTGTTTCCTTGATTTCTTTTAGGTTAATAAAATATAAAGTCTTTTCATTGCTAAAATACAATCACTTGTTGGAAGCGGCACCTCAGCAGTCTTAATTTATGCCTGCAGACTTATGTATAATGTTTGCAGCTTTAACTCTGCTTGCCACACGCCCATCCAAAACCAAAGGCGTTTCTATTGAAAAAGAGATACATGTTCTACTGCACTAGGTAAGTAACAGTTATGCAATCTGTTAAGTGCATCTTTAAACGGATGCTGGTTTTTAATGTTTAGACTGTATTTGTTTTCTGTATTCATGTGTGGAATTTCTAGGAGCATTAATGTTATATTTTTTCACATTTAGATAGAAGTTAAAAATGCAGTGTACCTCTGCACCGAAACAAATCAATTGCTGATTAATTCAGAAACTCTGGTGACCTAAGTGTTAAAAGTTCATTTCAGCTCAATTTTTAATTTACTGTATACTTGGCATACTCAGAAATACAGCACTTCTAGCTCCAGCCAAGCATTTCACAAACATCTAGCCTGAATTACATTGCTTGTACATTTTGTTTAGTATGAACATCTCTACTCAGGACATGATGTAAACACACACTTAAATATTCTCCTGACATGTTGCAGGTTTTGTTAATTGAGAAGCAATCCCAGTAACTCAGACAAAGAGAGCAAGGGCAGGTAAGACTAAAACACTTATCCATATATCCATGATTTGAGATAAATACGTCCTGCAGATACATTGGACAAAGCTTTAGGCTGCTGCATTACTCTGTCTGAAGCTTTCAGAATGAGCTTTCAAGAGTTCCTTGGAGCTATATTTCCAAGGAATTAAAACTCATATTCACTGTAAATGTTGTAAGACTTTTGGTATTTGAGTGCTCCCTCAAACACAGCTCCTGCCCATCTCACTAGAAAAGCAGAAGTTTGGCCATTCTTCCCAATCTCCAAATGTACTGAAGTGTCTCTGAAGAAACACTCTTGACTCCTACCCCCTCCTCTTTTTTCCTTTAGAGCACAATAACCTCTGGCTGTGAGTCTAGAGCAGTAGCTGAGGAACATGGTGAGGAGATACACAACAAATGAAATAATTAAGTTTGGTTTTACTATATTTCACATTTATTAACCTCAAATACAGCAATCATTTGAAACAAACAAACAAACAAAAAAAAAAACAACAACAAAACAAAACAAAAAACCAAAACCACACCACCTCAGAACTGCAGACTTGATAAGAAGTATTTCTCATAATCTGTGCCAAAGCAGTGTATTTGGTAATTTAGCAACAAACTGCAATCCAATTTACAGTACTGGAAAATAATACTGTGACAACAGGTTTCAAGGCCTGCTCCCAGCTATTACTAGCTGTAATACGAATTACTTCATATTTCAATGTGGCCATCAGCAAAGGGCTTGCTAACATGAAGATTCTTCCTCTGTAAATGTTAAGTACAGGCCTTTACTCACACTTTCACTATTTTATATTTCTTGTGTGGTACAAGAGTAATTCAAGAAGAAATTTTCAATAATCCCCATTCCTAATATTTCAGATCCTGAATTATCTGACTACTGATAATACAGAAGGTTTTCTGCCTCTTTGAACTGTTTCCAGGCCAGTAAGACATATGATAACAAGGCTACTACAACATTAAAGACAGGTATTAAAACACATTACTGCAACTTACCTTATTACAAATTACAGTCTAATCACTTTCCTTATTCTCTGATTTAAAGGAAAAAAAAGCTCCTATGGAAGAGTTTACAAAGCATTTTCAAACAACAAAGGAGTCAGAAGTGAAATCAGGTTCTTTGCTGCCTCTTTGGATACCAAATCTGGATACAAAGTGAAAATGTTATTACATATAAGTCCTGTCCAAATACTTAAATTTCTTAGTTCTGCCAAACAAAGAAGAATGAAATGAGATGGAGGAAAGAAATGCTTTTTCTTCAGGACTGTTTCATTTTTTTTGCGTAGCAAGTGGGTAACTATAGGTTACTATTCACAAAATATTTTCTCACACAGATCTGTTAGACTTCCAACTACTTTCCATGTAAATGCTAAAAACTCTTAGCAGTAGGCATAAAAAAAAAAACCCCTACAAATGCTTTCCTGGAATACAGCATGGAAAAAAACATAGATCAAAAACCCTTTCTGCAGCATTCTTCTGTAACCCTATGAATAAGGCAAAGAACAACGTAATGCCAAAAGAGGCTTTTCCCCCTTGTATGTATTCCTTTGCTGCTTAAGTCTTTGTTTAATTATCAGTCACCTGACTACTTTCTAGTCATTGACATTGCTTCCATGAAACCTGATAAAAATTTTATGTTTGCCCTCATTCCGTGCCATAAATATTTTACACATTCATGAATATTCATTTTGTTTGTTTTAAAAGCTATTTAAAAACAAAGGTGTTTCCAGGGTTTCTTTGAACCTTATTCTGCAGTCTGTCTTGTTTCATTTGAACAATTTTGTATTATTGTAGTTGACTGGTTCCCACGTATACAGCAGTCACATATATACTGAAATCGCAGATATTTTTTCCTTGGAAAAATTTCACCAAGTACATAGAAAAAAACCAAACAGCATAGTAACTGACCCTATAATCTGTAAGCCAGCTTTCTCAGGATTTGCAGCACCCAACTCTACTAACATGCTGGTCTCACCACAGAAGTTATTTCATTTTGTAAATGACCACTGCAAAGTTTGGATCGAGTAACCAAACAAGAGAGCACTTGTTTGCTAATTGCCTCCCTGAAACATTACAGTCATCAGTTAGTAAAAGAGTAGTACATCATCTTATTACTTACCAGCAGACATTATTTTTAGCAAGTAAGAAAATCTACTGACTTAACAGCATTTTTATTTGTGAGCCAAATTCTCTGCAAGGGGTGGAAGTAGAAGAACAGTATTTGAACAGCTGCTGCCAGGAGGTTATAAGCAGACTGTGTTCCGACTTTGTTCCTCACATAGCACATACACACACAACGGCTACTGTTCAGTCATCATCCTTCTGGGAGAACGCTTTCATACTTAAATTATGAAACCTGTATTTATGAAGACAGTATTCATAAAACCCCTATCTTGTAAACATTCTCTAAAGACCATGAGTATGAGTAGCCTTTTGACTTCAAAGAAATTCATGCGACAAAGCACTCCAAGCCAAGTGTTTTACTGTTGCAGGTAAGTATTTGAAAACAGTATTTATAAGCACTAGGTCCCAATGGCTTTTGAGAATGTGATGATTAGGGCTTCTGTGGTGCAAGACCTGTTTCTTTGTCTTATACTTCCCCCAGCCCCAGCCTTTCTATGCACAAAAGACATACTTTTTCAGTTTAATCAATTTAGAAACCAACGTAAGGTAGTTTCACTGAATTAATTAAAGGGTTTTCTGAAATTATTTACTTATATTGATGCAACTTTCACCTCTAAACATTGTCTTACCGACTTGCTACTAACAGTATTTGTCAGTATCAGATTATTTTAGTTTCACAAAGGCAACCAACAAAACAGAAGTGTCCTGGAGTCTGTTACGGTTGTCTTCAGAGCGTGTTGGCTTTGATACAGGGCTGCCGCCTCTCACAGCTCAGCAGCATGCAGCCTCTTACAGAGCCTAAAAGTGACTCTGCTGTACCCCATTAGCTAAACCCATGCCTGGCTGAGCTGGTGGACCCGGTACAAGTACCACTCGTTGGGAAAGTCCATGCTGGCAGAACTGAGACCCAGCTCCCACACACCATGCAGCTTCTTCAGCTGAACCAGGGAATTAGCTTCGGTGCTGCCTATGAGCCTTCATCTTAAAGAACGCTGCCCAAGTAGTCATCTTGACAACGACAGTTGTCCTCTAAACTATACAAAATGAGGCCACTTATAAGATGCACCCCTCATTTTGCTTTTTTCCACAGTAGCCTTGCTGCACCTGCTTCTTCAGAAAACACACTTCCTGCAGTTAGACATCTGGCTGACAGACAAAGCCATTGCTTAGAATATAATATGCTTTCTAAGACACAGACACAAGTGTTATTAACAGCTAAAATAGTGTGCTTTATGCCAGGTCCTGCGAAACAGATTTGTACATCAATAAGAAGACTGAACACAGACAGCCATACCTCCACCAAATTTCCAGTTCCTTTCCATCTGAATTTTAGGTATGAACTGATGGCTTAGTCCTGCCCCTTCCTGCACTATTCTCTAAGCCAGCTTTCTGAAATGCATGGGAGTATCAGAGACAGACGAGGGGGAAAAGGAGTGCGACAGCGTGATAGACGCCTAGTACCAGCATGACTGATGGGGACCCTGGGTTGAGTTACAGAATCACAGGGTTATTAAGGCTAGAAGAGTCCTTACTATGGAGGTCATCTACTCCACACCACTGCCTAAAGCAGAGTCAATTATATCAGGGTGCTCAGGGCTGTGTCCAGTCAAGGTATGAATATCATGGAAGAAGATTCCACAGCCCCTCCAGGCAGCCTGTTGAGTACTCTTGTAATTTTTTTTTCCCCCTAAAACTTACCTTTTTACAGCTTGTGTCTGTTACCTCTTGTCCTATCACTGTACACCTGTGAGAAGAGCTCCATTTCACTGTATACCTTCTCATTAAACAGTTCTACACAGCAGTAACATCTCTTCTTAGTCTTCTCTTCCTAAGACTGAACACAGCCTGCCCTGTTCCTCTCCTCGTACGTGCGCTCTATAAACCCAAGCATCTTGGTGACACCTTACTGAATTCACCCACGTGTCTACAAGGAAGCTTTAGTACCAAACTGTTGTTCATTGCAGTACCTCTTCCTCACATCAGAAACCCATGTGCAAGGTGCAAACATGATGCACATTCGTGAACTGCAAGCCAGACATGTCTGAAGTGTTACCTTCTGTAGAAGATGAGTGGCAGTGGTGATGAGCAGTCAATGCGAAAGAGATCAGGACATGACAGAACAACATGAGAACAAGGGGTGAAAAACCACAAAGCTGGTGTTTATTGACTTCACAACACCTCTTGATTTTTTTCCTTTAAACGGAAGGTATTCCAAAGCAACTCAAAAGGCAGTCTTGCAACTTCCAGGTTCTCAGTGTTCACAGGACAATCGGTAACAAATTTGAATGATCAGGCTCCTACCTGAAAATGCTCCTATAAAATAGAACATCACTATGAAAAGCTGTCCAATTATTATTATTCTTTCTGGATACTCCTTCCAGATATACACACATCAAGTCATCATTAGTCTGTGTATATTCCTGTATCTGCCAAATTTCATCACAAAATTCAACACTTAAAGATAACTGATTCCTTAAGAATTAAATATCATGCTGCCACCAAGTTAATGCCCAATTCTTCACCTGGTATTGCTTGCTTTGACCCATGGATTATTAAACAAAAAAAAAAAAAAAACAAAAAAAGAACTTTGAACTGAAAGGTCAGAAAGACAGCTTTTAGGGCAACGGAGCTGGTGAAGGGTCTGGAGCGCAAGTCTTATGAGGAGCAGCTGAGGAAACTGGGGTTGTTTAGCCAGGAGAAAAGGAGACTCGGGGGGGAATCTTTTTGCTCTCTACAACTACCTGACAGGAGGCTGTAGGCAGGTGGGGGGCAGTCTCTTTGCCCAGATAACTAGCAAAAGGCCAAGAGGAAATGACCTCAAGTTGCACCAAGGGAGGTTTGGATTGGATATTAGGAAAATTTCTTCACTGAAAGGGCTTGTCAAGCACTGGAACAGGCTGCCCAGGGAGATGGTGGAATCACCATCCCTGGAGGTGTTTAAAAAACATGTAGACGCGGTGCTTAGAGACATGGTTTAGTGATGGGCTTTGGCAGTGCTGGGTTAATAGTTGGACTTGATGATTGCAAAGGTCTTTTCCAACCTAAATGAATCTATAATTCTGTATATGTGTGAACAGGACACTACCATTACACAAGAGTCATTAGGCTGAATCAACCCTAGTGACCTAGTTATAGTATCCCAAAGTTGGTATTCAATGTCTATTTTCATTTTTAAACCATTATATGAAACACGGAGGTAAATGTAGCTCCTACATTAACTTGAGGAGACACAAGGATTCATCATATGATTTAAGGCATACTGTTGATGTCGCACTTTTCTGAAATACTATTTCAAAAGTCCAAGAAAAAAAGATAATCTAGAACTCAAACTGTATTAAGGAGAAATTGGGATGTTGACCTGAATGCATTTATTAGTCCACATCAGCTCTTCAAAGTACATTTTCATCGTATGCATTTTAAAAATAAAAAGGTACTACACAATGACAAATGAGTAAGGAAACTCATGTATTCTCTCATCACTAGATTTTTTTTCAGAATTAGTATTTAATGGCATATTTATTCCCAATTTCCAAAACATATGATGAATTGTAAGATGACTATGAAAATGCAGCATTTCACCCATCACTGAAATTGTGAGTTTTCTTGCACACGGCAGAAACCCTTAAAGCTTAATAGCATTTCAAGAGGCTCCTGTTCAAACTAGGATGAATAGAAATATAGAGTGGATAAGGTGTAATACCTGCCCTGCCCCACCCCCTCCCAAATTTAACAAAATCACTTTAATCTGAAGTAGCAAGGTGTAGAGGAATGAAGGCAGTAGGTTGATTAGCATTGATAATATGCAGCTGTGGCCTTGCCTCCAAGGCAGTGAGTTGATTGACATGGATGATGTGCAGCTGTAGCTCGTTCCTGCTAAGTAGTTAAATAGCACTGAGGATGGTGGGAAAGGGGATGGATGGAGGAGGAGCAGTGTGGTCTGGCCTCTGGAGAAAGGAGTCACAGCATAGACAGTAGAAGCTGACTGAGGGTAAAAGCCTTGTTACAGCCCACTAACCTGCCTGTGCTGCAACAATTGGTGCCCTGTGTGAGGCTGAGTTGGACTCCGACTACAACAGCAAGGATTGCCATTGATTAAGATAGTAAGATTTCAAGACTGCATAGATCAGGGCTAGGTCAGAAATGACGTATTTATCACGCACACCTGAAAATTTACTTTATTCAAAATATTAATATCCATTAATTTGTTGCAAGACAAGGTGTTTGGCAACAGTAGACCTGCCACTCATTGGCAGCAAGAAAGTACCTCATGCCCTGGGGTTTCTTCTGAGTATGGTTTCCACAGAAGGAATTTTACTGAGTAACAGATTGTGTTAGTTGTACTTTAAAGGGCGGTGGTGGTGGGGGAACGACAAAAATAAAAACCAAATTAAAACACCCCACAACTTCTCCCCCCCGCCATTACAGAGCACAGGAATTCCCCCCGTATGAATAAACCCGGATTTTCTATATTAATTTGACATCCCCATTTTAAATAATATTTTTTTTTTGTAAAGTGGACTGTATCTACGATCATCATTAAAAATCTGAAAAACTTTCAAGCACCACAAATATTTCTTCCTTCTTACACTAACACCACAGCATCTAGTGCAACAGGATTTTCATGCCCATGTGTCTCTGAGTTTAGACAATGGGTAAGTCTTCAACTATGGACATTCAAAGCAAAATAAAATTTATACAATCTAAGGTCTCCTAGCTATAGCAAAGATTGAAAGGAAATCACCACAAAATGAAGACCTAACACTCAAAATAGACTTAATACATTCATTAGAAGTGTATCTAGCTGACTGCCATAATAGATTAAAAAAAAATATTAAGAAGATGAAAAATCTTTACTGGTAGAAACATCTGTCTATCCAGAATTAGAGAGTTTATTATTTCATTTCTTATTCATATTATGTCATTATGTCATCCATCACCCTGATAAGATTATTTATGTTATTCTTTCACAACCACTCCAAAATATTTAAACATTCTATTCCATAATGGGGCATTAAACCAAAATAAAACACCAAATCCAGAACAAACAGATTTCAGGTAGATAATTCTGTCACTAGGTCAAAGCAGTGCAGAAAAATGGAGCTTGGTTTCCAGAAATTCCACCACCAGTCACTATTAGAAAAAACAAAATAAAAACAAAACAAAAACACCAAACCCCATAGGTTGATATAATCCAGTTGAAGAAAGGTCTTAAAAATCTGAAATTTGTTGTGGCATAATTCTGTCAGCAAACTGATTTATACCAAACGAGGACTTCTTTGTATAGTCTAGTTATACATAGTCAGCTATCAAGGTTTTAGTATATTTCTTTCTGTCAAATGCCTATCAAGAACACCCAAAGCTGTTTTTCCTTTCTTTCAAATATTTCTTCCTTGTTCTCTAGCTCCAATAAATGAGATTTGCACCAAAGAACTCTATCTCAGATACGCTTCTGTCTCACGTTGACTTGTTCTGAGCAGGTATTATTGCAGTGCTGCACAGTTACACAAGGTACCTGAATTAGGTGTACTCACTGAGAAAATCAGGGAATGTGGTTTCATTTCCCACGTCTGTCAGACAGGGTTAGACTACACTGACTTTAAAAGTTGAAGAGCATGATTCAGAGCACACAACCAATTCAGAACAGATTTGCCTTTGAGGTAAAAAAAAAATATTCTTAAAGGGCAAATCAGTTGGATATTCTTGTAAAAGTTTTAGTAACTTTAAAGGAGATCTCATTTTAGGAAATACAAGTATACAGAGTACTCACAACTATGCTTCCCATAGCTTGAACTGTAGCAGTTTTATTTTCCTGTGGGTTTGGGGTTTTTTTGGTTTTGTTTTTTGTTATTTGGGGTTTTTTTAATGGCAAGGCCACAGATTTCTTTCCTTGCCTACAATGTTATAGGAGCTGTTTTTTATCAGACCCGATTAGTAAAGTGAAGCTAAATCTCTTTTCTTCCCAGTTAGAAGGCTTTCATATTTAATTTGTGTCTAAAGAAATTTTACTAACATAGAGGCCCTGGGATAAAAAATTTAATTTTACGGTTATAATAGAAAACAGGGGAATTGAAAAAGCCCCTTTGGAGTTCAGTCACAAAAAGGAAAAATTCAATTACTTTGAAAATCTTTAGAACCACAAGATGGAAATATTGGAAATGATGAGCTAGACTGGGGGTCATCATCAACTGTAATCCCAAATGGCACTTATTCCTTGGCTTGTATTATTCATTTAGAAACATAATAAACTGCAACCCACTAAAAACACAAGTAGATAACTGCACTTAAGCAAAGTAAGCTCTCTCATAATTATTTATTAATTGAATAAAAGCAAACGTTAACCACAGTAATATTTTCATTGTCTGCCTAGTGTTCAGTGACAAAACCAAACTTGCAGGAAAATTATAGCTTCTGAATACGTCTATTTATGTAAGATCCCTAATGGCAATATATTATTAAAGGGCAAACATGCAAATAAGAGTGCTTAAAATACATTTTAATTCTGTAAAGGTTAATAAATACATAGTAAAATACTGTAACGATAATATAAAGTTAGCTATACTTTCATGGAGTGAGTCTGACACACACCATTTTACACCACTATTGTTCTATTAATTTTAGTCATTTACTCCTAACATATACTATACAAACACAAGTCACACAAGGTTGCTATGGGTATATTCCTCAAAATTTTCATCTGTCACCAGAATGAAAAACAAAAAAGAAATATTAACAGGCAGCTACTTTTTCAAATATTTATGTGAAGTACTGCTATCAAAAACCAATGAAAGTGTGACAAAATGAATTAAAACCATTTTGAAAACAATCGTGTGGAATCGACTGATTCATTTGAAGTGATTTGTAGTTGGACCTTCAACCTATATGATATCTAAATCAATTTGTCTTTTTGGGAGCCTTCAGAATTCAAGATGATCATCTTTAGCATTGCCTTCAATAAGGCTTGCATATAAATTACTAATAGCGAAGTACTGATCCTTCCTTTTTAAAATACTACTTTCTGTAACACTGAGTTCTCTGTTTAGTGTTGAAATACATTTGGCAACCAAAAAGCCTCTTTCTCTACACTTTATGGTTGGGTTTTTTTAAGTTAAAGTCTACACTATCCTTAATGACCTATTATTTCTTTCCATACCCTACTAGTTATATCCAAGCTAATAATGCTTCTTACTTATTTAGATCCTTTTGTGTGTGCACAAACTGTGAAACTTAGCCGTAGTCACCTGAGATTATAATTACGTCTGACTGGTATAATACTGCAAAAAGTCCACAGATATATTACTTAGCATGCAATATATTAATATATTATGATAATAGACTTTTAACTATGTGCGCAATGACAACTACAATTTGATGTTAAGTGTCTGAAAACTGAAAACTTAAATAAGAACAATGTTGGCATTTCATATCTATGATCTACTGTTTAATGTTTGTAATCATTGTATTTGTAAGGTCATTGACCAATAAACTATCAATAAAATTGAATTCTCCTTATGTACGAAGCAGTTTTCTATTTTGAATACATAGAGAAAAAGGAACAATAACTCAAAGAACATCACAGTCCCGTCAATGCATCATATTCTAGAAATAATTTGAAGGATTACTCTAGGCTATTTAATGAATCCATTAACAAGTAATGACTTATCTGTTATAAATTGAATTCTCTCCTACACACTTAACTGATCTTGCCATTGATCTGTCATTCTGCCCCCACATGAATTTGAAGTTAAGTTCTTCATTACACACCACTGCTTAGGACTCCTAGTATAGAATTTCATGACCCCAACCTAAGTGTCCTGAAGTTTTGCTAGACATAAGCCTCTGGATGAAGGAATGCTAATAACCAAGGAAAATACTATATAAGGCAAAATATTTGATCTCATATAATGTTCTCTTCCTCTGATGTCAGTGTTTTAAAAAGAATTTATAAAATAGCAGGATTTGTCAACTACTGATAGCTTTAAAATTCTTTGTGCTTGTGCTAACTGATGTGGCTGTAATTCCTCGCTCTGCTTAACAGCTCAGTAGGAAGAACATGTTGGATGGTTCAAATACTACATCCTTTCTTATGGTTTGCTGTAATCAATGAGCAGGCAAAACAATCCATATTTATTGAATACCATGGGGTTGTTTTGTTGTTTGGTTTTTCAAAAAACTTCTATTATGAACTATCAGGAGAATTGAATAGGACTGCAGTTCTGTACTGTGCTGAAATATACCCTTGAGTTGCTGGGCACTCTCAGAAGCCATGTATTCAAAGGGAACTGATGATGTTGCATATTTTAAATGGCATAGCCTGACTGGATTTTTAGAATAGATTAGTTTTCAGATTAAATGCATCTACCTGCAGTAGCTAGAGAGGTAAGAAATCTTAAGTTTTGGAAGTTGAGTTTAATTTAAACCGGGAGAAAAAAAGCCATTCCAGTGACACACTGTTGTTTTCACAAACTGGTGTTAATCAAATATATGTTCCCAATGCTAATTGCTAACAGACACTCATGAGACATTACCTCACTTTTCCCTTTATTCACTAGGTTGAGAAAGATTTTAATAGGTTTAATTTTATTATTATTTTTACTAAGTTTCATCTGTCTATTATTTCCCCAATTTAATTTACAAAATAGCTGTCACCTTTGCCTTCGTAATTACATAAATACTCTAAAACTATATATATTATCTTCATTGTTAAGAAATAAATCACTCATTCCCACTCTCCAGTATTGCACACTCCTGCTTCACAAAAAATAGGTAAGTAGATTTATGCTCAAATAGCAGAAAAGTGGTTTTAACTTACTGGATGTGCTGCTGATCAGAAATAAAACTAATGAAAACGCAAATATTATCATAGTTATGCATGAAGCTTGATTGATACATATAATATGGCCCAGCTTCCCAAGATTTCAGTATGGAGCTCAGAGGCATGAACTATGGGATGGCACATCTTTTTAAGCATTTATACCCAACATTTATTTTCCTAAGAATGAACTGTTAAGTTGGTAAACATTATTAGTTTCTGACTTTAACATTTTCATTTTAAGTTTCTACACCTCTCCTTAAAATCTCTCCATAACCGCACTGCCTTCCTTTTTCCCCCCGGCTCCTTGACAGCAAGCTTGCCTTAACTGCGCCCTGTTGCCACTAATTACACAGAACAGTCTCCCTTTCATGTTTCCAATGACCATAGTCTCCCCCCAATCAATCCTTTCCTTATCTATACGTGGGTTCAAAAGGTAATTAGATAAGTACAAGGAAGAAACCTCTATCAATGCCTGTTAAATAATATACGCAGCTTCAATCTCTGGCTCAGAAAAATCCTAAACTGGAGGGAAAGACTGAAGAACAATATATCACTGAATGTCTGCCTTGTTCTTATGTCCTTCCAGAATCATGTCCAGTTGCAGACTGTCCTGAAAACAGAAAATACTCTTGGAAAGGTGCAAGGGGCAGAACTAACAACATAACTACAGTGGTTTAAGACTAAAGAAAGGGGACTAGAATGGGACATTGAGAAGAATACCCTCAAAGTGCTCGCTGACTTCTGAAGATACCAAACTTAGAGACAGAACACTAGCAAATCTGGGCTGGTGTTACATTCTCAAAATGTTTTCCATTAGCTCTTGTAAGACAGACAAACAAGGAAGACAGTATGAATATACTTGTTTTATCAAGACATTACATTATATAACCTGTCTCATCATTCTCAGTCAGATCACAAATTCCTTGAAGCAAGAAATGAATCTTCCAGGTGGGTTAAGAACACAGAACTGTTTGTCTTAATATCAAACGCTTTCTCTTTCCATGCATTCCTTTTTAATAAGGGAACTATTAAGCCTTGGAAAAGGTTACCCAAAGAGGTTGTGGAAACCCCAGTCTTGAAGACCTGATCATCAAGACCTGATTGAACTCAAGGCCTGAGCAACCTAGTCTGAATTGACTAACTGTATTTTGACCAGGAGTTTGGACTAGATGACCTTCTGAAATCCCTTCTAATCTGAATCATCCTAGGATTGCATGAAACGGGTACTTCACAGAAAATCTGTCTGGAGTGCCTTTATTTTCTGTTTTCAGGATTTGTAACAATCTTTAAAAAAAGAAACATCAACCCACCCAGTATCACTATGTATCATTTGCATTATTATGCTGCCAAAGAGGTAAGTCACAGATGTCTTACTCTTTATGTTTAGAGACAGTTTCAAGTATATTAATAATTGTAAATTATTAATGCAAATTAAGGTACATTATAACTGCAAATAATTTCTGAGAAAAAAGCAAGCTTTGCCATTAAATTATTTTTGAGACTACAAGTGAGAAATGTATAAATCCCTCTCTGATGGCATGCAAAGTATGCTCAACAACATTTTAAATCCAAAAGAATAGCAAAAGCCAATCCATAGTTACCCTCTTTAGTTGAATAAAGCATTACAAATCTAAACAAGCAAACCCAAAACCCAATTATTATGGGGTACATCAAAAAACTCTTCGGTAAGCGTTTTCACTTTCAGACCTGAAATACTTCTAGTCCTTCTTTCAAAGGTTAAGTTAAAAGAAAAAAGGAAAAATAAACCAAAAAATATCTCACTTTTGTTGTCAACCTTAAAGTGGCAAAGATAGACAACAAATTAAGTAATAGTGAAAAGAAAAAAAGCATGCCTGAGACAGAGCAACAAAGCAACAAAATTATCCTGTTTAACACCATGTTACCCTAGAGTAAAACACATTAAAAAAAAAAAAAAAAGACATGAACAGATAAAGGTGCTAGTACTGTTCCAGCAGATCTACTCAACTGAAATGGAGGATGGAAATCTCTAATATAATGCAGCACCCAATTTTGCAGGTCACGAATCTTATTAAACTCCCTTAGTGGTTGTTTCTTCTTCCCTTTCACACCAAAACTCTGGACTACGAATACCAAACTTTCCAGAACTCTGCAAACTAGAGGACATTTCTCCAAATTGCTCTAAAAGGATTTTAAATAGTTTTTATTAATACACAGAAAATTTTTCAAAGAAAACCACTACTACAACGTATAAGAGTACTGTGAGTTTCCATCAGGCAATGTAAATCTCTGCAATTTTTATTATATGAATTATTTCAATTTGTAAATATAAAGACATGATGAGCAACAGATTGCAACATGCTGGAATCCTTCAAAAAGACTGAAGTAGTCTTAAAAGTCTTAATATCACATTTAAGAGGACCGCTACAGTAATATTCAAACATCTGTTTATTAAAAAAAGTGACAACTGTGTCAGCCCTATGACACTATTTGACCAGTATCTTCTTAAAGCACATTTCAGCCACGCTTAACAACCTGCCTTAAACTGCAAGGAATAAACCAATCTACAAAGATCAGCAAGCCACTTCCTAAGCCACTGCATCAACAAATACTGTTTCAGTGGAAAGACTCCCCAAAGTTCTTCAAAACCTTTATCAATTCCCACAAGCAACCCAACAGTCTTCTACTGCCCATACTGAAACTGATGACCTGAATTTAGGCCAAGGTGGACGGGGCTTTGAGCAACCTGGTCTTGTGGAAGATGTCTATGACCATGGCAGGGGGCGTTGGAACTAAATGATTTTTAAGGCCCCTTCCAACCCAAACAGTTCTACGATTCTATGGATTTCTCAGCCACTTGTATCAGAAAGCCACAGTAAAACTAACCACTTTCATTGACAGTGTTGTCAGGCAGCTATAGACCAAGACATTACTCAGAATAAATTTATTTTTGGAAGTTCTCATATAAAAACCTTTTCAACATTTTGTTTAATTTTATAAGTAGCCACAATTCATTTTCAAGTTACTTTTTTGGCCCTAGGTAATTAAACTACTTCCAAGTAGAATAATATGAACATATAAGAATTTATGTAAAAAAAAAAAATCTGGAATGAAAATCATCTATCAATGCACAGTGAATACACTCCAAAAAGATACATTGGTATTTACAATAACCACAAAACTAAATTAGTATACTGGTCAGAAGAGTTCAGAACTCTTAAAATCTTTTTTCCACTTTTTTTAAACTCCTAAATCTATGCTATGTTAGTTTCTGTACATAATAATGAGACTGTCAGAAATTATATGCCAGCATTAAATCCTGTGGTATATGTTCTTGTTCTTAATAAGTTAGCGTCAGAAAAGATAGGCAACTGTGCTATAAATTAAAGTATTCTGTATCTGAAACAATCTGAATAATTCTCAGTTCAATGCCTGTTAGATGAAGTATTCACAATATAAAAGCAGCCACCCAGCTGGTACACTCAGAGCTGTAGGTTTCTAGAGACAGCTCTACAGGTGCAACTCTGGTATACAAAGGAGTTAAAATTGTTAACACCAGCTGAGACAACCACTGCTGAAGCACAGAAGAAAATCCCCGCAGAAGTAGCAAGAGAGAAGCAGAGAATCACAAGGCTAGAGAATGGGTATCCAGGAAGACCAGCAATAAAGGGTCATCAAATATGGCACAAATTAATAAAGACAGACACCAAATGTGTGTAAGAGGAAGACTGAAAAGTCACCTGTCAATCAAAAATCTTGCAATGGGGAAGGGGAAAAGAGATACTAGATAACATTCAAGAAAGTGGGTGGGAAGGAGAAAGTAACTAAGCATTAAAACAAACCAGAACAAAGCAAAAGGTAAGGGACAAGAAAAGGATGAAAAACTGCTTTAGAAAGGTCAGAAGGAATACACTGACACAAAAGGTAAAGCAAGAAACATACTACCTACTGATGTCTAAGGACATCAAGAGCTACAGCTAGAGAGCTTTAAACATTTCTCTGTTTACTCTGAATATGGGTGGAAGGCTGTCCCAGAAGAAGTTCTTGTCTGCCGCAACAGGAATGTTCTGTCCTACAACACGATCAATGAAAATCAATTGGCTGATAATTGCTTTGCATCAAAATAAATTATGGAGGACTACATGGCTCAGAGGGTTGGAAATGAGATGTGAAGCCTTTCACCTCTAGGTCACTGCTACAAACACAATGCAAGTCAATAATGACTAAAAATTGTTACTGTTGTGTTAGTAAAAAAAAAAATCATTTTAAGCTCTACTAAAACACACCTTTATTGCTTTGTAGCCTCAGAACCTTGTTTTGCCAGTCCCTGAACAAAGCTGGATGAAGCTCCCAATGCTTCTCACATGACTTTGTGCTGTCTGTGATTACAACCTACATAATTCCTTTTCAAGAATATTGTGCTTAACTTTTCAATAATACTGTTCTTTTCAATAGATTACAACCCAAACAGTCAGGTTATTTTTAAAACCAGTTTCAATAATTAAAGTTTGTAAATAAAATCTAAAGTATATATCAAGACCCCAAAATTATGTTTGTAATTCTTCTTCTAGACAGGATCATAAATACTCAAAAAAACCAGAAATTTTGATCATTTTCTTTGATTCTCACAAAAACAAAAACCCCAAACACAAAACACCAGTAAGTTGTGCTTCTCTGCTGAGGCGTAAGATCAAAAGGGTGACAATACAATTTTTTTAAAATACTAGCTGATGTTAAGTGCTGTTTTGTTGATCAGTGAGTAGAGTTTGTTTTCAACTTAATTTATACATGTGTTTGTTTGCTAGCTTGTTAATGGTTTGAACAGATCTTCTGACTAAATTACAATACTAGCTGAAAAATGAAAATACGCTTGGATAGTTATCATGTGGTAGACTAACCTTTGCTGTCCAATAATACGCTACTTTGTAGGTCAAGAAAGTTTAAAACGACATGGTCTCATGCATTATATACTGCTATCACTGTAAAGCCAATATTGACTGTTGTGGCTGATGGGGGCTACAGACAAAAACATTGTTGTAAGCTTAACCCAGGTAAGCACCTAAGCCTCACACAGTTGCTCATTCCCCTCCAGCGGGATAGGGAAGAGAATCAGAAGAGCAAAAGTTAGAAAACTTATGGGCTGAAATAAAGGCAGTTTAATAATTAAAAAAAACTCAAACACACCCCAAAACCCAAAGAAAAAACAAAACTAAGTGATGCAAAAAAACCACTCTCCCAAATGCTCACCACCAGCCAACTGATGCCCAGACAGTCCCTGAGCAACGGCAACCCTGGCCTAAAATAATCATCATACTAACATGAGTCTGTAACCTCTAATACAGAAGTAATCGGGAAAAATAGATACTTATCTACGTAGAAGAAAATACGTATTGATGGAGGCAACTAGAACAAAGGCTATTAGTCAGTTTCTCTTCAGCTTGTTATCTTCTAGGCCACAGCAAAAAGTAAGCAAAAAACTTGATAGGTGTGTTTTCTCCCCCTCACTGTTCAGCTGAGTGAAACACTGCTCACAACTTCAAGGATTTCTAAACCCCTACAACAAATCCTCAGTCTGCACCAAGGGGTAGCTTCTCTGGCCACATACACTGCCTTGGACCTACAGCATAACATGTCCTGAGAAAGGTGAAAAAGCATTTCTTCAGTCAATTTTACAGATACTGTAATCTTCAAAGATGGAAGTAGCCTGTAGACTCTGCTTTTGACAGATAAAAGACAACTGGGTTTGATTGTTAAAGTCTGGACAGTACCTCTTGATACTGCTGCCACCTAAACCTTCATGCACATGCATACTTGAAGCCGCTTATCTGGTACTGGCATTCTTTTTCTTTTATCAAAATGCACCCTGTTTTTCAAGACCTAAGATTTGTTTCCAATTATATTCAGGAAACTATTTTTCATTTATTTATGGAATTTCAGATTGCAGATTCTACTTCATTTCTAATTTAAACTTCAACAGCCAAATACTTTTAGTCTGTTACTATCAGCTTTATGATATTCACAAGTATCACTAGCAGAACTAGTAGATTGAGCCTCACCCATGTACAGACATGTTTGCTGCAGGAACTAGAAGACCAAGACATGGATTTACATGTTCAAAAGATCCAAGCAGAACAAAAATTTTCCAGATCACTTTTTAAATAATGGAACTTAAATTCTCCATCCTGAAACTCAAAAGCTGGGAGGAGCTCTAATTCCTAGAACACAGTGGGTTATAGGCCTCTTGCTTGAGAGGGGTGGTCTGAATAAGCAGATGTTCTCCAGCTTTGTTGAGTCCCCTCTGTCTGTGACAATTACGACATAGTTGCACTACTCCCTTCATTCTTGAGGAGCCCACAAATCCATACACACTCAAAGACTGGACGTTATAAATCGTACGTTAATTTTCATAGCCTGTTATGAACTAAATGATTAACTGATTAAGAAACTTAACAGGTTGCTCATAAGCTGTATCTCAGTCTATTCAGATGATTTCAGAACATCTGCTTGTCCTGTTACTAGTACCTTTAACATGCCTAGAACATCTATTACTTATGAACTCTTCCTGAACTCCTGTATTTACAAACACTTCCGTAATTTGCAGTCTGATTCATTTTCCCAGTAAGATTAGAATAATTATGCATCCCCCCTCCTCCCCCCAGGAATCTTCCTTTTTGCAGTTCATTATTCTGAGAATTGCACAGCAATTAAATACTTTTACAATGGCCACGGCTACATATGGGTGAGTGAAGGCTCTATCTGTCACAAGTATCATAGAAAAGAAACCTGATTTATTTCTGTTTCCCTTTTCCTCCTCCTATATATCCTGGCAGTGAAGAATGCACGCCCTCTCCTCTGGACAGTCAGGTACCTCCTTAAATAACAAACCAAAGAAACACACCACCGTTTGTTCCATCCTTCGGTACACTCAACTTTACCCAAGTATACCAGATACCTGTTCTCTAGAAAGCAAAACAACATGCTTAAGGATTTTCAGCATTGCAGACAAGCCGTAAAGGACCTCATTATAAAAAGCAGTCTGTCTGTAGTTTCATGCTACAAGTACTCTGATTAATATACCACATTACAAAGTTGCCACTCTCCTCACTGCTTCAGCAGGAGATTGTCATCTTGATTATGACATGATGAACTGATTGAGATAATTAAACAAAGAAAAACAACCATGTCAAAAAAAATTTTCTAAAAAACATCGTCAGTCTCTCAGTGCAGTTTATAGAGCAGTCATAAAACCCTTAAAATGGAGAGAGCACAGACCATCATGGGGATAACAAGCAGCACAAGAAACACTGGCTACACCTTAAGCAGGTACCTCCCATCATGAATCACAGTCCATGGAGCCTCACCCTCTGTTCAAGAAGGAACAATCCTCATAGCTCAGTAAAATTTTCTAAGCAATACCAAACATAAAAATACTCAACAGTTCAAAAATGCCCATGCAAAACTATGCCAGCAGCACACGTACTGGGTTTACTTCAGTTAGAGAGTCTCTTTTTATACAATACAATAGTGACTAGAGCACTCATCCGAAAGCAGGAGTGCTGACTTCCAGGCTCTGATCACCCTGAAGCCAAAACTTCTTTCTAGGAAAAGCTTAAGCTGTAGAGAGGACCAGCAGGGGGGATTCTTCCACTCTCACCATGACATCTGGGTCACTGTGCGCACATAGAGAGGACAGCCTACAAACCACACCAGCCTCAGCACTCACAGAAGCCATCTCTATTGCCTCATGAATTTTGTATTGCTACAAAAGGTCCCAGCTTCAACTGTAGGGATGGCCAGCTTCCCTAGGAGCTTGGAATACATTTATGGAAGCAGAGAACTATACACACAGACAGCTTCTCCATCTATCTGGCTTTCTGTTGGTGCTTGCTGCCTCTTTAAAGGGTGGGTATCACAAGGTATGTTTTGAATTGAAATTGATGCTATCTAAGTGAATTAGCTGTGCTCAGCCCCTGCCCAAGAAGCCTGATTATGCTGGGAACTTAGATGGAGGTAAGGTACCTTACAAAATGTATCCAAGTTACAATCTACCTCCTCTGTGCAGAAAAATGAAGATTTCCCACCTACAGTAAGGTGCTGTACATCTTGGAAAATATGATTACTAGTCAGTAGTTTCCATTCTTAAGACTTCATTGCCATATTAATACAGGAAATAAATATTGCTTTAGGAATCTTGACCTGGAAACTTGACTGAAAATTGTTACAACTTACAATACTTAAAAAAAATATTGGTCTAATGCCTCACTACAACTGAAAGCTAAATCTTTTACATGTATTTAGTACAGATTTTTTCCTCTGAGTAACTACCGAAATAATTTTTCAGCAAGCTTTGAAACAGTTTGTCATAGTTTTTTTAAACATACTTTTTATTGGCATAAAATACTTTCATTTCAGCTCCATTTATAACATAGGTTTCATTGTGTGTTATTTTTCTACAGCAGTTCTTAAAAAGCTGTTTCCATTCACAGGTACATTGCCAAGAACAAAAAACTTATATGTAAGTAGTAACGTGCCACTATAATTTGAAAATATTCATCTAATTCACGTTCCCCTGTCTCCACTAAAAGATTTATAACACGTCTAAAACAGGAATTGATGAATTCATCAGCACCTGGGACATTTTGATCATAATCAATAACATAATTTTACCTTTTAAATGGGATTACAATTAAACTACATTTTTTCAGAGCAATTTTATTTTTATCACATGAACAGTTTTTGTGCAGATCAACAGCATTAACTCATTTGATATCAGGTGCTATGTTATAAGGGATGATAAACTACACAGCCTAACAACACTACTATACCTAATGGAAGATATACAAAAGTAATTGTGCTGCTTCATAGGTTAAACATTCAAAAGTAAAACATTCCTTAGATAAATAAGCACAAGCATAAAGATCAGGCATCATTACACAAGTTTAGAAGTCCATTATCTAACAATGAAGAATCTAAAGACAGCAACAGAATATCAACATAAGGAAAACCAGGCTGGCCTGGCTCCTACAAATTCACTTTTGTGCCTTCTCTTAGCTCACAAGAAAACTGTAAGGCAAGTCATTCCAATAGCTTTCACAGAAAGTTAACTGTAAAAGATCTCTTGGATGGAAGAGTCTGCCAGGAGCAGCAGAAAGGGAGCAGACAGACCATCACCAGTCTCTCATCAGATGATAGTAAATGACACCGTCAGAACTTGTTTTATCTCTTCGGAAGCTGGTGCTTACTAAGCTAAGGAATTGCTGTAGGGAGTTAAAGTAGGGAATATTTTAAAGAAAAAGTTATTTTCAGTACAGCAAGAAATTTTAGATATAAGAAATAGTAACAAAATGTAATAGTCTGGAATAAGATGAATGAACACACATATATATGAAGCCATGCTAAACCAGAGGGTTTTGTGGTCCATCGAACAAATATTCCTGCTGTAGAAAGTAAATTAAATAAAGTAGCGTGATCTGATTATCTTCAAGGATTATCTGTCATGGGCAAACTACTGGTTCAGGTAGAAACAGACTGTCACCCTTCAACTAAGTGGCAGTTATCGATCTTTGCTGGCACAGCCTCATTGTTACATGGCTTCACTGTTACAGAGAGCCTGCTAGCTTAATGCCTCTCAGTCTGGGAAATAAAAGTAGCCCTTATTTAGGAAAGATAAAGGGAGGTAATTTCAGGGTCTTTCAGCTTTTCCAGGGCTGTACTGCTCAGAAGCCAGAAAATGTATTTTCTTTGTCTACAGCAATTAACTAAATCTTGAACATCACACAGCTTTTATGGATGGATAGTATGTATACCTAGATACAGGGAGAAAAATTCTGGCACTATTGGTATCAGTGGAAATACAACTTCACCCAGAATCATCATCCTGCACCAGAACACAGGCTTCAGAGCAAAGAAGGGAAGAAAGAGAAAAAAGGAAAAAAAAAGAATACTGGTAACTATTTGAAGCCCTTAAAAGTTTTGGTGTCACTTCTGAGAAGTTTCTTAATTGAATGGAGAAACAACTGCAGAGAATTTGGAGAGAAATAGGTTTCTGTAGCTTTAAGAACAGACATAAGCCTTGTGATCTTGTCCGGGGAACTGCTCTACCTAAGTCTTCACGAATTCTCCAAGAGGCAGTATCCAGGCCAGAAATCACCACAATTATAGCTACTTCTCAAGCTCAAGTATCCAGCTTGTTTTGAGGCATATCTCAAAACAAATACATCAGAACTACAAATCAGAGAACTACACTAGATGCAAGCAAAAATAGGACTACAGAAGCCCAGGAACAAGCGCACAATGGCACTGCTTCTCACTTTTGTCAAAAACTATTTGCATCTATCACCATTCTCCACAAAATTTGAAAAGTTACAATTTGGTAGTAGTTTTGGAAATTTCACTCCATTCAGCATGGGGGTGGGAGGAAACTGTAGCTCCCCTTATACTATTTCAGCTGAAAAATCAATCAGCTTCTGTTTGTCTACATTTGGAAAGTGATCCCAAGAAGCTTCATCATACAGGAAAATCCCCTTTCCATAGTAAACAGGTATGAATCCAGTCATGAATTATCACTGCAGAATGGAAAACACACAAATGCAGATGAATTAAAATAGACGGAAATCTTGTTTTCATACACGCCCCCTCTCAGCGGACAAGATTAATTCCTGCGATGCAACACTCTGAATAGCTTCCATCATTATTTTACACCTCTACCATGGCTCGTCGGTGCTGTGCATTTAAGTCCCAGCTGGGAGATCTAAACTTACAATGACATTCTAGTGAGTTTCTAAGGCTCAGTAAATCTGGCAGGGGAGTCAGGCTCCTCGGCAAGGAATGACAGCAGCTGCCCTGCAGGCGAGCTACAAACCATGCGCCCCCCCGGCTCGCCCCCCCCGGGCACAGGCTGCTGACTCAAGCAAGGAGCTGACAGGCAGCAGCCACAGCCTCAGCTGCTCCATGTAGCTCCCTCCCAGCAGGCGACACTACAGCGCAGCATCGCCATCAAACCTTACAGTACAAATACAAAAGCAGCAGGGGTTTTTCTCCCCAAATGACAAAAAAAACTTTCTAGACTAATTACGTCAAACCTGAATAACCTGCAAAAATCAGCTTTGTGAGGAGAGGGTGGGGAAAACTTACTTGTGTATCATTTCCACTTACATACAGCTAATGTTCTTATTATAAATGTTCTACCTCTGGAAGAGATGCCTTTAATGAAGTGGCTAATTTAATGCAAAGACTCAGCATTCCCTTCTTAATACTAATGCGTACAGATGGCTATACACCAAACTCTATCCATCTATTTCAAATTGTTATAAAATGGCCATTGAATTCTATTATTTGGAGAAATAAAACACATTTATTATAAATATGGCACCCCCAACAAAGTTTTCTAGCAAGTGGTTCTGAAAAATGAAAAAACCCAACACAACAGAACAAGAAAATGAGTCTTCATTTCAAAAAGCAGTCTCCATGCAGACTGACTATCCTACCACCCAGCTATTCTGCAGGCATTCAGACACTTCACTGTAATGTCTCAAAAATCAATAGTAATTTATTCTCTCTTTGGACCCCAAGCAACAAAAGTAAATAATACTGTCACCTCCAGTCTGCCTTCAGAACATGGTCACAAAACAGTCTTGCTACTACAGTACAACCTACAGAGCTCTCCATCTATGCTGGCTTTGCAGATTGTACTGGCTTTCATAAGGGAAAAACATGCAAGACAGCAACACAAAGGGGTCAAGTTCCTCTACTCCAACCAGCTGGACTGCTGGGTCAGAATTATGAGAAAAGCTTGGCATCTCCCTTACTTCAGTTTCATCTATGTTGATTTTATTGCAGAGAAAAAAACCAAACCAACCAAAACAAATTTAAAAAGCAGCCATATTAGAATTTTGTTTTCTCATGCAATAAAAGGGAAATGCAAGAGGAAAAAGTTGGAAGACAGGCTGGAACTTCAAACCTTGGCAACATGTAAAGGTATTTCTTAAATTATTTTTTTTTAAAATAGGAGACTTTAAAAGTCATGTTCCTTACGATGCTCCTGGACATATGTCATATTATTCAAAATAATCCAGAACAGTGACAGATTTTCTTAAAATCATCATAATTTGTAACCAATATTAAGAAATCAATTCCCACCTCATTAGACACCAGCCAGTCTCTTTCAACTTCTCATAGCATGAGGCATATATATATATATATCATCATTACAGGGACTCTTACAAAGTTTCAAACACATTCAAATTTTTAGATATGAAGATATGCTCAGTTAATCACTGATGACCCTGTGTATGTGTGTAAAAGAGACTCTTCTCTTTTCAGGGAATACTATTTAAATACACTTATATCTTTTCATATTTAATTGTCTTCACTACTGGATGCTGTGTAAACCTGTACAGCAGAGGAATTCTCACCTCCATCACTGCCCTCCAATATCAATTCAGCCTAAACAGTAGATTATTATTCAATTGTTTGATTAAAATATTCAAAATCTGTATGTTTTTTAAATGAATATTTAATAGGCACATAGGCAGCTGAAATCAAACTGTTGGCATTTGACTGTCTAATCAGGATCTGTGCTGGACACTCATTCAAGCCTATACAAGCTCTTACTAGCCTCTTACAAAAAAAAATTCAAGATCAAAAAAAAGATGAAAGATAAAAATCTCACAAGAAGCTAAACACCATATAAACAAACAAAGCAACAGTAAAAATCTCAAGTAATTACTGTTCCATTTGTATCCCCCAAGAAGTGCATTTAATTTAATTTACTACTTACTCATTTTACATCTGCTGTTCTCTGTAGGTGTCAGCAAATGCAGTACTACCTACACCTAGTACTGGGCGTACAAAACAGAGACTTTCGAGATGGGCTTAAATCATTCCAGAAGTTCTTCTGTGGCTTTGAAATATCTCCCAGTAAAGCTTGGTCAAGGGAGATAAACTTTCAGAATAGTTCTATTGTGCTTAAAGCAGAGTCTACAGAAATGCTCTGGAGCTCTAGGATTCAATATGCGTTTAGGTAATAGGGGGCACAGAGGAGAGAACATCAGATCAATGAGTACTACAGTGTCTGGCCAATACTGTTCGTCTTGTACCAGCAAAAAGCTAAGAACTTAAGGCAGTACCCCATAAGGCACTTGTGCACAAAGTTTTTTTCAGGACCAACTTTAGAAAGCATCTGAAATCCCAATCTGCTCCTGTATTAATTACAGGCATGTCCATGAGTGGTAACTCTGTGCCATGACAAAGGGACTCATTCAGATCCTTGGAAGTCAGCTGGAGTTTTGCCATTGGCTTCAGTGACCATCATCAGATCACAAAGCAGACAAAATGGGTTAATTCATACACGAACAGGAATACCCTAACATCGCTTAACACAGCTGTGATAGCATATAAGACTTTTAAAAGTTGCTAAACAAGCTTCAAAGTACTTCTACAAGTGAAGGAGATCTGTTTAAAACTGACCCTCAAAATCACTTCAACTACAGCCTATGGTGACCAGCTTAGCGTTTATCTTTAATTCTTGTGCAGATGCCAAGTATCTGTTTATAAGGAACCAACGAGAGTTAACAAGAATATTTACTAAGTTTGTAATGAATCAAACCCTTCACTTCCAACCAAGTCTCCACTAATTGCTCCAACTACTAACAGATACCCTGACCAAAGTAAGAATTCAGAAGGTGATTCATTCTAATCACCACTTTGCCAATACTGCCAATAAGGTTACTGCTAGGATGCCAATGTGGCCATTTTTCCTTAGGGTGTAAACAGAAATTGTTAACTCACTTTACATATCTCAGATAACTAGTTTTGCTTGCTAATCACTTTAGGCCAGATTAATATTTGCAATCTAACACCAAAAAATTTTAGAAGACACTACTTTGCACTATAATTCAAATCAATACGAATGAAATCAATACTACTACTGAAAAATAGCAAATAGGTACAGCAATCTGATAGCTGGATTTGAAAGAGTACAAGTTTATCATTATAAGTTATTTTTCAGCCTGTTGGCATAAAGAAACATTCAACAAACACGTATTTAATTTTAACGTTTTTCCTCAAATCTGTTCACTATCTACGAAACACGATACAAAAGAAATGTGCCACTCTGCACATACAGGAAGCCACAAAATGGAAATCACCATGAAAAAAATAAAGATCTAATAGTTGTGGAAGAAGCTGACAAAATCCACAATCCAGTGGATTCTCTAGCTGGACAATTCCCTCTCTCCTGCCATCATCTTGGAGAAATACTTTTAAGATTAGATCCATAACACTTAGATGGGAGAGTTGAGATATTTATGCCCATCTCTGTGCGCCTCACCTTCAGCCTGACGGTACCTGCCTCCTTAGAAGGGCAGCAGAGATGAATGTGTGCCAGCTCTACAACTATTGCAATTCAGTCTAACATATTATCTCCAAACCAACTTATATGGTTTTAACTGAAATCTCAGGCTCTGAATTTCAAAAAAATCTAAACAGCTGATGCTTAAGTAACACAGTTTTCTGCTGCAACAGGCAAATAACTCTTACTGTGCAACAGGTTTCTTCATTACTGTTCTCTTACCTAACTAGTACTAAAACTACTGTTAAAACAAAACTAATATTGTTTCTAGTTTACTGCCAGTTGCTGAATAGGATTACTTTATATGAAGACCGTATTATCAAAACTGTCTTTACTAAGATAATGTTCCCCATCACATAAAAGTGGAATAAGAAGTTTTAAAATCAGGCTTGTAAGTAACAGCAAGTCAACCTGAAATATCCCTTCGTATATCACAAACAGATATATGTAACAACTCTTGGTTTAGTTTAATAATTATAAATTATCTCATCAAGTACAATACCTCATCTCCAGAGGTATTTTGCACGTGCAAAGTGTTTTCATAATAGGCCACAAAGTATTAAAATGCATTTTGTTTAACACTACTCAGGCACTTCAAAATTGTCCTTCTCTACAGCAAATGGCAGAAGACAATAACCCGGCATGGAAGATGCAAATTTTTCTAACCTTAAAGAGACAGAAATGCATTCCAATATTTTCTAAAGTTCACCATGCTAGGTGACATTGCAGGTTTTCATCATAATTTTTATGGAGGCCATTTTTTCAAAAAAGTTTCCAAATCAAGTGTGCCTATACTGCTCTCAATAAAGGCAGTGGGTGAAGGAGAAGATGGAAGAGGGGAAAAAAGGAATAAATCAGTAAAGCGACCACTTCTAAGGTACTCCTATTGGTGCAGAGATATAAAATTAGATATATGCTTTGCATTTATTGAGCACACAGCTACAGCTTAGAACACCACTTTCCTACAGCTATTTAGTTACTCTCTCTTTGCTGAACTTCAACACTACACAATGGTTGGCAGAAAGGATGCATTTTTTTGCCCTCCTTTCCCCTAGATTTCCTTCTGCTGTTGATACAACTGCAGATTCCCTTCTTTTTGCCCTTCACATCCCTGGCCAGATTCAAGTCCAGTTAGGCTTCTGTTTTCCTAACGCCATCCTTGCATGTTTGGACAGTGTTGCTGTTCCTCCTGGGTCACCTGCCCCTGCTTCCAGCTCTTGCATACTTCCTTTGTATTTAGTGTTTTATCAGGAGTTCCTTGTTAACCCATGCCACGTTTTCTGCACATCAGCATAGACCACTCTACCTCAGAGGAGATAATCCTCTCAGTGATGCCCAACCATTGACTGGAGCAGCTGAGAGCCTCTCAACATGCTCCTTGTTTTGCTGACTATGCTTGAGGGCAGTAGCCTCTGGCAGAAGTACATCATTGTTGCATGCAGTAACCTTTGAAGTGCCACAGTAAGGCTGACCAGATCTCATCTGTCAGAGCCTGAAGTTGAGTCTAAAACCCCAACTGGGGAAAACAGCAAATTTAAGTTATTTTGCACTGAAATGAACTGGCATGTAGTTAGCTACATTTAGACAAGTCAATAATAATGAAAGCACTTGGAGAGTCTTAAGCTCTACAGCTATTTTGCAAATTATTACAACACCTTGTAATAAATGAATTACATTAGAGGTTACCCAGTCTAAAAACAAATTCAAACTAAGCCAGAAAGCAACTTGTTAAAAGATCAAATGTACATATTGAAAATACAGAAGAGGAATTGTACAGAAATACTTAGCATATCACTTTAATGAAAAAATTTTAGTACAGTGAAAAGAAAACCCTAAAAAGTATCCAAGACAAAATCAATATGGTGCCCCACTAATACATAAAGGACAATATTATTTTTTTAAAAATAATTAGTGCTCTTCCTCTGTTTGAACTACTGTTGATTTATGTCTTAGAAGTTTCAGCATGTTTGTAAATAGAGGAGTAATTTCAACTCAACAGAAAATTAATATAGCTTTTGAGAACCAGAAGCTGTATTATAGTATAAACACAGACGGGATAGAAATTTCAGCAAGGCTGATGAAATAACTGCTCATTCTGCAAAGATGTATAAACTACTCCATCTTAAATTACCAAAATTTAAGTAGCTTAAGAAGAGAGCTGCTGCAGTAAAATCACAATTTCATTCCCAGCATAACTGCAAGAATGATAATTTACAGTCAACAGCCATTACAAGTCACATTAACTAATGCACCTAAAGCAAAGCATTCCGCTTCTTACGAGGAAGCTGAAGAGAATTTGTACAAACTTGCACTGCTAAGATGGTTACTGCCCAGTACCATCTCCAAGTGAGGCTGCATATGCTAAAATAAAGATTTTGTGTGAATACACAAACTCTTCAGTTACACTTTTCGGTGAGCAGTGGTAAACTAGTCAAATTCCAGTTGGATATTAAAGATCATTACGCTTTTAAATTTAGTTAAGTGACAAATGAATAAAAGTAAACATAATTGAGAAAGATAGGCATATTGCCAAATATTAATAAAAATGTGACTAATCTCATTTTGAACAGTTATTTCAAAGGTAATATTCTAGAGACAAGCATTCATTATTGGATCTTTAAAAAGTAAGCAACAAATTTTGTTTATTTCACCAATTCTGGAACTCTTAATGCACTTACAAAACAATTTTAGCTTGGTTGATCTATAGTTAAGACAATACTGTTTCTTTTTAAATAACTGGGGATTTTTTGCTACCTACTATATTGCTACAGAAAACATTTTTAACTTGTAGTATGTTATCAGCATAAACAAGAGATGCAGTATCACAAACTTGCCATTTTCTTTTTCAATGAAATCAAAATGAAGCCATATAGTTAACTTCACGGAAAAGTATCAGCCGACTGCATTAAAGCACAAAGACAGGAGACAGCTATCTATGGAACGCTGTTCCCCATTATCCTTTTCAAATTCTGTAAGAAGGCTAAATATTGATGCATTCCCAAATCACCTTTTCCCCCCTTTAGTGTAAACAAGTAGGAGTATGTTTTTGATGCTTCTAATTTGTCAAGATCAGGTGAACTGAATGGTTTTACAGAGTACACTATTCCAACTCCTTCAGGGGCTATAAAAACACATTAAACTCAGCTTCCTATTAATAATTCACAGCAACTTCCTTAGTTCACTACAAGGGCATCACTCTTAGGGCATCATTCTTACTGAAACAATTTAACAGGGCAAGTCAGATAAACAGTGTTACCATCAAAATGAGAAGCCTACCATGAACCCAGGGACACTGAAAGCCCTAAAGAATTTCAATTCTTATAATTTTCAGGCTAAATCCAGCATTCTACACCCCTTTCTAAAAGCTGACATTAATTTAATACATCAGTAAAACCAACAACATTCCTTCTATCTACTGAAATCTGGTTTATCTGCAGATTTGAAGTGTCAGATTTCCACACATTTAGCTATACTGCAAGGTATTCATGCTCTCATTACTCTGAAACAGACTCTTTTAATAAGAATATTTTACTTCAATTAAGGATTAAACAAAGTATATCCCATTAAACATATTTATTATGCAAAAATATTATCATTTGGAATGGGAACATTTTTTACTACAGTAAAAAATACCTACTAATAAAGCAGTTATAATCAACACCAGTTACTATACATAAAAGATCATTCTTCATGGTCATGGAATAGATGTCTTATACAGAATTATATCACATATTATAACATATTTGACTGCATTGCACATGACACTAACTAGATGGACATCTTCAGAAAAAAAATGGCATTTAGTATATGCACATTAAGGTGGGGCTTAGACACCCAAACTACAATTTAGACACCCAAACTACATTTCTGTAATTTACTCAATGGAGCAAAATTAGCTTTGACACATCAGTAAAACACTACAGAAAACCCCCCAGATTTATCCTTACAGAGTTAGTTAATTCTGATGTAGAAGGAAAGCAAATCCATGTCAAAAGCTTAGTCTGCTCTTTGAGTAAAATAATGACCTATGTACTAAAAAATTTTAGTCACGTTAGAAATCGATCTTTAATTCTTTTAAGTAACATGAGAAAACCCTGTTAGTTTTACCTGCCTTCTCCCCCAACAAATACATTTTTCTTAATCTGCTACTACACTTAACACTGGATTTACCTTGTATGAGCAATAATGTTACTTACTGTAGGCTTCACACCTTCTTTTACACAGGTGTTAAAAAGGAAATGAAGATAGATATCCTTGGACCCAGCTGACTAGAACAAAAACCTAATGCAAAGCATGAAGAGAACTGTCTATGTATGCTCAGCTTTGTAACAATCCAGTTCTACACATGCTCATATTAATGGGGAGTGGGGAAAGATACAAATTTAATACAGACTGAGAAGGAAACTAATCAACATCACTTGTCATTTCAAAAATGCTGTACTCATGCATAGTTGGACAATTTAATTCTCCAAGGAAGGGTAAAAAAACCAAGAAAACCTTAATTAAAAAAAAAAAAACAAACTGGAAAAGTAGATAAAACTTTTAACTAATAACCTAAAATACTGGATTTCAGAAGAACATTACTGAAATCCTCATTGAGAGATTTTTACCTAGGACAGTTTGAGAAACAGACAAAAGTCCCAAGTACATGTCATCAATACCGTAGGTCCTTCATACAGCATAAGAGACCGCCCCTTCTTGGTTACCTGAGTTCTAGAAACACTTTAAAGTTTTTCAACATAAGATTTTTAGAAAAAAGTTGGACTTCACAACAGCAAAATGCAGAACTCCAAATGACATTAGGTTCAAAACAAAAATTGAGACCTGTCCCACTATGCATGAATTACAACTGATTAGTATCTTCATATGAGGTTACTCTCATAAGAAGCTATACTCCTATGCTGCCACAAAAGTATGGCAGAGCCATTGCTTATATAAATATCTAGTAAATACAATCCTTTGAGAACTCGAAATGCTCAGCAGGGCCAATTTTATGTAAAATATCAGACCCTGGTAAGCCTCCACATGAAGTTCCAACTCACCCAGGCCATCACCACCCTCATCCAAATACAGGGAAAGAACAGCCACAGTGGCTACATGGCCTGTGGAAGGGTGCTAGAAATAGGAAAAAGCAGGAAGGGGAAAGTTTATTTGTCTAAATAATACCACTGAATGAACGGTTGCAAGTGAAGGAAAACTAGAAAGCACCAGGAAGGAAAACAGGTTACCACCTGCAGCCAAGGGGAGGAATACACGGTAGAACTCTCCTTCCCAAGTTCTCTGTACTCCACCACACAGAATTGCGGATCAGGAGAACTCCACATCTTTAACAGCAATACAAAGAATAAAAATTCTTCCCTCCTGCTTTTCCCCTCCAGCAAGCACCTTCAACTCATCCCCATCTCTAGGCTTAAATAGGCTTTAGTCTGGTCTTCCTCATCTATCACAGTAATTTTCAAATGCTTGGGATCTGACTTTTTGGAGGAGTAGTTACAGTATTTGAAAATTTGGTATTAAAAAATAAGGTATTAGTTACTGGCTTGCTGTTAACTTGCAGTCAGACCCAGCACAAAGGTTAAGAGGGCAAAGCCTCAGAGGTACATGGGACTAAGTGTTTTTCTGCTTTCAACATACAAGAAGAAAGGAGACTGTCTTTATCATCTGTATCATCATTCCACAGACACTTTATCCACGTACCTGTAAAGACAAATTTTAGATGAATCCATTCTGATTATGCTGGAGAAAACAAGGAGGGTCAGGCTTCTGGGTACTCATTCTGTATCATCTACACAATACCTATTCCCTAGTGTTTCTCGTTTACTCCCTTTTCAGTAATGTATTAGCCTATGTTTTTCCTGACATAAACCCTGAAGGACAAACAATTTTATTATTGCATTATGGTCAAAACAGTTGACAAGCCCTATCAAAAAGTCACTTATTTCTCTGAAGATAGGTGACATCTACATCCAGCTGGGAACCAATACAAGTGACCCAAGCTCTCCTGCTGAAAAAATGGGCATTGCCTTATTTGACTATGGCATCACTGTTGATTTAACGAAGTCTAATTCTCTAGTAATGATACGTAGCAAGTAGATATGCACAACAGTTCCATGTAGATAAAATGAACAAGGAAAACATTTCTTGATTTTTGTATCATAACCCCCACATTTGCACAAATGGCAAAGTAAATCAAAACTTCCCCTGTGTGCACAGTCCTTTGTCCTCAAATCACATTCATGTCTAGAAATTAAATAAGATTTCAAAAGCTGTATTCACATGAAATCAACTATCTGGTTTTTTTGTGCATGGCAATTGCATCCTAAATTGGTTTACAGCTGGCTGTCTGCTTTCTCTTAGTTCAGGAAACTGATTAAATGAACAGTTTAAAATAACACATTTTAAATTAAACCCGAATTGATACTGAATACGCATTCCACATAGTGACACACAAGGATGTCTTAGCCCCTTACCAGAATTATAGCAATAGTTTCTCTATTACCCATGGACAGTGCTTAGTATTTTCAATTTTACTCACATTAAAGTAAAATGCTGATTTCTCAATATTGAAAAATCAAGAATGGAAACCATATGTTGGAACTATTGTCACTGTCAGACAAACGTAGGGAAATGCCAGTCTTTCAGAAGTGGAGTGCATCATGAGAAACATTTTAAGTCTATCACTGAATACAAGTAATACCATAAACAAGTTATTTACTTCTATTTGAGAATGACTTGGCATTTTGAATGTAAAACCCTACACAAGTGGGAAGGAAAAAAAACCCCACCAAATCCTACATGTATTGGTGACATGATTTTACAAAGCTGGTGTCACAGAAGAGCCCGCTCACTTTAATGTGAGTTACATGTCCTTTGGCCAGGATACTACCCAGCTAAGAACCCAAATCTCTGCATAAGTACGTGAACATATAGGTGTTCACTGATTTGATACAATGTTAGATTAACTGTATGGTGTTAAATACAGTTTTAAAGCATCTGACGTTTACTTTTTAAATGTGCAATTATTTTAATCTTCACATTAGTAACAAAAAATATTAAATGTAATCCAGAGATTAATTCAGAGGTGCAGCTTCATAACACCTAAGCAGAGCTGCATACACACCACAGTAAAATCAACTTGTGTGAAGTATGTATCATAGAATCGCAGAATGGTTTGGGTTGGAAGGGACTTTAAAGATCATCTAGTTTCAATCCCCCTGCCATGGGAGGAGACACCTTCACTAGACCAGGTAGCTCAAAGACCCATCCAACCTGGCATTGAACACTTCCAGGGATGGGGCATCCACAACTTCTCTGGGCAACTTGTTCCAGTGTCTCGCCATCCTCATAGTAAAGAATTTCTTCCTAATATTTAATCTAAATTATTCAGTTTAAATGAATAATTTTCAGTTAAAATTTTTTTCAGTTTAAAGCCATTACCCCTCGTCCTATTGCTACATGCCCTTGTAAAAAGTCCCTCTCCAGCTTTCTTGTTGGCCCCCTTTAGCTACTGGCAGGCTGCTGTAAGGTCTTCCTCGAGCCTTCTCTTCTCCAGGCAGAAGAACCCCAACTCTCCCAGCCTGTCTCCATAGGAGAGGTGCTCCAGCCCTCTGATCATCTTCATGGCCCTCCTCTGGACTTGCTCCAACACATCCATGTCCTTATGCTGGGGGCTCCAGAGCTGAACACAGAACTCCAGGTGGGGTCTCATACAAGCAGTGTAGAGGGGGAGAATCACCGCCCTCAGCCTACCAGTCACACTTCCTTTGCTATATAACTCTTAATTCTCAGGTACAAATGGGAGAGTAAGGTTATGGATTGAAGTATCTGACTGAATTCAGACAGCACAGGTAAACTTTCAGAGCAGTGCTGGCATCAGCTGTGTGACTCCCATTGATTTTAGTACAGGTTACTCAAGTCTTGTATTTATTTGCAGAACAAGTAAGGCAACAGAAATGGCTCTTAAAGTGCCTCCCCTAAGCTTCAGATGTTTAATGAGACTGATGTGGCCAGAGCACTGCACTACACTTTAAAAATTTGAGTTTTAATGTTATTTCAGAACAGTACTTGGTATTTTTACAAGGCTGTAATGCATATTCATTTTACCTGGGGGGTGGGTGGGTGGGGGGGTGGGAAATGGAGAACAGCAGGAAAGCAGCTATTCTAAGAACGGAGGACATAAAATGTACACATAATGCAACAAAGAAGCAAATGAAGAAACTCTTCTTTTCCTTTATTAGAAATATGGGAAACAGATTGTGCTCATCTTGCTTAGGGCCAAGAGCCTCATTGTGTGGAATTCAGCCAGGCTCTGCCACACAGCTCACTAAGGAGTTTTGCTGTGTTAAAGAGTAAACCAGATGGGATATTTACTTCCAACAAGAACAAGATAATTCTAATGGAAATTGTTAAAAGTACTGTAAAAGAAACTTTTCAGCTTCATCTGCTATTTTATCGAGTACAACAAGGGCAAGAAGAATGAAAAGTAGACTAAAAAAATGGAAAATTTAAAGGTTCAAAACACTAATCATTAACCAATTTTAGAATTTATCTGCCTCAGAACTCCATCTGCTTACATTAAGCACACATCAGGCTAAAGCCAGATCTCACACAGTAGCAGAGTTAGTATCAATACAATACCTTAAAATTACATCAAGTGAGTATGTCAAAATACTCAACTCAAAAGTCAGCCTGTAGCTTCATACAGCTTGAAGAAAAAATACGTAGCATGTCAACAGACTGCTACACCAAGGACCTGGTAAGACCATAACAAACAGCTTTTTTGTTCAAGACCATTAAGACAACATCTCACATTCTTAAAAGACTCCATATTTCCCAGATGAACTACAAAAGATAAAGAAGGAGATTAGATATAGTTCCTGTTCTTGATGTCTTCTTGTTAATCTGACTACAAATTTTTTAAGTATTGTGCCCTAACTGTGCTAGAGCAAAACGCAAGTCTTATCATTCCACACACTTTCCCCCACCCCCCTTTTTTTAATCAATATCTTAGACTGAAAACTGTTACTAGCAATAAACTGCTTTTTCAACATAGACTACAACCATTCGATCACAACAACAAATTTATTCTTACAGGAAGAAAAAAGGTAATAAAGGCAATAATTCATAGACTCAATATTTATCTAAGCTGCTTTGTTTATTACTTCTGAGAAAGGGAACCAATTATAATACAGAGACAAGCTCATGCTTCAGTTATCCCCATCCAGTTTGCCAAGCAGAGGTACCTACAACTAAAAACTTACGATTAAAATGGGCATATATATATTTTTAAATCTCGCTCTCTCAGACTAAAAACTGCTCTAAGCTCTCTTTTCTTCAGAAACTGGTCTATACCAGACTTATACATTCTAAACAGTCTTTGACTTTGTCCTGCCATGTTTCTTCAATCAGTCAGAGTGCGGACTGGAATGAAATTGATATGATTGGATAAAGGAAAATCAAATTTTTTCAACATTTAGTTTCAGTAATCTGATTATGAAGCTTTTAGTAGTAGTGTAATTACTTTGAAGTTCTGAACATATGTTTCCACTGAGAGTATTCCACAGAGGACACCGTTTCAGAAAAGGAAAGAAATGCAAACATAAATGTACCAGAAATATTTCAGCTCATCAAAAAAAATTAGAATTGAAAGAACCATATGCCAGAGATTTAATATAATGCCCAATATGAACCACTTTCATTTCTATCATCCACAATCCCTATATTTAACACCAATGAAGAAAATGGAAAACACTTTTTTCCATGACCTCAAAGCACATTACCAGAAAGCTACAGGATTGGCATATTTAAAAAAAATGAAACACACACAGAGAAAATTACTAAGACAGAAAACGCATCTGAACACTGTTCCTTGAATTTTTCCCTTCAAAATTCAATCACTGCTACTTTTTCCACTGATGGAAAGGAGGTCTTAGAGAAAAAGCTCATACAGTCTTGAAAAACCCAGATATTTCAGTTTCTTGTGATTCTTACTCTTTTGAAGTTAACGAAGTATCTTTAGCTCTATACAGTGAAAGTTATTAAATCTGATATATTACAGCTGACACAAAGACAGTTCTATTGCCTAAATTGACTAGAAATAAAAATGAATCAATGAACTATGAGAGTAAATTCACTACTGAACAAAATATTTGGAAGTGGTAAACAAAAGATATAGAAAACTGCAGCACAAGCAGCAAAAGATTGGGAAAGCAAAGAAAAGTAGGTAGTGGAACTACGTCATCATACAGAAAAGCTTTACACTTTTAACAAGACGACTCACATTGGTCACCACAGCAGTGATTAAAAAAACTAGGCATATCTTGTTTCAGGAAAGGCCAGTTTGCTTTTTTATTTATTTGTGGATTTATATATCACAAACAATTTACAAATGTGAATGGATTGTCTTCAGTGCTCATCTATCTCATAAGCAAGCTTAGTATATAAGCCTGGTGTCTTATGTAGTGCACCAAAACAAACCTCAGACATTTGTAATCACAGGAATCAGTTTTCACAGATAAACTAAAGTGAACAAGAATGTCCTGACTCTTGTGATAACAAATGTATTGCTCGTACCCTCACAAACAACACAGCGCAGCCAACCCATTGTGATGGCAACTGCTCTCTAAAAAGCCATGCTCTAATTTCCTACACATTAATATATTATAACCTTGCTGTCCTTTAAACTGCCATGGAATGACAAGCTCTTTCCTCAATTAGTATCTTAATTCATCTTTACCAGCTTCTGAAGCTCTTGAACAATAAATCAAATCAACTTCTAAATGCTTTTCTTTCATATACTCATGTCAGGATTACACGCATTCTTGGTACAGGGGTTTACACTCAGAGCTTGGAGGCAAAGAAAAACTGTGACCTCGGATCATAAGAGAACATCAAAAGAATTTTCAAAAGCATGGAATAAATCAAAGCATATAAAAATATTTTCATTGTTTTCTTACCAAAAGATCTATGCTACAGAGACAAATAATACATAACAAAAAAACTTCTGACATATACAGGAAATAAACACAATCTCATTGGTCAGATTTCCAAAATCAGGGTTAAAATTGGACGACATTAATGACAAGGCATTCCCTGAGAACGCTCATTTGATAACCAGCTTCCTTTCATCATTTCAACTTAGTTCAAGCCAGCTGAGTATAGAAAATCATCAGTCTTCCTTAACAATCATAACTGGAATATAGCTGAGAGATATGGGTTAAAAACTGTATGCGGGATCCAGATAATTTATTCTGGAGATGTTTAATGGGCAATGGCCAACCATTATTTTTAGACATGTGTCATCGTCATTGTTCTCCCCCCTCCAAAGATACATGGAGAATAAAATTATGGCATATAATATCACAATTTCAGAGGTCATCAGAGGGGATAAAAGCTTTAAAATAGTTTTAGAGTCAGAGCTTTAAAACTTTCCTCCATTGAGAGTGTTAGCACAAATAGAGGCATTAATTTCTGCAGACAGCCTCAAATGGTTTCAAAGTCCAAGACAGCTTTTGCTGTAAAAATTTAACCTAACTGCTTAGGGATAACAGAGCAGGAAAACAGTTAACATGGTTAATTTCTCTGAAGCATATAATTTACAATGTCACTTCTTTTGGAAGGCACTGTGATATATTTAGGAGGAATTGCTAAAGATTTTGTAGCTTACTCATAACAGGCATGTAGCCACTGTAAAAAAAAAAAAAAAAAAAAGACATAACTGAAATGTCCTACATAAAGCTACCGTGTAGTTAATGCATCATAATTGTGACAAGTTATTTACTGCAATCTTTTGGCTGAATTCATGAGAATTCATTAATCAGACTGCCTTCTTCAGAAGGAATGCATGTTTACCAGTACAAATACCAGCTACCACTGTACAAATTGCTCAAGGGCATGAAATAAAAGCTAGTCTCACGATTAACTATTCATTAATTTCTACCCTTAAGATTGCTGAACTCTAATATTTGACTAATGGCTGAAGAACTCAAATGACTCCTTGTCATTTTAACAGAGATTTTGTAATAATGTGGCAAATCTCTCACAGTTGTTTTCATACACCTCAAAGAACAACCTGTGGGCTACCATTTTTCCTGGGTCAAACTTTAACAACACTAACGTAGACACGAACATGCTTACTGAGAAAAGTGATACAACATAAAAGCTACTGGCTAAAAGCCAGTTTAGTACAATCATACAGGCTTGTCTGCCTCAGAGTGCACAGTAACGCACTAATTCTTTCTCCATCTTGTCCAGCCTCAGGAATAAAACAGACGAGAGGGTCCTGATGGATTTTTCTACATCAGATAAATCTGGTGGGGTTTTATTCTTGTTTTGTAAGGTCATCCATCTTTGCACTCCTTTTGCACTGATCAAAATACAAAGGGACTTGGAGAAACCTAAGGTACAACATTTGAAAACTGAAAACCTGTTAAAATATAGATTTTGAAGAACAGTTTACCATACTAAAATATTGTCATTTAATGATTTTGAAGTAAGCCCTCATAAATGCAAACATTTGCAAGATGCCACACACTGCAGTTCAGAAGGGAAAAATCATGTATTGTGAAATAATGGACAATTATATAATTAAAGCTTGCCTGCTAATTATCTCCAAACTCACCTTTGTAGTACTATTCTGTGAATTCTGGGCATATAGCTGCACACTTCTCACTCTTCAATACTTACTTCTTTTAATGGGAAACTTCATATGCCACTGGCTACATTTTGTGTAATAAGTTGATTTTCAGTCCAACAATACTTACACACAGTGCATCACAACAAAAATTATTAAACAGTAAAATTGATTGAAAAGAATGAATTGTACCTCTTTTACATAAGCCTGTTTGGCAAAGTAATGAAGTTCCCACTAACTGTTTTACTCTCCCTCGAGCTTCTACTAAATATAATAACTTGAAAAACCTGCACCATTCTCAGTATTGTTTGCTTCTGTGGCCTGACGCCTCGCACAACTGACAGTTCCACGATACAGTGTATGCTAGTCCAATTCCTTTATTTCAGCAGATGTGTTTCCCATTAAGAAAGCTGCTCCACCTCTTGTGACAGTATTACCAAAACAGAACCCAACAACATCATGGGCTTTCAACGTATCTACAAAAGACACATACATTACTTTGGCAGGGACTCTTAAGGAGCACATTTGCTGTTATGCGTTCAAACTTTTTTAAAATTTCCATATTTTGTTAGCATAGGCTTTTTCCTAATTGTTTCTGGGAATAAGTGGAATTTGCAATTCTTAATTTTATTCTCATCTTACAGCTAGGCTGGACCAAATGTTTTGGCAACAGATACTGTATTTACACATTATATACGCAAGGATTTTTCCCTCCTTCTACTAAAGCTGTTTTCAGTTCATCTTTCTTTGTCACTCAGGAAAAGAAGATAGGAATTTAAATATAATCTTCTCCTTTATAATGCCTTTTGTCCAAAGGACTGTGAAATCCTTTGTCAGCTCTGGATACGTTCCCAATGTCAGCAGGAGCTGAGCATACTCTGCAACAGCTGAGGGTGAAGATGCACAAGAAGGACTAAACAGATCAAAAAGCAACCTGCTAAAATATAGTCCCGCTTTTGCGATCTCCTTCTACATTTTCCACTTATCTTGAGCTGACTTTGGTGTTCAGTAGGCCCTTCTTTGAGGATGATATCCTGAAAAAAAGGACAGTTTTTTTGCTACAATAGCAAGTTGAATTAGTTCAACAGTCAAAATAATACTATGGGGTTAGGGACAGGAATAAAGCAGGACGCACAGATGGCAGAAGAGAATGGGAAGGAGGAGCGAGGGAAAAAAATGGCAGCAAAACCTTCTCATGACTGATTCAGCTAGTTCAAAAGTCACTTGCATAATGCTATCACAACAGGAATTTAGCACAATACAGAGTCAGATCTTAAATTAACATACACACATATCCGCTCACCATTCTCTTTACAAATATATCACTAGGCAACCAGATAATACAGAAAAGGATGGTGATTTTGGCAATGGGAAATAATTTTAATAAACTGCCACATCAGTGCTTTATCTGTAGGGTCCTATCTGAAAGGCTCAGAAAACTCATCAGGACATCCTTAGCCAGTGCTTAAATAGTCTCTAATGTGTCTTGATATTACAATACTGTTATACTTTTCTTTCAAAAAGAAATCAAAAAAACCCCACCAAAACACCTCTTCCCATCCCTCTTCAAGGAAACAAAGAAATCCGGAATGCTCACATGTATCTAACAGAAAACAGGTATCTTTTGAAGGTAAGCTATTTCAAGTGATTCTAAAATTTCTAAAACCTTGCTGATGAAATAATAACAAAAGCATTTTGTAAGAAAACAATAAAGCATAAATCCAGTAAAACACACAATGTTTCATAATGCAGTTCTGTACATACAGTATGATACACTTACCCTAGCAGAATAAAAAAAGGCACAGAAGAACCCCTGCAAAACAGCTCATGCATATGAAATGTGAATAGTCTTTGATATTCTGAGATTTAAGGCTTGTTTAATCAAATTAATCGTTGGAAAGATTATTCCACATGTTCATGAAGTGCAATAGTGATCTACAACTCAAGATATTATTCCAGTGAAAATTACATAGTGTAGTGGAACTATCCATAGCATTACATAAACTGAAATAGAACACAATATGACAACAACAAAATAAACAAACCCAAAATCTCAGCATTAGATCATCAAAATATCTAAGGAAACAGTTCCCAAAATATTCTTCCTTTGGTTGCTAAACTGGCACCATTGTTTTCTAGTCTGAATTCATTCAGTGAAATTCTGGAAGAGTTTATTCTCATATTGTTTCCTCAATTTTATTTTCATAACAAGAAGAAATACGAATATTTATGCAGAAAGTTAAGATTACCAACACACCAAGAAAGAGTGCACCACAGAGAAGTGATCAGTCATCCAGATAGCTGAAACTTTCACCCAGGCTCCCATTCTCCCTTAACTTGATTACTGCTGTATGAATCATATTTCACTGTCAAAGCCCTTCGCAACCTGTCTTTACTACCACCTTCATCTCTCATTCACTACAGAAATTCACTACAGCTGACCTGCCATTGTTAACTATCTAGAGCCCATCTTCTAAATTTTTAAGCCCGTTTGGGGCCTTCTCTCATGTTTTATGTTCTTTGAGAGACATTTTTTTGAAAAATTCCATGAAGCTGCCCCAGTACCTTCCTTCAAATTCAGGTGGTGTTGTTTTTTTTTCCTGTAATACCTACCGAAAACCCAAGAACAGGTTTTTAGGAAGGTAACATCATCACCAATATTGTTGATTAAGAAATGGTTCAGCCCATTCAGTTGTGGGTTATCACTTCCCTTACAGCAACACTGGTTTCCAGCTGATCCAATGGTAAGCAGATGTAGGGTATTAAATAAAGAAAAACCACACCAAAACAAAACAAAAACCTCACATGCCCTTAAGTGGGTTTTTTGAGCTAGTTAAGTGACCTGGAGTCAAACTAATATCAATGTCAGCTCAAGGTACACACTGGGTACCGAGGTGGAAGGGAGAACACCAAAAGGTTCTCCTTTAGATGGCAATCAGCTGCACTACACACCACCACTGTTCGTATGCAACTCAGCAATTTAAAGGTTCAAGCAATGAAATAGGGCTAAGGGATGTCCCTTTAGTCACACACCCACATCACTTTCATGTCACCACATAGGAACCAACTCAGGGAATTGACCCAGATTAAAAAGAATCTATTTCTTCTGGATTATTTTTTGACTTCGCAGTGTCCCTGAACAGATGGTTGTTCTGCTGCAACTGAAAGATTAGTTTGCTGGTGTAAGGGCAGGAATGAGGAGTGCAAGCAGCAATACCCAGAGACAGCACTGCTCTGGCATTTTTAATGTGAAAACAAAGCCTCATACTAACCCATATTTTGGGTGTACATATTAACTTTCATCCATCTCCTACATTAAACCTACAGTATTTAGTAGGTATGAGGGGTTTTTGTTCTGTATTTATAAAACTCTCAGGTACTCTGGTGCTACAAATAAAACACCTAAATGCCTGGAACAATTCCTTTTAAAACAGATATATTCATAGGTTGGATCTGCAATTTGTTGTCCTTTCGGGTTTTTTATCCAACACATAACATAGAAGCATTTGAAGGAGCTGTTTATCAATAGCGTACTTTGCTGAGCAATGGGTTTTCTTCCTTGTTTGAAAATACATTTCCATAGTCTAATTTTAAAATTGTTGGGGTTTTTTGGCAGGAACAAAGTTGGGGAACCAACCATATAGTGAAATTTCACTGGATTTATTTTTGCCTTTTAATTAAACCTTTAAGAAGCCTACTTAAACCAGCCATCTAAAAAGAAAAAAAAAAATATTAAAAACTACTAAAGTTACAGAACTGCTAGCCTCCCACATTAAGAAACTAGTAAGAATAGTATAAAATATCAAATAACATTAGAGCACGTTAGCCTTGTCTTTTCTTCTAAATTTTAACACAAGTATTTACTCATTTCAGTACTACTTGCTTAACAAACAGTGAAACAGTAATTTGATTACTTTTATTTATAAAAGGGCAACATTATTGTGAAAAGGTAACAACATAAAAGCTATATGCTGCTAAACAGCTGCAAAAAGGGTTACTTGCTGTTTATGATCGTCTATGACTAGCTCTTGAAGTCACATTCCCTGTTACATCAAACTTCCTTAACACAAGACAGAAATTAGCAATGCTGCATCAAATTATAGAGCTGTAATTTTTGCTACTGAAAAACTTCTCTCATTAAATTAACTCAGGTACACAAGCCTCTGGGAATTGTCCAGTTCTTTTCAACCCACAAAGAGTACCTTGTACCATCTTCAAAATAAAACCAGTGTATTACACTTTCCAACCAATCAGTCTTCCTGACACTGATACCAATATGGAAAAAGTGCAAACAGGATATTGGAATGCTAGGAGGTCAACTGATGTCTTTCAGTGCTTACTTAACAAAAATGCAGCCCACAGTTTGATTAAATCCTCGTATTTAGATGACCCCCTTTATTTTATCCTTTAACACAAATAAATAACAAATAAAATTCAGAACCACATCAAGCAGACCATGAGCCCTACTGGAAAGAAAAAAATATGTAATAAAGTAGATTACCTCCAATAATTTTCTGTAATTGCTAATTAAAAACCTTTACTGAAAATTAACCAACGAATAACTAATTAAGTCAACCAAAAGGTATTTCATACATAAAATCTTCATTACAAAATATATTATCAGTTCCATCAGTTCCTGGCTTTCAAGAACAACTACGTTCTGTTTCTAAACACACACTTAAATATAACCCTCTCTTCATTTCCTCATATCTTTTATTCCATGACTACATCATCAGTTAACACTGATTTCTATCTCCCATTGTAGTGGTAAAAAGCAATTGGCTTTAAAATAATCATCAATAACCATTTCAAATTATTACAAATTGTATGTAAGCTAGCTGCAAACTCATTACGGAATACATTTCATAAATACTTCAGGCCTTGTTCTATATTCTTTACGCATCCTCACAAAAGCTCTCCAACATTTTGACAGAGCACTACCAACAACTCCTTGTGAAGCAGCAGAACTATGACACCAGTGATAACAGATAAGCACAGTGCAATGCATCCACATGGATGCTGTACTGAGTTTATTTATCAGACCCTACAGAGTTCAGCCAGTTTAAAAAAAAAAAGACTAAAATTGTATAACACTGCCATACAGATAAGCCTGTATTTAAAAGAAAAATTAAAAAAATGAAGACATAACATTGAGATCTTCAGTATAAACATTTTTTCTGCTCTGACAAAGGTAGAAAAATGTGATGTAGTATTTTACCAATGTCACCTGTATCAAAAATGCTAAGAAAATGTTATCTTTCAAATACTGAAATAGATAAATCAAAGTTTTAAGGATCCGTGAAACAAATTTGTGAAAACTTCTGATCAGCAGCAGACCCTAGCCCCACTGCAGCCACAAACCCTGAAAATGTGCTCTCAAGGCACCTAGCCAGCCCAGCATTATAAGAGAGAGACAAAGAGAGCAGGTGGTGGCAACTCCAGTCAGTGCTCATCAGGCCTCTAGGCTAATCCCTTTTCTCCCCATTGGACACAATTTACCATTAAACTTATGCTTTCGAGATTTCACTACCTACACTGCTGAAAAGCTTTGAACTAGCTGCAACAGACAGGCATTTCCACTGTGCTTCCACTGAAGCACAACAAAGTCATTTGGAATATGTGAATACAGAAAAATATGGGGGATAGGAAGCAAAAAGTGACAAAAAAAAGACAGAAATCTAGAAATATGACATGAAGCCTCGTAAGCTTAAGGTAAACGGTAGTATAGAAGCTGTCCGCAGAAATGCTTTCATCTACAGTAAACTCCTTTGAGAACTGGCTGACAGAAGACAATGAAGTATGACACTGGTCCTTCAAGCAGCAGATACTCAGCTCATTTAACTTGCACTGCTGTTACAAATATAGAAAGCAGCATGAATTTTGTTCCCCAGTGGTCAGTAATTTATGCAAGGATTCCTATCTTGCAGCAGTCAGAATATATACATACAGTATTGTCTAGTCAAAATGAAAAACACTAACTTACACACTCCTTCATTTATATAATTATTTTTCATTATTAAAACAAAATTAAATAAATTCCCATACAAAAGTTTCCTGAAGTCCTTAACTGATATACCCATCAGCAATCAGTATAAATAAACTGTAACGTTAAAAAAAAGCAATATACGCATAAGCGAAAGGACCACTGAGAAATCATTCTGGCAACTTCACTTAAAAGTGAAGCACCTTACAGAACAATCCTCTACAAGCATTTATAAAAGCAAGAGCCACCTTCACCATTTACCTTTTACCTTGAGAAAAACTTTTAAAGATATACCCAAGAATTATAATTCCAGAAGCACTCACAAATTCAGTGTAATGTCATGCATGTGTCAGCTGCCATGGACTTCCTATATAAATTTGTCCATGGAATTTCTACACAAATGGACTGCTAGGTAATTAACTTGCTGTTATGATATTTTAAATGCAGATGAAAATAAATACAGTTACATATTCTGAAGGCCTCCCTCAAGGAATAACCTCTTACTGAAAATAAGCATATACGAATTTATTTATTTTTTTAATGTAATACGGTAGCACTCAAATTCATTTATAAGCACTTCTTTCTCCACAAATCTCTGTTCAGTCAACAAGAACTAATAAGGCAGGAGAATGTAGTAACAAGCAGGATGGGAAATTATACGAAGACTATTAAAAACCAGTGATACAAGTCACTTGTGTCACCTCTTCTGGAATGACAGGTGCTATGGAGAAAAAAAACAGCAGCCTTCCTCAGCAAAATATCTTAGAACATTTCAGGCCAGGGGGAGTTCAAAGAAGAACCATGAGGATGGTCAAACACTTAAGAGGAACATGGAGTAAAAAAGTTTTTCACTTTTTTTTTTCCACCTATTTCACTGGACAAAATAATAATAAAAACAGAGAGAAGAAGGAGGAAGAAAACATAGTAATACTAACATGTTAATCAGGTTTGTTCTCCCTATTTCACAGCATAAGAACAAAGGGACATAAAAAGAAAGTAAGAGATAGGAGATTAAAAATCAATTAGAGAAATTGTCATGTGTTGCACAATTTATTGTAAAATTTCTTGCCACAAAAACTCACAAGGATATAAGCACTTCCATATACATAAAACTGTAAAACATTTTGGAAAATCTACCACATACTTCATAGGGTAATTCTTTAAACACTCAGGTCTAAAAATTGAGCACAAATTACACAAATTATTCCACCCTTCCCATCTTGCCCCCAGTTTTGTCATGGTATTCCTAGCTCCTAAGTGTTTAGAGCTGATTTTTCAGAAAGCAGGAAATTGGACTAGATCTCTACACGTATTTTGAAAACAATTCTTGTATTTTTAGAGTGGGGAGGGGGATGTCACTTTCTTGTTTACTAAAATAACAGGTTGCTGTTTAAATCATTTAAGGTCACAATTCATGTAAAGATGTGTTTATAGAGTTGCAACTAACTTGGATGTACATTTCATAATCAGCGTTCACAAACATTTCTGTCTGCCATAGTGACAATAAAATTATAATTCTTCAGTCATATAAATGTTATTTGCATGAGCAGTAAGTAAACATTTAGATTTCAGTATGAGGGCTAGAGGCATCAACTCTGTAATCACATGGGCAGTCCCCTTATGTACACTATAGTTACTTTTCTAAAGCATTCAAAAACAAACGCACTCTGCAGTTCTGTAAACACATGCGTTTTATATACTATAGAAAAACATCAAATGAGCAGAGGAGATAACACTGCAAGAAGACAGTGGAATACCTGACCCTCTGTGCTTTCCTTAAGGGAAGCCTTTAGTTTAAGATATTCTCTGCTACATAAGGAAGAAAAAAAAAAAGTCCATATGACAAGAAAACCCAGTAAGTAAGATCCCACAGCTAGGAAGAGACCATTTGCATCAATATTTATATGGACTGAAAATACCACATAAGTAACTACTTTTAACTTTCTTTTTGGTTTTGCAAAGCTGAAAGAAAAAGAACACTACCCTAATACTCGCATTCATATGCTGCTAAGAAATAATTATGTCTAGCTGAAAGATCCATAGGAATCTTGGACACTTTTGCAATGTTTACTTTAAAAACAATAAATACTTTGACAATAAACTGCATGTTTTTGAAATTGATCAAGTCTCATGTAAACAGCAACTATGACACCTACGCTGAGAATTAAACAGCAAGCCTGAGGAAAGCAAGGAATTGTTACAATACAGGTACATCTACTACCTTTTTTCTTTTTTAATAATCCACAAAACTAAGAAGAAAGCAGGATGGAACCTGCAGTAAGAAGCAAGGACTACAAAACTGATCCTGTAATTTGCGGGACTCCCCAGGTATGGATTCATCTTACAAATTAGAAGAAAACGCACTGCTGAAACAACCAACTCCTGTGCCATACCAGCATTAGATGGGTGCAAAAGCCAACTAGGGGACCAAATGGCCAAACTCCTAATATGATTAGGCTCAAATTGCTTCTTTTTCAGATCACTCCCAGCAAGTACCATGCCAGAGCAATAACATGTATATATACACTAGGCAGTGCCAAAAAAATTGATAAACCAGACCAACCTTGCCTAGTAGTATTTACAATCGACATACTGAGGCGAAATACAAATCAATTTAAAAGTCACCTCAACCACAAGCCCTGCGCAGGCCCTCGGTGGGTCCTTCCCCACCAGAGGGGTGAAGGAGGGCAGCGCCCCCCCAGCACTGTGACCCCCGCGCCCCCGCCAAGGGCACGCAGTGCTTTAACCCGAGGCGCAGTAACGCAGGCGGGGAGGGGGGGAGGGCACG